>BLFK01000104.1:614340-654340 GCA_014634185.1 Astreopora myriophthalma | reverse complement strand
TGTCGTGTACGTCACAAAAAATGTCGTGGGATTTTAAAACATGCATGTTTTAAAACTCTACGACAATCGTAAGCACAGTCTGTGCTCAATAGCAAGTGTTGTACGCAATTTTTTACGTGACGCGAGCAGCGTGCGCAGAAGAAATCGCATACGACAATTGTTGTCAGTTATACCGACAATTGTTGTCAGTTGTACCGTGTAAATCGTCCCTAAGAGACCCCCAAAGTTAAAATCCTGTCAGAGGGGCCACTGGTGCATTGAATTGTGCGTTCAAAGCAGTTTGAGTTCGGCGAAAAGCAGACACAAACATGCGTGAAAAGTAGCGATCGAGAAGAAGGATAACAGAATGTTTTTCCCTGAATAGGGATCAGTGAACAGTGGGGGAACAGTGGGGTTCGGTCATCCTTAACGCGAAACGAGTCACACGCAGCAGGCAGAAAAGTATGACTGAGTTATGGGTGTTGCCTAAGGTCCGTAAGCCGAGGTCAGGAAACTGTGGACCAGCGCCGTTTTTCACAAACGGAACACGTTTGTGTCTTTCCGAAGATACGGCTTCATAAATGTCTCTTTATCCAAAAATTAAGCGCATAATCTCCCAAAGAGTAATTGAAATAACGTGACATGATTTAAAATAGCGTGGATTATCTGCTAATAATCCCAAGGCGATTAACACGAATCTCAGACATCAACATTTTGGTTGTAACTGAGCTGTATATGAGGTCAGTCAAGATAACGCTTGTGATAACCTTCTCTTGTGCAAAACCAAACAAATACAGTAACAAATATTGAATAGGAAAATGAAACAAATGAGTATATGAGAAGCCGAGGAAATCGATCCTCAATTATGGAATCTGATTAAGAGGGTGGGGTCGTGGCTGGGATGCCATTTTACTTGCAAGAGATTAATATTGATAATCTGCCAATAAACGGTGGTCTGTTTACAAGTTGAAGTTTACATGTTTTAAGCCGAGGGCTTTAACTTGCGTGGTTGATTTTGTTTTCTAAGTGCCAGACTAGAAACGCCGGTTACTTCTAATACCGATTACATATCCCATTGGATCGGCTCATTTCCGCCCTTCCGTCGACTGATTTTCCGTTTAACAACCACGTGAAAGATATCGCTGCCTGCTACACCGGCATTTTTGTTGTATGCCTCTAAATCCGCCTTAAGCACTCCCACTAAAGTGCAACTCTTACAAGACAACAACAGCAAAAAAAAAAAAAATCATTCTTACTTGCATCAACGTCTTCGGTTTGGCAAAGAGGAGATAGTCGTCGAAACTGGCACGCTTTTACTTTGGCTCGCTTTCATTTGAGTTTCAAATCGCCCGGTCGGTTGATCGTCAAGGGGTAGAACGAACGAATATCACAGTACTTGGAAGTGTATGTCAACGTGACGGCATTTTTTTGTGGGAGAAATATACAGGGGAAATGATGCCTCACGTAACGGATGGAAGTACGAAAATAAGAATCTCCCACGGATATCGATCGGACCCACAAGTTTGAATGAGAAAAAAATATTCTTATTCTTGTTCATTTTTTTTTCTTTTTTTATGTTCGTCAATTTAATGGGTCTAAACTTGTTTTTAAATTCGTTTTTACGAACTTTCTGGAACTCAGCACACGTATAAATCCAAATTTATTCGACTGCCCTATATTAAATTTTGTAAAATGTTAATTTTAATCGCAAAAAACATATTTTTGCATACGGCATTACTCTGGTTCTGAAAAGTAAGCAGTTTCTCTGACACCAGTGTCACCTGCGCTGATAAAAACGGACGAAAAGAGAATTAAATTTTCAAGTTTGGATGTTCCTGTTTGGTCAAGCTGTATTTGTTTTGGGGCTATGCCAAGGCTACCTGAAATAATGTCAAATTTTTATCGTAACATTTCTGACTGTTTTTTAAAAAAACTCAGTTGCACATTTTTTCCGGAAGACAAACACTGTTTCTTGTCAGAGCAGAGCATAGAACGATTCCTTTACATTTACCAAATTTGGACCGATCAACCGTGGCGATTCTTCGCGTTGTCGAACGCTTTTGATTGGTTGTTCGATTGTTTATTTGCCGCCGATAAGTACTCGTAATAACTGGTCTGCATAAATTGGGCATTTAATGTGACAGGGCGTTCATAGAAATTTTGTGGTGTTCAGATTGTCGGCGGAATCGCTCTCTTGTCTACCTTCATTTCTGTTTATTGAAAGAAGTGTGTTTTATAGTTATGGCCGACGATATCAGCTCCTTTGGCGATGAGCGAGACGAGATGCCGGGCAACGAAGAATCGCTCTTGCAATACGACGGCGAAACCGCGTTGATCACGGACGAGAAGGTCAGTGGGGCTGAGGAAGTATTATCTGTTAGCGAAAAAAGTGGTGAAGACGTCGAAAAGGGCGGTGAGATGGACGATTCCGAAGAAGAAGAAGGTAGCGAGGAAGATCAAGATCAGAGTGAACAAACGGATGAAGACAGCGAGACTGGGTCGGAGGAATCTTACTCCACCGACGAAGATTCCGAGCTGGAAGCCGAACGGGAAAGGTAAGCTGAAAAATGCCTTGAAATTGTCCCATCTTTGCCTTCTGCCGCCTTTTCGCCGCAGCTGACATTTATTAGTCATTTCTCGACAAAGTGGGAATATGTTTTTTAATTTGTGCAAAGGAATGATTGCAACTCGACGTGTGCCGATCATTTTGCCGGAAGGATTGAATGTGTGATCGATAGCTGCTGATTTCAAACATTTGTTCTAGCAACTTTCATGAGGTTGTTATCAAACCAAGCGTCTGTTTTGATTATTAATTGGCATCTAATGGGGGTGACACCTTCGTGAAGCACTGATCGTTTTTGTTCAACTTCGATTCTCTCGAGTCTCGCGGAAACCAAATCACGCCGAGTTGTTGATTTCAACACGAGTTGTTTGGGCTTATTAATATCAGAGAAATGAAATGCTGAATCATTTTGGATATTTTGGAAATAACCAACTTTGATCAATGCGGTAAAAAGTTCTACTTTGAATTTATTTTTTGTGATTGAATCCAAGAGATTCCAATGCGTGGAATTTCAGGGTAATCGTGATGTAATTTTACTGTGGTTTTGTCATAATCAATTGAAAATCTGTATCATTAATAATTATTCATCGGTTGACTGAGCTAAAAGTCTCTCTCGATCCTGGGCAATAGATCAAAGCTTCGATAGTTTTCTTAATCTATGGCAGGTCGAGTGATTTGGACAAACACGCAAAGCTTAATTTTTAATAATTTTCTAAACAAAAACGGAAAAAATCCACATTATCGCACGCTTAATGCTTACATCCATCAAAGCTGATAGCTGATAGCAAAGGTTAAATTGCATTCCCGGAATACATTCCTTGATGGGCAACGTTTAATGCTGAGTTGCTTTAAATATTCAAAGACAAAGCTGTAAATAATAGCTGCGGGCTCTTAATTGCCCATTTACCTCTTGTGTCACTTGTTAAACAAATTCCATTCACTGCTGGATTTTCGTCTGGGACCTAAATTCAGGCGAGTTTAGTGACAGGTTAAGTTACCTTTATCCAGTGAAATAGCCCAAAGAGCATTACAAAACATTATTACTCCAAGGCTGTCCAGAGTGATTTGAAATTTGAAAGATTAATTTTGACAAGAGCTCTGTTACATGTATATTGTTTGGAAACATTTTAAGACTAGAAAATTCGTCCTAAGAGATACCAGAGTCTTGCATACCTCTGTTGAAAGGCTAAAATGTGCCCATTGAAAAGTTTAATAATTTGTGCTAGGGGATTACTTCAAGTGTCACATTAAACACCTTAAGGTGGAAGATGGCAATCTTTGAATACAGTACAGAAGACTTGACAATAATTTGGGTTAAGCTTCAAGTAAAAGTACAAATAAACAGTCAAAATTCAAACAAGTAAACTTTGTCCTACGGAAGCCTCCCTACCTTTGGCCCTTATTAACTCTGATTTTTGGAAATGAGGGTTAAGTTATTACAGTGTATTTGCTCTCGTACTGTATCGTATTTCATAGTTCTTCATGAAGAAAACACATGCATGTACATGTACAAAGGATTAAGAAAGTTGCTGATAAAAATCTCTCTCTCCTAACCCCCAGCCCTAATTCCTGTACTGTCCACCCAATCGTAATACACCAGGATTCAAGTGTCAGAAAATTTCAAACAAATAGACTTAATATTGAAGACAGTTTCACCTTTATTTGCGAGAAATATGTATCATATTAGATCTTTCTGCAGCGACTGTATTTCTAGCACTCATTCCTCACACATTACGGTTCGGCAACCTGTGATTGTTGTTGTAAAGGTTGGATGTGGTTAATGTCTTTGGATTTTGCTGTTTTTCACTTCAGGAGTGTACAGTCATAACATACATGTGAATACATGTGAATACATGTGAATGTGAAATTCTCTTGCTACTAAGAGGAGTAAATAAAAATCATTTTGTAGGAAGATCCATCCATCGTAAATGTGTGGCCATTTCATCAAGACATGGTTTGAGAGCCTGAAAAATTGCACCGATTTTTTGCTTTGGCTGAAGGCACAAAATATACTTTTTGTCTTTGCTTTTTCTTCTTTTTATCATTCTGTCACAAATCACCGTTCTGCTCCATCCATGCGTCAAGTCTCTGCATGAGCTCTGGAGACAAGAATGACCTGTGATGTGACAAACCATTAATTATTGCAAAGAAATTACATGTGTGTTTGTAACTGGAGTTAGTTTATAACTGGCCTGTGTGTATAAGACTTATTAATGCTTCAGAATTCAAATACACCAAGGAAATTTTCGATTCATTAGTCAATACTTTGTTTCTTTGATTTCATGGATATTTTTACACTTCAGTGGTTTTACTGTATGGTAAAATTGCAATTAGTATAATCTCATGCACACTAGTCTGGAGGATTTTACATTATTGATTATAAGGACTGTTTTATACTTACAAGTATAAATATTAATCTTGTCAAACATGTACAAGACCCGGAAACACCACAAGTTAGGGAGCTTTCAACTGGTAATTGGCTAAAATGCACTCAGTTGTGTGTCTTGTTTCAAATTTTAATAATATAATTGTAATCAATTACTGTCCTTGTGTTAATTCTGTAATAAGCGAAGCTAGTAAACCTAGGCTTTGTTTAGAAGACGTGTCTTGGCATTTTACGTTGAGACTAAAATAGCATGACATAGCCCCTTTGAGTGAACAGAGTTTGGTAGGGTAATTTAATGGTATCTTATATACATGTACATGCATTTGAAGGAAAAATAAAATGGTGTTAAATCTTATCTCTAGGGTCAAAGCTGTTGGGAAACTCCCATCTGACCAACGCCCTCCACAGGGATATGCTGCCTCAAGCAAATCGTTGTTTGAAAAGAAAGCCGAAGAAGCCAGTTTAACTCGCACAACTAGACTTAAACCATTAGAAAATGAAAAGGAGTTGTTTACTTCTACCAGATCTCACCGTACTGTCTTTGAAAAAGCTGCAGCTGAGACCGAACTGTCTACAACCCCAAAGATTAAAGTAGAGGATGAAGATATTGAATTGTCTGGCCGAGCAAAGTCTCACAAGGAGCTGTTTGAAGAAAAAGCTAAGTTAAGCGCACAAGTGTCTCCCTCGCTTCAAAGGAAGATATTTAATGAGCAGGATGGAGAGGTGGACATCTCTGGAAAAGCAAGATCCAAGCGGGATTTGTTTGAAAAAATAGCAAATGAAAACAAGGCAGTGTCACCTGTTGTAGAACGAAGAATTCTTCAGGATGTGGATCTTTCAGGCCGAGCAAAAGCCCATCGCAACATTTTCCAGCAAAAAATTGAAGAAGAATCCCAGGTGAAGACATCTCGCAAGATCCACTTGGAAGAGGAGGTTTTTTCTGGCAAAGCATCTTCTCGAAGAGCAATGTTTGAGAATTTTGGAGCTCAAGAAAATGATAGGCAGAAAAATGGTAGACAACAGAGATCTGATGAACTTGATGGTCTTTCTGGGAGGGCATTGTCACACAAGGAATATTTTGATGAAAAAGTAGCTGATGCAGCAAGGACCAAAACATCACGGAAGAAATTGGTGGGTGAAGAAGAAGAAGCTATCTCTGGAAGGGCATTGTCACATAAATTGGCCTTTGAGGAGAAGGCAGCCAGAGACTTGGAAGTGCAGACTTCTGACAAGTCTAGGCTTCAAGAAGCAGTCCCTGAGAAAGGCTCATTATCTCACACAGTTTCCTCCTTTGAAGCCAAGCAAAATGAGCAGTTTGTGAAAGACAGAGGTGATGACATTGAGATAGCAGCACTAGGAGTGGCAAAATCGAGGCGGTCGACATTCGAATCTGGTGACAAAGAGGGTGATGGTAAAAAGAAAAAGAGCAAGAAAGAGAAGCATGGAGATGAACACTCAAAGAAGAAAAAGAGAAGGAGGTCTTCATCTAAATCCAAGGAAACCAAGGAAACAGCAACTCACAAGGCAGAAGAAGTTCCACCCGCAGCAGAAGAAGAAAAAGATGAAGTAATATGTGACAAGCAAGAAGCAGAAGAAGAAAAAGATGAAGAAGTAATATGTGAGAAACAGGACGAATCCACAGTCACAGTGGAGAAGGGAGAACATGTTGATAGCTATGACCACCACAAAATGAATGGTGACAAACATGACTCAGAATCAGAAAATGAGGAAAAAGGCACCAAACCTGGATTTATTGCAGAGAATGAAATTACAGTTGCTTCCTCACTGATAGTGCAATCAAGTTTGCCAGAAGATGTGTTTGAAACTCCAAGGGAAGATGCACCTACCAGTAAGGTAGTGGAGAAGCCCAAGCCAGCCTCTAGTGCTGTCAGTGATGGTGAAGTACCTATGGATTATCGGGCAAGAAGAGCACTGAGGCAAAAACAGAGAGAGGCAGAGAAAGGTGAGTGTAGGGGTCTTGTTTGATTTAAATGAAAGGAATGGAGCAAAAGTGTCCTTCAGAAGTGACTTTGTTAGTGCACTAGGTCATTTAGGAAAATAGGCCATTTTACAGTCGTTTGCACAGTGGCCTGTCTTACGAATGGCAGCAAGACTGCCGGTGAACTTGTATTGATAGACTGCATTACCTTTATCATGTAAATTGTGCCATTGTAATGCTAACTAGTCGACATTTGGATGAGAAAAGCAAAGAGGTTTTTATCAAAACAAGGTCACTGGCAGCCTCACTTCCATTGGTAGGCCAGGTAACTCAGCTACAACTTTAAAATGGTAGATTGTGGCCAAATGTTGTGCAATAAAGAGTGATTAAGTTACGGAATTATCTATCCTAAGTGGTGTGAAGAATATAATGAAGAAAAGGGAAAAGATTCTTAGGCACTGTGGGGATCATGGAAAGGGTAAGAGGAAGAAAACACCAAAATACAGGGAAAAATTTGTTATCGCTTCTTTTCATCACATTGCCCTAATTTTTGGCACACAGCATGGAAGTTCATCTCCAATTTTAGTACAGTTTATTTGGTGGAAATTGGCCATGATATTGCAAACTAGACCTAAAAACCCACATATAAAAAGTCACTTAGCCCTTCATTTTTTGTTGACATCGAATACATGTGAGGAAACTTCTGTTTTGTACGGGGAAAGATTGCTCTACGGCTGTGCACATCAAGAAAGGATTACCCTGTGAACAGAGGGTCTTTGATCTTCCTAGATAAGTCGGGAAGAGGAAGGGACCTCTGCCAGCCACCTCGACTTTCTTTGATTTGCTGCTCATCCACCAAAACAGATGAGTCAGTCCAGTTTGATGTGGTCAAACCAGTTTTTTCACTGTTTGCTCATGATCACTTGTCATGTGTGACCGGTATTTTAATTTGATTTTGCACCACCGTGGCAGTTATAACCATTGCTCTCATGATTATGAGTTCCCGTGGGTGTTAACTCCATGCATCGAAAACAAGAACATATATGGCATTTGAAAAGCGTAGACTATCTCGAGTGGATGATGAAATCTTTATTTTCAGTTACGCTGTGTCTTCCAGAGAAATTTTGACAAAAATCTTGAATGTTTATTTCACTTTGGTGGATACTGGTCACGCATGTCTGACGCTCGGTTACCTTTAAATTTATTGCATGCTCAACAAGAAAAGTCGAGGTGGCTGGCAGAGGTCCCTTCCTCTTCCTGACTTACCTAGGAAGATTGAAGGGCCTCTGCTAGCAGGGTAAGAAAAGATTGAATCCTAGTTGAATGCCATTCCTTCCTTTTTTGGATTTAACATTGTACGTACAGTTACTGTAGGTGGTGAAGGAGCACCAGCTACCTCCAAGAGTACAGTGGAGAAAGAAAATCAGTTTTACTCAATACACCCTTCTAACATCTTCGCCCCCCTCCCTTTTATCTGCTTTACCACTTCTGTCTTTACTGTACATGTATTTTGTTGCCATTCATCCAAAATAATTGTTGCTATTTGACAATTGGACTACGAATTCGAGTTTTCTATGAGTCAATGGATAGTTGACAAGGTGCATAGCCCCGAGCTGACCATTTCACTCATAGAAAACGAGAACCTTAGAATTCATTGCAATTTTTATTGGGTTGATGATGCTGCCATTGTTTTGTTTTTGTTCAAAGCACTGGCTTTTTTGTTACTCACTATCTATCACTCAATAGACAGTGAGCAGTGAGCCAATTAAATTACAGGATTTGTGATACCAGTACTACGTGAGTGGATTTCTACTACAAACAGTTTTGACAATTATTCTCTCTAGAGTTCAAAAGTGCTCCTTCGATGATGAGCAAGAAGGGAGAAAACCTACAAGATAGCAAAGCCAGTGAAAGTGAGTGTAAAATGGTTGAACCATCAAGGGTTGAGGAGGAGAAAGAAAAGGTACAAGAAGAGGAGAAAGCCAAGGTGGAAGAAGGAGTTGATGATAGGAAAGATGAAGCCAATGATAGAAAAGATGACCTAGCAGCAAGAAGGGCAGCAAGGCGTGAGAGAAGAAAAGCGAGTGCAGCTGCTGCATCAGATGATAAGGCAAGTGGAATGACTGAGGACTCTGAAGATGGAACTTCAGGCAGTAGAGCATCTTTAGCAGCTAAGAGAGCTGAAAGAAGGGCCAGACTTAATAAATCAGACAAGCAAGAAGTGGCCATTGAGAAACCCATCTCTGACCCCAAGGTGGAAGAAGTACAGTCATCGATTAATGAGAGAAGAGCAGCACGAAGGGCTGCTGCCAGCGCGGATGACAAACCAGCTGGGAAAGAGGAAGAGGTCAAAGAAGACACGGCAGCTGCCAAGAGGCAGGAAAGAAGGGAACGGGCGGAGAGACGAAGAAACAACAAGGAACACTTGGCTAAACAAGGGTCTACTTCCGAAGATGATCACTCATCGCAATCGAGGAGGTCGTCAAGTGAGGATATGTCAAAATACACGGCAAGTGTGAAGGCAAGATTTGAGGGAAAAGGAAAGGAGGAGCAAAATAATAGAACATCATCACCGGTGAGAAGATCAAAGCAATCAGAGGAGCAGAATGATGAGGAGAAACATAAGAAAAACTCAGAAGAAATTCATGAAAATGTGACACAGGTTTGTTGCTATAAAAGATGTTGATGTCAGATGAAACAATGCAACCCTTGTTTGCATGATTGAAGGGCTTCGGGCATGTTGACCTACGTGTATGGTAAAAACCTCCAGAATGAATGATTTTGTAGGATGTCCCTGATGATTTTTCCCACAGTAGAATTTAATTACACCAAAACAGCACAATGCCATTTACTGGTAAATCTTTGTTTTTCAGATTTTTCCATTTAATCATCTTCCGTAATCACTAAATAAACTGGCATACAGCATTCATTCTAGTTACCATATGTACACATTGTAAGTTTTGGTTGGGTGGTGTATCAGCACCGAACATTCTCTCCGGTTTCCAAACTGATCTTTCCTTGGTTATACTAATTCAAGGTGACGAAAAGGTCACAAGAAGGGAGAATTGATGAGATAGACAGCGCTAAATCCAAGAACAATACTCGTGGAGAGGGCAGTGGTTACCGCCCTCGAGGTGCAAGAGATTCACTGAACAAGTTTGAGGGAAAAGACAGCTCAAAGGTTATAACAAACAAACCTGTTTCATCTCCTGTAAGTTTTTTAATAATATATAACCTTTTGTTGCGTAGTGGCTTTGTAAGAAAATTATCAATGCGGTAACTCATTTGACACTGATGTGCATACAAATACAGTATTCTTACTAGTTGCCTATCTTTGGAAGCAAGGGTGGAGTTCAGTTCATTGTGATATAAACCTCACTGCTAGCTTGGTTAAAGTAAAATGCAAAGTGGTTGTTAGCATAATAACATGATTTGTTATGGAAATAGGACTGAGTGGAGTACAATTCAGTAATCGAGTGAGTAATTTGCAAATGGGGGAAGGACAGCTTTTGCCCACTTTCAAATTAAAAAGTGTGAACACTTCCTGAATTGTATGACACAAAGTCCGATCACTAGTTAATCATAAATACAACAAAATTTGAAAAGATCATGTTAGAGGTAGACATTTGACCTGTGAAGAAAGAGAACCCATTCAATTGCAACAAGGTGTACTGTCCAATCACTCAAGCATGACTTCTACTGTTACAACTATCCAGTTACAAGTACATGGTGCATGCAGTGGTGCAATGAATGGTCAAGTCAGGGCTGTTGATAACCAATCACATTAAGAAATGTCCTTAGAGATTGGATGAGCATTAAAAAAAGAGTGCGGTTTATCTGGATCCAAGGCATATTGCAGCCTTTTCCAATGCGTTTCTCCTGCCAAACAGCAATAGATTATGCAACCAGAATACATGTACTCTCTGACAACAGCTGCATAAACACTGGGCAATATCCATGTATGCTCGGGAGTAACAGCATTCAGCAGTGTGGGCTTATCATCTGTGATTTAAGTGTGTTGGCATAAATTGTGCCCTTGCTTATAAGTACTAAGAATTAAAATACCAGATGGCATTATAGTTTGTGAGTGAGTGTTCTGCGGTGAGTTTGTAAGTGTTAACTGATTTACTTAAATCTCCTCTTGCAATCAGTGTAATCAAAACAGCTGGCCTTACAGTATTTTTGACTACTTTGTAAAGAAGCTAAAATTGCCTTATTACGTGAAATTTTCATGACACATTTATTTTGTGACTTTACAGTGTGCATATTTCGCAATTTTGCCAAAAATTTGTATTCTGAATCACTTTAATTTTGCGTTTTCGAGTGATTGAATTTATTTAACTTGTATACAAATGAAATAAAAGGACTTCAGACCTACATAAAGTTAGTTTTGCAATTTTTTTTAATTGTGAAATTCACGAAATATTGTGTCTTGAAAATTTATGGCGTATGCCTGTCAGTTGCACCTTGACCCCTCAGATTATTAAGGAGAATTGTTCAAGTTTTAAAAAAAGGTTCTGAGCACCAGTATTCAAATGTTTCATTATGACATCATTAGACTGGCACGCTGTCTTGATTGTTTCTTTGTCTGGCACTCTATTGTACTTAATTATCCACCGTCTGACTAGGAGCAGGCCTGCTAACATTCTTGCTAACAGTAATACTTCAAGTTAAATGCACTGTCTTATAGTTACAGTATCCTGTAAAGTAACACGCCTATCCTATTTAATAATAAATTAATATTCCAAAGGAGGCAGAGAGAGTTGGAGAGTCAGATGATGGAGAAGAGGTATGGGCCTTTGTACTTGTAAAAGTAATGAGCTTTAATTGAAGTAAAAATATCTAACAATAGCAAAAATCAAATAACTGGCATTAATTTGTTCGTGCCTGATGAATGTACCCTAATTTGTGTCACACCTTGCAACTGCTACTACAACTTTAACGTGCTAATTCACTGCTACTGCAATAGTTACAACTTTTCTGTTGCCTTTGATGATAAGAAACAAATGTAGTTAGGATCTAGAGTACATTTCTACGTGCACATTTAAAAATGCATTTGATGTATGGACATGAAAGCACAGGGCAAGGTTTTCTTCTGCAGAGTGTGGGTAGGGTACAGTTCCAGGCCGGTTTCCATTGTTTTACAGAAATCTAACACTTCCTATTGGAAAGACTGAAAATTGCAAGAAATGGCATTTGAGAGGAACTACCTACAGGGTGGCATTTCTTGTCTTGAAAATTGGTCAAGCTTTTTGCTGGATCTGTGCCCTCCGGTGGTCTCACACTGCTCTCCCAACACTTTTTTCTTGAGTGCATCATCACTGAAAACTTTGATTCTGCATTTAAGCTTGAGACTAATGTGGTATGGTGATACAGTATGTGGACATACTGGAAGTCAAGTTTTCAAAAGAGTTTTTCCATTGGCTTAGTATAAGTATTATTGTAGTATTATTGTCCAAATTCCCGCGCACTGATTGGCTCGTAGCTATTGTCTATAAGAGTACAGACAATAAAAATGACTTCAGATGTAAAGCAATGTAAGGAAAAGTTTGCAATTTCTTACCGTACAAAGAAATTGTTTGCATTTTTCCCATGAAATGGAGTCCGAAATACTTCCAAATTTTAGTTTGGACGTTTTGCAAGATATTTCTGACGAGTTTTAGTTTCAGTTTACGCGACGGCTTTTGCTTTCGCTCTGTAACCTGCGCTCTACGAAAAATAAAGCCAATTCCGCTCGTATTTCCCATGTTATTGTACAAAACAAATCGACAGCAGTTTTCTATGGTCTTTACTCTTATAGACCATAAAATGACACCATAAAGTGTTCAAAACTTGTCAGTGAAACCACTCGCCTGCGGCTCGTGGTTTCACTTGAGTTTTGAACATTTTATGACGTCATTTTATGGTCTATAAAAGTATAGACCAAAGAATACTGCTGTCGATTTGTTAATTGTTTGACGGAAAGTCTATGGGCACATTTTTTGGGGGCTATTCTGGAATAAGAACAGATGGACTAGTTGGTTTACGCATTTTTATGGGCCTCATTCCATTTTTGGAATGTACCGAATAGTATTCCATTCATGCTGCTCTTGATAGCAGAATGAACGGAATAAACAGAAAATGGTTTACTTGGAATACACAGAATATGTGTTCTTTTGGGATTATTTTGGTGCAAAAGTCGTTAGCAGCCGCCTAAACATTGACCTCAGTTGTGTCCAGACTATTCTGAGCATTAGGTTCTCAGGTCACCTCTGTAAGAACCGTTTCGTTTTCAGAATACGCGCTCTTTTGGTAAAGCTTATTCCTGTTATTCTATTGATCCTAAACTGGAGAAGGATTATGGAGAGAATAGTCCCCAAAAAATGCACCCTATGAGTGAACTGATTTTAGTGAGTTACAATTATTGTTGCCAAATGGCACAGCGTAAACTGATCTGTGGATAGGGAAAAGGCACAGGATTTCTTTTCTCCAGCAGAGTCACACGGTTAATCACCAGGTGGATGGAACTAATTCTTGAAACTATACATGTTACCAACACTTAATTTGTTCAAACAGAGAGCTGGCCGATGGGGTGCTCCACAACAAGAGAAATGCGAGGCATGCAACAAGACTGTGTATCCAATGGAAAGGCTGTCTGCTGACAACAAAGTGTTCCACAAAACATGTTTTAAATGCACTGAGTGTAAATCAACTCTGAGGTTGGTACCTGTTTTGTTCTTTATAATTTTCATTCTTTTGGATTTAACAAAAGCGTTTTGTGGCTTTTGCCCCAAGGAGACCTCCTTGAGCCAGGTTCTGAGCTTTCTTCTGACCTGTGTGTAAACTGAAGAAATATATTGTTTTAGTCACGAATGTCAGTGTTGTACATGTATGGTGAGAGTAGCACTGTTGGTTATCCACTGTCTCCTTGTTGAAAAGGACTTAAGGAGGCTTGAAAGGGTTTTAAGCAGAACGTGCATGCAAGCCACACACACCATGCTCACATAAAAACTTCTCACACCTGATGGTGAATCAAAAGTAGCATAAAAATTCATGACTGGAAATTCCAGTCAATTGACAACATCAACAACAACAACATCAACAACAACAACAACAACAAAAATCCGTAAAGGTCCAACTGTCCTCCTTTTAAATTTCTGACGAGCCTCCTAAAACCTACACAATAGCTGTTTGGAGGCTCAGGGTTTGGTTATGAAAAATGGTTTTTCAATCATCTGATGTTCAATGCTTTGAATAAGAACTGATGGCTGCCGAAAAGCATCACTTTCTTTTTCCTTAAATTAAAGTAATTGATCTGAAGTAATTAAAGAAAGATTCTTTCAAACCGTTGTTGATGGAGTTGGTTACTCTACTCAAACCAGCTGCCCACTTCAAATTTTATTGAAACCCCTGTATGTTCTTCTCTGTGCGTTTGCCTCCATTTTATTTGAACGTCTAATTTCTCCTTGCCAGCACTGCTATATTGTTGAGTAAAAAAGTTACCAGAACAAATGTTACAACTGGTATAAAAAAGTTTGCAATTAGCTAGAGGGTGTGTCGAAAAACGTTAATTTTGTTATGGTATTGCTATGAAAGTTCTTTGAAATATTTGTTTGCCAATCCCTCTTTGTTTTGATTTAATACTGCACCTTTCAGTAACCTGCAAACTGTCTACATGTAGTTCAGATGCGATTCAATGTTTTTATTTTTCACTACTGTCGACTGAATGTAGCAGACAACTCGGAAAACAATGTTGTTTTGTTCTACGTTGTCAAAGGGTCAAATTGGGTTTTGTGATACTTTAAATGGTCCACCAGCTGTTTGCAGTGAAAGTGATTGACAGCATGCGTGCAGTAACTAACAAAATCCCTTGTTTAACTTTGAAGTTTAGAGTTTACGTGTTGTTGAAAGGTGCAGTGATGTTAATGCATGCACTGTTGCTTAGTTCACAACTTCATCACTTGCTTCACAGCCTCACAGGTCATGCTTTGTCACTGTATGTGCACTGCAGGGCTGTATTCAAGTAAATATCAGCTGATTGTGTAAAATCTATGCAACTTAATTGATTGAACAGCATGTACGGTTGTACATGTATTGATTATTATTGCTGAACACAATTATGTCTGTTAAAGTTTGCTGAGTAACAGATAGTGCCAAAGAAAGGTCCTAGGATCATGAACCAAATAAATTTTTATCAAATGTAATTTTCTTACGTGGTAATGTGAACTCAGGGCAATTCCTTTTTGATGGATACGCTTTATATGTAATTCTTAATGACAGGTTATTTTCCTGTAATAGGGGAATAAATGCACAAAAAGGTACGAAAAGCTGTGCACAGTGCAGGTCTTTTTAGCTGAAGCATCATGATTTTCTAATAAAGCTTGCTTTTTGTTACATTTTTAAACATAATTTTTATAAAATGACCAATGATAATTTTATTGGTCGTGAACCAGAGAAGATTCAATGATCTTTTAAATTGAAGTGACTGAGATTCAATGTTATTAGTAGTACATGTAATAACCAACAAAATGAAGAAGTAATAGAATTATTAAAACTTAACGCTCGTTGGCTGCATTTTCTTCATGGTATAATGCCTGTAAAGGACCAGAGAAACCTCGATTCATGTGCATTTCATCCAGCTGAGCAGATTCAGTTCACATATGTCGTCCACATACGTGCATACTGGATCAACAAGTCACAGTGCAGTTCTTCACCTTAAGAACATCTTGCCTTCGATCACGAAACACCAAAACGCCATCTTGATTTTTTACACTGATTTGTGACTTTCTGTTACATTTTTGTTTGGTAGCTAGAGTGGGAAATCCACCAACCTCTCAATGAAGGTGAGACAGAAAGTAAGAATTAACTGCAGTCACATGGGGAGCACGATTTTTTAAAACGTTTTCCGTCGTTTTCTAGGTAGACTTCAATTTGATTTTAGGCAAAGTTGGTTATCTGGCCTGGTACATTCCTGTTTACTGAGCCACGTCTTCAGAGCTTACAAGACTGCAAAAACGGGGGAAGTGCATTCACAGCACGTTTGATTTTAAAGCTTTGAATTTTGCATAACTTAGCAAAAAAGAGTACATGGCAGCACAATCTAGAATTCTTCTGGTATTTTATCCTTTTACCGATATATAATAATCATTTTCCTTATTCCATCAGCAGCACCCATTTTTTGTGCAATATTACTGGGCATGAATTGTTTCTCTTCCCTCTATTTCCCACGTTTTCACGGATACATTAGGATACATTATCATTTTTCTGGTTGCATCCCTTGGCCGTTCACTTTGTTTCTTTCCCCACGACACCCCTCACTTCCAGAGACCACGCGGGTGTTAACAACCTCTAATTTCATTGGATCTGGTTAGGACGCAGCTCTATTGTTTTTAGGATTAGGGTTCATTGTTTCTGTTGTTTCTTTGAATGCTTCTGTTGTTTTCTGAGACAATGGCGTGGGCTGTTATAATAGCTGCGTACTGACCCCTCACTTCTGGACTTGATGGTACAGAGTAAAGCTGAAGGAGCTGTTCTTGTGATTAACTTGTTGAAGTGTCTAGTTAACTTGTCATTTTATTGGTTCACGTACTAGTTATACATTGTGTCCTTCTCATTTTACTGCACGTCATTCAATCAACCGAAAAAGACACCCGTAAGCCCCAAGAATGATTAACGTCTAAACTCTTCTTATGGAATCTATATAGTACTACCAGTTATGAGAACACTATTCTTCTTTCAAGGCAATTGTTTCAGCTTAAATGCCTTAAAATTACTTGTAAGGAGAAATTAGATGTTGGATTGTTGGGGCTTAAATTGCTGGTATTTTTTTTTTTTCCACAATCTGGGGATTCCCTCGAGTGATGACTTTTGTGATATTATGTAAAGGACGAGTAGAACCATTTTCTTAGGTCATAAATGAAGATTATTCTAGGATTGATACATTTTTGTTTTCAAATTAACAAACAGATTGCGTTTGTTCAGTAATAGATCATAGATGACGTCAAAATGTGGTAAGAGCAATAAAGTGGCACGCGAGGCGATAGCCGAGTGTGTCACTGATGTTCTTACCACATTTTGACGTCTTCTGAGATCTATTACTGAGCAGACGCACGGCAACATGGAATCTATTTGTTTTATATAATCTGTTCTGTAATAGATCATAAGTGAGAACCAATCAAAACACGCTTAGAATTAAGTTTATTATATAATTACTAGCATTCTTAGTTGGGGAGAAAAACAGTGTTTCCTGGAAAAAGCCGTATGAGGAGCCCGTAACCCGGAGCGTATATTTCGAGCTATTTTTAGATTGATTTTCCCGCGAATTCAGTCTCCCACAGGGGCCTTGCTAGCCAATCATAAGCCTTACATAATTAACTGTTTGGACGCGTGCGGACTGGAACTGAACTTCTGTAAAAATGTACGCTCCGGGTTATGAGCTCCTGCCGTATAGAGGGAAGTCATCAACTCTGTCCGTATTTGGTGGGGTAGATGGCATATTCTACCTGCAGACTGTAATTTTTATTTGACCTTTGACATGTGTATAGAAATGGCACAAGTCCTTGGCATTTTCAAAAATCGATATGGGAACGATTTGATATAATATTGGCCCACATAACCATGTATGAGAATAAGCAATACACTTCAAACAGTAGCTAACCATTAACAATTATTCGCCGAAGGCGAAGTGAATATTGGTGGATATTTACCGAGATGTAGTCGAGGTAAATATTCCCCAATATTCACTGAGCCTGAGGCGAATAATTGTTTTAGTATAATTTTCAGCGGTGAATATAAGAAAGTGCAAAACAACTAAAAAGGCACGAAAAGTTCATGCTTAGCTTAGCAGCCGCGCCTCCAAAATGTTATATTCACCGGGTAGCGCGGTGAATATAACACCGAATTCTTATATTCACCGCCGAAAATTATACTAGTAGTTAATAATGGCCAAACCCAGATATATAAAATGGCAGATCAAATGTGGCCAGCATTTTTAAATAACGACGTTGTGTCCTTGTCACGTGGTATCACTTTATCTGGTCGTGTAGATATCAGAGGAAACACCACAGTGTATTATTTTTTTTTGCCTTCCCTCGGACTTTCCTTGGCCTTCTTTGAATACTCTTGGAGTTACAGAGGGTGGTGGGGCAGGATGTGTCCTTGTGTACATGTGGATGTATTGTCTTTCTCAAGAAACAGTTTCCGCTGAGTTTCCCTTAGAGCCCTCTGTTTGTTAGTATAATGTAACCTTTGCGTCTTTCTTTTTCTGTAGACTTGGAAACTATGCAGCCTTGCAAGGTACACTTTATTGCAAACCACACTTTAAACAGTTGTTCAAAGCCAAAGGAAATTACGATGAGGGGTTTGGACGCGAACAGCACAAGACCCAATGGGATAGATACAGATGAAGAGCAATGAGAAAGTCACAGTATTAAATAATGCTTCATTCACACTCATTAAAAAAGCCTATGAAAAAAAAACACGTTTTCCAAATCAAACCTCAGGGAGAAGGGTTTTCACGCGTCTTGGAAGTATTGAGAGAAGATTACAGAAAGTTGAAAATCAAGCTTCAAAGCCTTAAGGGGTGATAAGGGTGCTTTGAAAAAAATAATAGAAATTCTTTGTTTGACTGTTTTCAAAGTTTCTAATGTTTAAGTCAATACAAGCGAAAAGTTACAGATGAGCATTTAATCGTTGGTGTGAATGGAGCATGAAATAGCGTTGTCGCTCAGTGAATGGAGAAAATTTTCAAATTAAATAATCTAGGTTATGACCCATTGCTGTCTGTACTGTAAATAACTTTCTACGCTAATGTCGTTTTTGCTAATGAAGTGCGCGAAAGGAAAGTTTTCCTTTACGTCTAAACGTCAGCTGCCAATTTGCAGAGATGTGTGAAGTGTTCAGGTTTTTCTTGAGAAGTGGCGTTGGGGGGAACACTTGGTGACCTTTATCAGAAGGAGCGTCCATTTCATGAACGTGAAAAAGAATAATTGTACGCTTTTCATAGTGGTTGAGGGTTACCCTATTTGGCCATTTCCATTTCATGGTGTCATTTTACTAACAAGGCCAAAATACTTTCTCAAAATGCCTCCTTATTCAGACTTGTCTACTCTCCTGGGAATAAAGTAGCCTGGTCCCAGAAGTTTTTCTGTGTTTTTTCACCGACAAATTTTAGACACGAAGCGGCGACAACGAACGGATGACAACTAGCGGATGCCAACTGTCAGACGATTCAAAATTATCATTTAAAAAACAACTGATGACAATGGCGCTCTCACCTGCTTGTCAGCATTCTCGCCAGCCGTCAATTTTGAAATGTGTAGACGTTAGACTGTCTACCGATCAGAAGCGACGTCAGACACTGTACTGTAGAGTGAGGTTCTCATCGCTTCGTGGTTGGTTGTCACCGCTTCGCGACTAAAATACGCCTGAAGAGAGGAAAGAAACACCTCTGGGACCATGCAGGGTAGGCAATAGAAATCATTCAAAGCATTCAGGCCCCAGGTGTTGGAAAGGTGGATAACGCTATCCACCGGATAAATCTCCAAATCCAATTAAGTTATCCCGTGGATAGTGAGTTATCCAGTGGATAGCGCTATCCAGCCTTCGAACAACTGGGACCTGGTCTTGGTAGTAAACGGATGATGCAGATGTCCTAACTATTTCAGTAATGCTAACTTGCCGTTGAGTATTTACTTTTTATTTGATTTTTGCTGCTTGTTTGCTATTGCTATTAAGTTGACACATGGAAAGTTTCAAGCGATTTATTAAGTTTGTTTTCATGTTGTATTACCTATTATATTAGGAAGAGTACAAATCACTTGTGCTTTGCATATCGGCACCATTAGTGAGAGATTTGGAAATACAAAGACAGAAAAGTATCGTCCGTTTGGAAAGTGACCTTTTTTCCTAAACAATACAGTTTCGTATATTTAATACTGCTTAGAAGAAATAATTTAGGTACAAGCTAAGCTAAATGTATGCAAATTATTTTTTCGTGGGATGTTTATCGCAGAGAACGAACTGAAGGCCTTCCTAGAAGAGGGGTCGTACTGTGTATTCCTCCTCGGCTAACAGATCCAAACTGTCCCAGTGTTCTTCCGGATGAAGTCGCCGGACAAGCTGACGACTCAGCCATGGTTATAATTGGTCTTAAGAACATAGAATCGTTTTTGAGTTTTGCATTTTAGCTTTACGTGCAGCTTCTATAATGATCGGGGAATTTGACATGGCCGCCATCTTGGAAGACCGAGAGAACCCAATTTGACATTCAATTAGTGCCCGGGGGTGGTAAAATATGACATTCGGTAGGTGCCCAGGGGGATTTTTTTGGGGGCGGTGGGGGGTTGACTCTAGCTTCCATGGAAATGGAAAATGTCCCGTTTACGGGCTATGTTTTGGGGTTGGTTTTTCGGAAGGCTTCATCGTTTCTGTGTAAGCCTTTCGTCTGCATTTTCCCACCATTTTATATAGGTTCAAATGTGACGTTGAATTTAATATTTGTATGAAAACAGTGTCAGATAATGAACAAAAAATTGGTTTTATGAAATAAATTGATAATGTTTTCACTGGAAGAAACAATCTCGTATGCTTTTAGTGGATATAGATGTTCGCGTTTGAAGTAGCTGGGTAAAGCTTGGTTTTCCCTAGCGGCGCATGCACAAGAGATTCATGTCAAATGAAAACAAATAGACTTTTCTAAGTTAACGTGAGCCTCTTTTTCAAAACGAGTCCGAGTGTAAAAGTTTTTTGATGGTGATTAGTTCACTTTGCATATGAATAAAAACTCATTTTCGTAATAAAGACTTGGCTGGTACACTCGCTTCGAAAGAGAGACTGAAGTGAAGTCGAAATGGCACAAGCACAGTAACACAGGCACGAAGGATTTAATAGTTCTATGCGCTCTCTAACTTGTCCGTTTGGCCAGGGCTTGCGTTGACTTGCGCTCACTTTGGTCGAGATAAAATTTTCACGCAAGTCGACGCAAGTTTTTCACCGTTTGGCCACCCAACCCAAGTCAACGCAAGTTGGTTGACGTCAATTCGTTGTTATAGCAACCTATAAGCCAATGAAATACAGGATAAAGTTACATTTTGGCCGCGCGAGAGTAGCCGTAGCCTTGAAATGTTTTTTTTTTTTGCGACTTGCGTGTACTTGCGAGGGAACTTGCGAGTCCGTTTGGCCACCCAACGCAAGTCTCTACGCAAGTTCGACTTGTGGCTACTTGCGACTACTTGCGAGTCCGTTTGACCAGGGTCTATAAGAGCTTGTGTTGTGCTTACGCTGTCTCGTTTTCACAGAACGCAAGCAAACGCAAGGGTAAGCCCAAGCACAAAGAAAAGTAAAGTAACCCCAGCGTACACAAGCGAAAGCGCCTGATGAACGTATTCTGCAACTGAAGCCATCTCCTTTAACTGCATAGATCTGTCCGAGGGATAGTCTCTAGAAGTAGAAATGGATAATTATTTTGAATTAGAGTAAATTAGAAGTGATTTTCAGAAATACTCGACCACTGCGTTAGGACAAGCATAAGCACAAAGAATTAATGAGCAAACATAAGCAAAAGTACATACCACTTCAAGACGGCGGATGAAAAATTCGCCATTTTGCTCGTGGATATTTTCACCACGAGGTCTGAGTCGAAGTGAGCGATGATTGGTTGACCGCCTTCCGTTAATCCTTGC
This sequence comes from Astreopora myriophthalma, assembly GCA_014634185.1. Taxonomy (NCBI): domain Eukaryota; kingdom Metazoa; phylum Cnidaria; class Anthozoa; order Scleractinia; family Acroporidae; genus Astreopora; species Astreopora myriophthalma. The sequence goes on along the minus strand of BLFK01000104.1, from coordinate 632,813 downwards.
GCTTGTTTCACCCTCGTTCGCGCTGCGACGTAAGCATAACCTGAGGATAAGAAGAACGAACTGTGCTCGTTCTTCTTGTGCTTGTGCTCATGGTTATGTCGTGGATGTTACCATTTTCTCATACGAGTGCTCATGTAGGGATAAGGGAAAAGAGAGAACGGATTGAACACCCGTCTCCAAACTTGAAAACCTACCTGAAATGTCTTCATATCAACCAAAGAAAAAACTGTTTCGTCTTCTAGGACCTTGTATCCAGCCCCTTGGTTGTTTTTGCCAATTTTGAGGTGCTCTGCCCGGGAGCGAAAACGAATTTTTTTCCCTGCCCGACCGAAAAGTAAAATGAGCGTCGTGAAGTTGATACTGGAACAAAAGTTAAAAACTGTGCTTCTATTTCTGTAGGTCGACGAGCGGCTTGTTGACCTCACATTAAGGTGGCCGTTGCCCTTTCAAGTACACCGAACATCGATGCAAGTCAAACGAAATGTCGGTCTAAAGTGTGCTTGCCTGGTTACTGTTTTGTCAGTGTATTTCTATTTCAACTCAACTGAAAGCCGAGAGTATGAAGTTGCCAGACATTACAGAATATATTGTCTTAGTCCTTCGTTTGGCAACGTCAAAAATCTTGTTCCGCGATGAGGATTGCCCCTTTGCCGGAAACATAAATACTTTATAGCAAGGTTAGGTAAGCTTGTTTAATCAATTTGGCTTTTCGACTCAACCGTGAAGCAGTTTACCAACTAAGAGTTTAAACTCAACGGCTTTGTTTTTATCCTTTTTCTTCATTTGGGTACAACATTTATTTTCTCTGTAAGGTCAGACTAGAAGACTTTGTTCTAAGCTAAGAAATGTGAAAAAATTAAGTTTCTTTGGACTGTAACCTATGGAGTGAATCCGAAGGATTATGTAGTTCACTTGCCTGATTGAGGTAAGGGGGAAATTCATAACTTGATTTTAAACGACGCAAGGATAATTCTTTTTCAAGTAAACTTCCATTTTATGGATAATTTCTTTAATATTCACCATTATTTATTTCTAGCTTTCGATTGTTGTACTTCGCTATTTATTAGATGTAACGTAGTTATTTTCCGGGATCGTTTTGTTCACTAATTTCATTATTTGTCTTCGTATTTGAAGCTCTTACAGAAACCAGTGTTTAAGCAACTCAGACTTTAAAATCCTTACTGCAGATCATAAATGTTACTATTTGCTATCATATTGTTAAGATAAGTGTTTTGATCGGAAAACTATATTTGTAACCATTCAAATGGATGCTGTTTCAATATAAGATGATTCTCTGACTGAATCCTTAAATAGTCTGATTATTCCAGTCTGTGTTATCAAAAAGTATTGCTATATACCTAGACTTTCACTCAACAAAACGAGCACAGTGATTGGTTGATTCATGGTCACATGCCGCTGATCAAATTCAAATTTATCCCGACCGGGATACAATTGCGCAGTTAATGCCCGCGCGCCGAATACATTACTCGTTTTGCTGATTGAAAGTCTAAATATATAACAAAGCACTTAATGTCTGTACCCTCGGGAAACCAGTTAGTTTAGTTTTCCCTCGAGTCCTGATGTTTCCCTCGACTTCGTCTCGGGAAACATCAGGACTCGAGGGAAAACAAAACAAACTTTTTCCCTCGGGACCATACATTAAGTGTATACTGTAGACACTTTAAAAACTGCCGATTATTTTCAGCCATTTATAATTCTCGGTGAGCTTTCCTCTGCTTTGTGGAGAGTGTTGACATTAAAAGCCGGAGAATGAAAATAGGACCTTATGTCAGCAGGAGCCCATAACCCGGAGCGTACAACTCCCATACTAGGGCTATTTCACGGCATTTTTACAGACCAAGCTATTTATAGACATGTTTTCACGCCAAAATTTCAGTTCCAGTCCGCACGCGTCCAAGCAGTTAATTATGCAAGGCTTATGATTGGCTAGCAAGGCTCCTGTGGGACACCAAGGCTCCGGTGGGAGACTGAATTCACAGGAAAATCAGTCTAAAAATAGGCCAGTCTGTGAAAACGCCGTGACACAAGTATGTTGAAGTTGTACGCTCCGGGTTATGGGCTCCTGATGTCAGACGGTCTCAGTCACTGAGTACGGTAACTGCAAATCAGTTCAGTTTGCATTGTTTCTTTTCAGGTGGTGGTTTTCGATAGACAAAGTAGGAACAAGATGCAATATACGTCGTATGTCCTATTATTGTTACAACTTATCGTTTTAAGTCACTCTCATGGGACAGTCTTCTCTTCCGAAAACTATGACACAATTAATCGCGCCATTGTTGCAAATACGAACGATAAGCGGACTGTTGTGGCCGCACAGCCGCAGATTCAAGCCCAGCCTCAGATTCAAGGTACAGTGGGTGGAACTCCTTCTGACGCAGTGACGGGACAATCTTCGCTAAACGTTCTACCCCTGGGCAACGGACAAAAGACGTTAGGACAGCCACCAACTGCTTTTGCGCAGGCTACAGGACAAGCTGTTACTACGGTTGCTACTCAGCCTGCAGTCCAGGCGGGTACATTGAGCGGAAAGCCGCAATCTGTTGGACAGATTCCAAATACTCTACCGCAAACTACGGGGCAAGCGACCGCACTGGTTCGTCAATCCGCAAGGCCCGGCGCAGAGGATCTTGAGGAAGATCCGGCTGCTGGTTGCGACGATCTTGATCCGGAGTACGAAGTTGCCTGCCGTCGACGACACCGTCGCCGACATCGTCGGCGTCGTTTACGTCAATATCACCGAAGACCGAGGCTGAGACCAGAAGATGACGACTATGAGAGTGAAAGAAATAACGACGAACCGGACAACGATTGGGTGGACTTCCGTGGAGACCCGGGTTATTATGAAGACACTAACAGGGGTGGACTCGGTGGTGGAACTGGAGGAATAGGAGGAGGAACAGGGGGACAGGGAGGAGGAACAGGGGGACAGGGAGGAGGAACAGGTGGAATTGGAGGAGGAACGGGTGGAATTGGCGGAGGAACAGGGGGACAGGGAGGAGGAACAGGGGGACAGGGAGGAACTGGTGGCGGTGGCGGTGGAGGAGGGAGAGCTGAAGGAACTGGTAAGGAGTTTGTTACTCGAAGACGTAACTAATAAGCAGAATACCCTTTTGCTAATAATTAAATTGTCCAATCAAATAGACTGTAATAATTTGGTTGGACCAATCGGGTTGCACGTTATATTTTAGCTGACGCCTGGCGTCAAATTTGGCGGGAAGAACTGCTTTGCGGTTTTATCACCTTTCTTGTACTTCAACTTGGTGGCTTGATTTTTTTTAAGCTTGTAATATGTAATAAACAAATTATTACATTTTAACAGCCTGATATCGTGTTTATTCACGAGTTTTTAATACCTTTTCGCGAACGAGCGAGTCTTCGAGGGAGTGAGCGATATGGTATTAAAAACTCGTGAATAAAAACGATATCAGGCTGTTAACATGTAATAATCTATATATTCCATGCTGTTGCCACGAGGGGTTTGTTTGCTGTGATGAAGATTCCCCTTTAGTAGTGGTGCGTTCCGTACTTTTCATTTCATAACCCAACGCAGGCGGTATCTCTTGCCCGCCACCCCCTGGGGATTAGGGTGACACATGGGACACGTGAAGGAGGGAACAGCGAGACGGTCTGTGTAAAATGCGTGTTCTACACTAATTGCCGGAAGCAAAAGGTTGTCAATTTTTGCTTTAATGCTGTCGTCCGGAAACACTTTTCCCCTTATCAAAGCACATGCTCACTAATTTGGCATTTTTGGATGTATCATAGTATTTTTTATCAAAAAAGTTAATTGTTTTATTACTCAGACTGCTGTTGTGTACAGTGGGGAGGCCTCAAGCCACACATAGAGTGGGTAAACGTACCCGTCTGTTACCAACCATGTAGGTAAAACGTTCGCACGCTATGCATGCCTATGTCGTGTACCTCTCGTAGCAGAACGCGTGACTTTATTTTGAGGAAAGCTTACAATCCCTCGAGGTTGAATGTAAAGGAACTTCTTCCCCTATTGTTGTTAAACAATATTTTGGAAATATAAACGAAACCATTCAATAGCAGCCATTTAGCACTACCATTCCTGTAGAGCAAGTCATTATGTCGTAAGCCTTAAGGTAATTGACTTCACGATGTTTTTAGCAGACGCAGAAATCCCAAAGTGTATTTGCAAGTTATGTCAGTGATGTTTTCTTCAATTGTGTTGTATCTGGATTTGTCCACTTTTAAAAGTTCTATCAGCGAATACTTTGTATTCTTTAGTCACAGAACCATTCCCCCGATGACTTCACTCGATTGAATTCGATGTTTCAAATGAGTATATCTACAGTAAAAAGAAGCTCTGTAACTGTAACGTTTACCTAACGAGATTTGGGCAAGGGTGTCTTATCTGCCCTGCAACATACCTAAACCGTTTTTATAATTTAGGGAGAAACTCATTGCGTGCCTATATTTTCAGGTGCTATCGCCAAACCTCACACCGAACATTGTTATGATATTGACTGCCATCACTGCGCCTGTTGTCCTTGCTGTGGCGGCTGTGGCTGCCATCACTGCTGCCATCATTGTCCATGCTGTTGTTGTCACCATTGTCACTGCTGTCATTGTAGGAGGGGTCTGGTAGTGAGTAAACCCTCTTTCGGTAAGGCACGTTTGTATTTCTACTGTCAGTTAATTACATTGCGCATCTTTACCGCGCAAAAGGTCTTGTGTTGCTACGCGGATACCCGAGCGTGTTAATAACATGGCGCGCTTGCATTGACCCTGCGCAGGAGCCCATGCCCTGAGACGGCTTAGTCCGCCAAGGAATGGCTGTTTTCCCCTGAATAAGCCTTGCTTGGCGAGAGGCCATATCTAGGAGCGTTCAACTAATCTTTCTAATCTTTCTTGTTTTGTCAGACCATCAATACTTAGAACAGTTTTCCTGCCAAATATTGTCACCTTAACCAATCAACGCGCAACGCCTCCGCTCACGTCACATATGCATAAATCATTTCATCATTTTACGCGGGAAATATGAGTATGAAAACAACCACATCTCAGGAAACGATTAGTCAAAATAGAAGTACTAGTTACTCGCTTTTACATATAAGCTCCTGGCGTGTTTGTTTTTTAAACGTCACAGAAGTCTCGATCTACAATGGAGTGCGGCCCATCAGTTTACGGTATTATTTATTTTTAAAACGGCCGCTGCATGATTTTGCATTTAGCACCCGAACAATCCCTCGTGCGGCTCTTGGTTGCGGACCAATCAGACGCGTTGATTGGCCGTTATTTGGCGGGATCTCTATTCTAAATTTAGATAATACCGTAAACTGATGGCCCAGGGCCAAATGAGAGAGATCGAGACTTCTGGGTTATGGACGTCTGACGTCACACAACTGTAGCCTGTGAAGCAAGCGTCACTGTAGGATTTTCAGCACTTGGAAAATTTTTTTGTGTCTCATTTCGCACGCATTCAAGATTGGGAAATTAATTTTCGAACCCCAAAACAAACAAAAAAACAAAAAACCCACAGATACGCTCACTACGCAGGCTGCTCACTGTGCGCGCTTCGTTGGTCATGTTTTATTTGATACCCACCTCACCCTCATACTTTTTTACTACTATTTCAAGCACGCTCCAACACCATGCACTAGCTCCTTCCATGATCACCAGTAGTTCTTCACTCCTCAAACCTGTGTCACTTCTCAGTTGATCCACGTGTGTTATAGAAGGCCTCCCTCCCTCTCTTCTGTTATCCATGCATTGGCTCCTACAGAAGTACTTTACTTATCAGCTCTTCTTTTCTTCTCCAACTGTGTCCATTGATTTGCAGTCTTCCAATCCGTAGTGATTCAGTCACGTTTTTCAGTTTGCCATTGAGTACTTCGTTTGTGTTGTGTTTCTTCCATTATACGCCAAGTACAGTCCTGAGCATCCTTGGGGCTATGTACCTGGGGTATCATGGAAGGAACACAAGACAAACTGTATAATAATTGTTTATCGGTCTATGAAGCGTAACAGCATACTACATAAAATTTTCTCTGTGATTTCAGCTACAAAAAAGATGACAAGTAAGGACAACGAATCTAAAAGAGGCAAGAAAAAGAAATATCACAGACGACACTGCCTGTTTGCACCACCTCTTGTTATGCGCATGCCTTCTTTACCATACTTTCCAAGACTATGGTGATCGCCACCCAGATCTTGCTCATGTGTCGGGTATCGAGAGGAACTTGATCCGTTCACTAGAGAGCGAGAGTTGAGACAAAGGACACTAAATTTTCAGTAACAAACAAAAACAAAAACAAACAAACAAACAAAAAAAGCAAGTTCTACTTCTTTTGCGTTCAAATGGTATTATAGCCAAGGTTATCGTCAGCCATGAATCCTGCAAAAGTTCGAAAACGTTTATGGTCGGCTGTGCTCGAATGAAATGTTTCTCAAGAATCAACATGTGTTTGTGAAAATAAGTATTCGCTTCAGAGAGAGATGGCTTAACATGAAAGAACGCGCGACATCCAGGATTTCGCATTTTGAATTAACCCGAGAAGACTAAAACAAATGTCTTTACAGAACTTTGCCTCCCCAAAATATGAACATATATTTAATTGAATTTAAAGTCCATCAAAAAATAATTGAGCTGGCAATTCCTTTTCACCATCCGACTTGTCCGGCGTGAATGTTACCATTACTATCAGGTTAGCATTGGATACCATCCACCCACAGTCCTTTTCCATTTCACTTGGAATTACATGAGGTAGTTGTCATAGTCACCGAAAGCTAACCGCTGTCAAATCAGTGGTTAGGCTTAGGGTGGGGGATAGTACATCGTATTAACACCATAAAGTGCCCTGAGGGACTTCTGCGGGTGGGATCCAATGCTAACCGTACTACTATGCTATTGCAAAAGCAAAACATGATGGGTTAGGGAGATAGGAGGCCAGGACAAAATCTCTATATCATTACAGGCGAGCCTTCTTTTTTTTTTCAATGCAGGAACGATAAATATCCGGGATACATTATGGGCTTAATCACGAGCCCAGTCTCCATTTCTCATCGCTGCGTCCTTGAATTGACCCATTCTCGCGTAGCTTGAGTTTTAGATCGGCTCTCAAGGTGGCGTCGCTCGTCGCCACTTCAAATGACGTCCACAGACACTCGTACCCTGGGTGTAGGATTGTGTAAGAAACAAAAGGGCCAGGAGTTGAAAATGGATACGTAGGTACCCAGGGTAATTAGCATTGGTGGTTTCGGTTTAATTTAGAACTTCTTCGTACGCTAGGCTAACGGAATCCAACATAAAATGATATAACAATCCGATCAATAAATAAGGTTTCCGGAATACTTACAATGGCTGGTCAAAACATCTAACGAGTGAGTGTTGTGATAAAATGTAAAAATTGAGGTCAATAAAGTTTCGTCAATATTCGATCCCTATGATTGTGGGTCATCTTTTCAAAGTGACTTAGTGAATAGTTGTATTCAACTGACGCGAAAAAGTGTTAAACCATTTTATACCTTTTATTGAAGTTCAGCGCTCAGAACTGAGACGAATTTCCTGTCCTCATTAGGGCCATTTATACGGGAGAAAATAAGACGCGTCTTAGCTAAGACGCGTCTTAAATAGGACGCGAACTGTACCATCTATACCGCGTTCGCGTCCTACATAAGACGCGAAATTTTCGTATAAATGGTTCGCGTCTTATTTTGGGTGACTCGTCAACGAAATGACGATGTTGTTGTTGTCGTCACGCATGTGACAGGCATGCGCACTTATAGTTCAAGTCTTATTTAGGACGCGAAACCATTTATACGAGGAAGTTCACGTCTTATTTAAGACGCGGACAAAATAAGAACAGCCGAAAATTCTGTTCCAAGATAAGACGCGTCTTATGTAAGTCGCGTCTAAAATAAGACGCGAACGCTTGTTTTCTACCATTTATACGAGCAGTACGCGTCCTATTTAAGACGCGTCTTAGCTAAGACGCGTCTTATTTTCTCCCGTATAAATGGCCCTATTGTGTATCTTTGTTGAATATTTCAATCAAAACTTTTCCAACAATTTTAGTTCAAGAATGGCTAATTTAATGTGAAAATGTTGCCAAGTGGTTAAGGCGTTGCCCTGCTAGTCCCATGCGCTCTGCACGCGTGGGTTCGAATCCCATTCTCGTCGTACAGTTCAAAGTTTTGAGATGTCAATTTGCAAGAGACAAGAGAAGAAAAGTAAAAATGCTTAAATGCTAAACTATTTTTTGCATGATGGTGTCATTTTACTACCAAGACCAGGATGCTTTGTCAAAATGCTTTGTTATGCAGATTTTTTTCACTCTTCAGGGAATAACGAGAATATTGGTAATATTTAACAATTAGACCCGTAGCCCTTAAGGGCGAAGGGTCTAATTGTTTTAGTATCACCCAACTAGTCGGACAGAAAAGGCAATAATAAAGTTAGCAAATGCAAGTTGAAGAAATATTTATTTGCGCATGAAACGAAAGAAAGCGTCACGCTTTTCGCTGCTCGAGGACTATTACTAATAGTCTAGTAGCGTAGCCAGTGAAAATGCAGGATTTGCATTAGTCCACTAAGTTGGGTGATACTAAATAGATTTAGGCAAGCCTAAAAGCGGTGCTCCCGGGTTATTTATTCTTACTGTCGTTACTTAAACAACGAATGTACGGGATGAAACAATTTTGAATTTTGTTTTTGTTTGACCTTGACGAAAGCAATCAAATAAAGAAAACGAAACAAAACAATGGACAACGAGTTAAAAAAAGAAGAGGTGGAAAAATAAATATTCCCTAACATAGGAAAGTTAACAAGAAGAGTGTACGGCCACACTGAGCAGATTACCAAAAAACATCACAGTGGTGCATTTAAAAAAATATGCCAAAAATTGCAATACAGAGCAAAAAGCAGCTCTAAACAAATTTAAAATAAACACTTAGCGTTGAGTAGCGTTGGCCTCATTTGAATTATCTTCATATATACTCAGCTTTAACTTTAGAGATCTCTCCGATCCTTGACTCGTATAACTGCGTCGCCACCAGTGTGGTCCTGACCGCAGCTATATATGTCAAACCTGTTTTGGATTAAGACCGGCGAAAAATGCAGGAAAAAAATGTATTTTCCAAACCGCCTTCCACCCAAACACGAGAAGGGTCGACTGTAAAGAGCTTTTGTCGACGATGGCCGTGTAGCCGCGCCGAGCCGCAGAAAGCGCGCGAAAAATTAAGCCTTGTTTTGGTTTAGGTGTCCTGAGTAAGGGCGCTTTCCATTTGACAGAACTGACCGGCCAGGCCGGGCATTTGGGTGGGCTAACTCTGCAAAACCTTCAAAATAACACGCTTCTTGTGCATTACATATACTCCTCTAAAATAATGTGAGGGATATCATGCAACAATTTGTTCAAATTGTTACATTTTCCTTGCAAACTGACCGGTCTGGCCTGCCAGTTGTGACAAAAGGAAAGCGCCCTAAGTTAACCAGGCTTGAGCCTGCGATCCAATCTAAAACCAGTACCTGGTGAGCGGTCAACTTCAAAAAAAAAAGCTGACCTCGATGAGCTCTAAACTTACGTGATCCTCGTCAGCGGATACCTTGTTTTGACAGGTGTCAATTGACCATAACATGGATGTCCAACATCAAAGATGTACGCTGTAAACTAGGTAGAGTATGGTCGCCATGTTGGGCACAAGTATACCAGTATCGATTACTACCATTATTAGGATATTATTAATTATTGGGCAACTCCGTCATTGTCGTCGTCGTGCGAACGCGCCCATGAGCAATACCGCTGGCCATGATTACCATGAGAAAAGCAATATTGACGGGTTTCTATGAGTGTGGGGCTCCGCTTGGCGGCCCTTCGGGCCGCCTCGTCAGACGGAATAGCGTCTCGTTCCATGCCATTCCTGCCCTAAAAGTAGAGGGAAAGTTCCAGCTGCAATAATCAACACAGACACACATTGACTGCAAAATTTGCCTCCCTTTGAAGGGTCACACTTCATTAAAATATATAAATAAGCTTTGTGGCTTTACTTAAAAGCCTTAGTAGTTGTTTCGCCCAAATTGAAGTGTGGAGTATAAAAGTGAACGACGAGGATGGGATTCGAACCCACGCGTGCAGAGCACATTGGATTAGCAGTCCAACGCCTTAACCACTCGGCCACCTCGTCAGACGGAATAGGGTGTGGTTCCTTGCCACTCCTGCGCTAAATTCCAGCTGCATTGGTCAACATAGACACGCAATGTGTGCAAAATTTGCCTCCCTTTTGTGTGTCACACTTCTATAAAATATATAAATAAGTTTTGTGGCTTTAGTTAAAAGCCATATCAGATGTTTCGCTTAAAATGAAGTGTGGAACATAAAATGAACGACGAGGATGGGATTCGAACCCACGCGTGCAGAGCACATTGGATTAGCAGTCCAACGCCTTAACCACTCGGCCACCTCGTCAGACGGAATAGCAACTGGTTCCTTGCGATTCCTGCAATAAAAGCAGAGGGAAAATTCCACCTAAAAAATTTGCCTCCCCTTTGAGCATCACACTTCTTTAAAATAGAAAAATAAGTTTTCTGGTTGGTTTAAAAATTTTAGTAGTTGTCTCGCCCAAACTTAGGCGTGGAACATAAAATTGAACGACGAGGATGGGATTCGAACCCACGCGCGCAGAGCACATTGGATTAGCAGTCCAACGCCTTAACCACTCGGCCACCTCGTCAGACAGAAAGGCGTATTTTTCTTTCCCATTTCTGCACTAAAATTAGAGGGAAAATTCCAGTTGCAGTGGTAAACATAGACACGCAATAAGTGCAAAATCTGCCTCCCTTTGAGCGCCACGCTTCTTTAAACTGTAAAAATAAGCTTTGTGGTTTTAGCTAAAAGCCTTAGTGGTTGTTTCACCCAAGTTCAAGTGTGGAACATGGAGATGAACGACGAGGATGGATTCAAACCCACGTGTGCAGAGCACATTGGATTAACCACTTGTGTTTACTGGTCATTCCTTTGCAAAAACATTCGGAAAAGTTCGGACTGAAGTAATAAACATAGACACGCAATAAGAGCAAAAAAATTCGTCATAAATCGTAGTGTTAAACTTTGTTAAATAAACTATGTAAAATACTTTATCACTTTCATTCAGCTGTTTCGAATAAGATGAAATCTCGAAAACAAATGTCATCGACAAGGATGGGATTCAAAGCCACACGTGCAGATCACATGGGATTAGCAGTCCATCGCCTTAACCACTCGGCCACCTCGTCAGATAAAGGGTATCGTGGTTCTTGGTCATTACTATGCAAAAGCTGTTGGGAAAGTTCCTACTGAAATATTGAACATTGACACGCAATAGGCCATTTGCATGATGGCGTCATTTTACTACCAAGACCAGAGTGCATTGGGTAGCTTCTATCGTCGGGCAAATTTTACCAATAATTGTCTCGTTCTTCCCTGAAGAGTAAACAAATCTCCACGAGAAAGCATTTTTACAAAGCATCCTAGTCTAGGTAGTAAAATGACGTCATCATGCAAATGGCCTATTGCGTGTCAATGTCTAATATTTCAGTAGGAACTTTCCCAACAGGTTTTGCATAGTAATGACCAAGAACCACGAAACCCTTCATCTGACGAGGTGGCCGAGTGGTTAAGGCGTTGGACTGCTAATCCCATGTGGTCTGCACGTGTGGCTTTGAATCCCATCCTTGTCGATGACATTTATTTTCGAGATTTCATCTTATTCGAAACAGCTGAATGAAAGTGATAAAGTATTTTACATAGTTTATTTAACAAAGTTTAACACTACGATTTATGACGAATTTTTTGCTCTTATTGCGTGTCTATGTTTATTACTCCAGTCCGAACTTTTCCGAATGTTTTTGCAAAGGAATGACCAGTAAACACAAGTGGTTAATCCAATGTGCTCTGCACACGTGGGTTTGAATCCATCCTCGTCGTTCATCTCCATGTTCCACACTTGAACTTGGGTGAAACAACCACTAAGGCTTTTAGCTAAAACCACAAAGCTTATTTTTACAGTTTAAAGAAGCGTGGCGCTCAAAGGGAGGCAAATTTTGCACTTATTGCGTGTCTATGTTGACCACAGCAACTGGAATTTTCCCTCTAATTTTAGTGCAGAAATGGGAAAGAAAAATACGCTTTTCCGTCTGACGAGGTGGCCGAGTGGTTAAGGCGTTGGACTGCTAATCCAATGTGCTCTGCACGCGTGGGTTCGAATCCCATCCTCGTCGTTCACTTTTATACTCCACACTTCAATTTGGTCGAAACAACTACTAAGGCTTTTAAGTAAAGCCACAAAGCTTATTTAAATATTTTAATAAAGTGTGACCCTCCAAAGGGAGGGAAATTTTGCAGTCAATTCGCGTCTATGTTGATTATTGCAGCTGGAACTTTCCCTCTGCTTTTATCGCAGGAATGGCAAGGAATTAGACGCTATCCCGTCTGACGAGGTGGCCGAGTGGTTAAGGCGTTGGACTGCTAATCCAATGTGCTCTGCACGCGTGGGTTCGAATCCCATCCTCGTCGTTCACTTTTAAGTTCGAGATTTCAATTTGCGCGAGACAACTGGAGAAAAGTCGCGCCCTAAATGCTAAACTATTTTGTACATTTTAATAAATCTTAAGGCTAAGAATTGGAAGAAATTGCTTGGCATTCGCTGTGCGTCTATATTTATAAATATTTCAGTCTGAATTTTCCGATAGTTTCGAGACAGGAATGGCAGGGAATCACGAATCATTAATAATGCATATGAAAAATAATAGAGAATCGCATAACCCGTTCAAGGGTTGTTGTTAGCTGAACGGCCAAAATACCATTACCGACAATTCATGCTGTTGTTTCTGTATGTAAAACTTGATTATGATAGGAATCGATGAAGTCGCTGTTACACTGTGCAATGCTTCGTGCAGCTTGTCTCGCAACGTTTCTCGCGGCGCAATTGGGAGAGAAGTTGCATGAGAGATTGCCTAATGTAACATACCTGGCAACGGGTGAAATCATCGCTAGAGACTTTGCACGAAACGTTGAACTCGACGATGCTTTCTGCAATGGTTTCTATAACTTGTCCCGCAACGATTTTGGCCATTGCAAGGTATGTTTTACTGTGAAATGTTTCGTGCAACTTGTTTCGCAAGGGCGTTGCGACATAGAGTAGTTTTCAATTGAGTGTACCAAAGTAATTACTCCACCCAATCACAGCAGGTTCAAATAGCGAGCCAATCAAAATTCAAAAATTCAAATGCAAACAGTGAGCCAATCAAAATTCGTGGCAATTTCATGTAACTTGCTCAAAGCGCGCAAAAAATCGCGCATGCAAGTCGCGATTGGTTTTGGTTTTCCTTCTCATTGGTTGATAGAGGGGGTTGCAATTGAGTGTCGTAAAACCAATACCAAGTTAATCACTCCGACCAATCACAGCAGGAGCAAGCAGTGCAATGAGCCACTCAAAATTCGTAGCAATTCCACGTACCTTGCTCAAAGTGCGGGAAAAATCGCACGCGCAAGTCGCGATTGGTTTTGGTTTTACTTCTCATTGTTTGATAAACTGGCGGGAGATTTTTAAGCCAATCACAAAGCGTAGCAATCGCAATCGCGTAATTACTTTCGACAGTCATTTCAAAACCGCTCTAAATTGCACGTTTTATCGCACAGAGTAACAACGCCTTAATTCATAGTCGTTTTGAAATTGTCATATCCTCTAATCTACCATTAATATTCGTGCGATTTTATTGGCTGCTTTAGGTCAAGTGGTGAAAAATAACAGGACAGTTATCACGCAATAAACCCCGTCTTCGTCGATATTTGTCCAGCCAGCTCGAGAGTTTCAACTTTTCATCTTTATTATTTTACATGGAAAAACAAACTGGTTTTGTAGAGTCCAGTGATAGTGACAATCAAAAGCTGGTTGCAGATGCTGTTCTGGAAAGTACAAAAAAGTCAACAAAATATGCTGTCAACCTCTTTGAAGATGATGAAAGTTACGAGTACACCTACAGGTTTAGTCCTACGCAAACTTAAACTGAGTCATTGTCTAAAATAGAGAATCAGTACAATGTGTTTACTAATTATAAAATAAACCAGACGTTCTTGTTCAACTTTAGCATGGAGCCGGAAAGGGAGAAAACTTCCAGCTGCACTTGAAAACATTGAGCCGGCAGAACTGTCAACCATGTTAAAGGCCCACCTTCAGCCGACAGGCATTGCGATCGTTTGTTTTTGTTTTGAAAATCTCTCATTGTTCAATGTTGCAATCTGATTGGCTGATTGTCCGTGTGGATTTCGTCTGCGCTTGAGAGCGCAAGAGTTCGCAATCAAACAGCAGTTAAAACATCATGAATTTCCTACATTGATTTGGTTTCAGAAGGGTTATCACCATGGATAATTCAGAATATGAATGCCCCGAGAACGGAGTAAATTTTTACGAAATGAAATGGCGGAATTTTCATATATGAAAATTGTTCCCAAGCGCGCATTGCATCGCGGTTGAATGTGGGCCTTTAAAACGTATGAAAATTAATCGGAGGGTTATAAAATCAATAATCCCCTTTCTGGCTTGCTGGTATGTCGGCTGATAATGTTCATGGCTGAGAGATTGTCCTCAATTTCACATTTGCCCTTGAAGCTTCGCTTCTCGGCCAAATATTCATTTTTCTCTCAGCCACGGCCATTATCAGCCGACATACGAGCCGCCTGAAGGGGTTTATTTACCAATTACCGAACAGTACTTTGGACACTCTCTTCACCGCTATTACCTTACACTATTTTCGACACTATTTTCGTCAGCAATTATAATTAGGGTATATTTATTTAAAATTAATTTTAGCGCTTTAGTTCGCATCTGACGACGGCGTCTGGACATAAGTGGGTTCGAGAGTCAATTTTTTCCCCTAAACTACAAGTTACAAGTACCTTAACAAATTCGAATCACACCGTTATAAATCATCCCTGATAGCCAGTTCTTGTTGGGACAAAGCCAAATCCTTGTATATAGCTGTGTTAGGAAATGGTTTTGGCCTACTAGTCTTGAAGCGAACCCCGTCTTTCCACACCGCAACGGGAACAAAACGCTGCTTGATTCTTCGAAAGTATGCTTGGCAGTCTTCAAGATCAAGGTCAATATTCTCGATACGCAAAACTGTGATGTCTGCTGCACTCCCAATGCCGAGCGAACCAATCACGTCACTTCGGCCTATTGCAGCAGCTGGTGTCATCGTAACCGCCTTGATGACGTCAGTCAAAGGCATTCCGAGTTTCAGCATTTTCGTCATAACAGTCAATAGATCGTAAGCAGGGCCCTCCACAGATTCCACATGCAAATCAGAACTGATAATGTCAGGCCAAAAGCCCTCTTTTGCACAGGTCTCTGCTACAGCCCAAGAAAATGATCCACGCCCATGGCCTACATCAAAGAGCACCCCTCTTTTGCGAGCATCGTGCACATCCTTGTGTACCTGTCCGCTGCACGTGTCGACGATGCTGCTTGGATAGCCATGGAAGCAGTGGGTGTAGAGGTCCCCTGAGCGAAGGCTTCCTGGACAGGAGAGGTTGTCCTTCTCTATGTTAATAACAACATATTATAGGTGGGTTCTTAATACTTTGGGGATAAAATTTCAAAGCCTTTTCAAAGGACTTAAAAAAACACAATTACAATCCTTTCACAGACTGTATACAGTACAAAACTTCTACTAACACAAGTCGTTTTCTTTTTATATGTAACTCACCAAGTTGACCGACTAATAGCGGTATGAAAATCCGGAAACAGGCAAACAAGCAACAAGCAGGAAGTGCACAAGTTAAGGACCTTCTTCACGTTAACACCCTTCAAGGCTTTTTAAGGCACATGGGCATCCTTACTTTCTTATTGAAACTACTTGCTAAGAACATGATCATAATCACGTAGCTGGGACCGTAAAGAATGGTATAAAGAAAAGAAGGATTCTCACCTGTTAATTGAACAGGGATTGTTGATAATGTGTGATGGACCATCAGGGGGACATTGGCTTGAAATGAGGCGTTCAGAGCTCTCCTGTTATTAAATAGAAGAGAAAATAGCGTCCAACAAAGTGCTGATAGAGTAATTTTCAATGGATTGTTGAAAGTACAGTCGAACGTAGTTCATACAAAAATTGTAACCATATATCAAGGACTTTTCAAGGGCTTCTCAAGGCCCAAATTTGATTTTCAAGGACCCTCAACGGAATGTAATTTTCGGGGTGGTAATAAAAATAATCAAACGAATGCTCATAGTACATGTATTTCATTCGTGCTTCCGGTATCGACATTTTTGTACCTTCAGATCTTTTTCCTTGTAAAAATAGCTTCATAGTTGTTTGCCCCATAGTGCTTCCATGGAACTTTACATATGTAAAGCCTGGTTTCCATATCGTTGTATCTGTCGTATTTGTCGTTGCTGTCGTATGCCCATTTCCTGTTGTGTCTTTTGCAGGAGATAGAATCCACTCTATTTCATACAACAAGTTGTATCTGTGGTTTCTGTCGTATTGAGCGGTTGTACGGGAGGTTTCCATATAGTTGTTGGACAGACACGACAGATACACGATATGGAAACCAGGCTTAATAGACCTCTCCACATATTTTACATATGTAATAGATCTCTCCACATTTCACAGGCACGATAAACCACTTGGGATGATCTTCCAACATCCCGCATGGTTTAACAGCCTATAAGCCATAAGTTATTGCTTACTGATTATACTGGCCTGATGCTTTTCTTCCCGCTATGGTGATCGTAATGCATTCTCACACATCGTGGCTGACTTAATAGTTTTATTACACATAATGTAAAGTGCTTTATGTACATGACCTTTAACTTGCCTGACCCATTTATACTCTGTCCGGCTTTGATAACCAACGAGTTTCCTGGCATTATTTGCTGTGGAACAGCCGGCCTTCAAAGCACCAACGATAAAACTCGATGTGTGTTGTTGGACTCTACTAAGGGTCAATTTGGTTTTGGCTTGCATTTAGACTCACTGTCTTAGCTTATTTCGCAGTGTGTGCAAGTTTCTCGACAAGAAAAAGAATAATACTAATGTCAACGCTGAGCAACATTGCTTTTGACTACAACACATTCCAAAATTGAGAAAATTCAAGGACTTTTCAAGGAAAAACAAGAAAACTCAAGGACTTTGTAAGGATAAATGGAGTTCAAGGACCTTTCAAGGACTCCCCCTGAAATTCAAGGACTTTTCAAGACTGTGCGAACCCTGTCGAACCTCCACTAACGGCCACCTCTCCACAACGGTCACTCTTTTTTGCCCCGGCAGACTGTCCACGCATTCACTCTTGTTTTAACCTCTCTACAACGGCTACCTCTCCACAACGGCCAGTAAAGCGCGTCCCAACTGCACAAATGACCTCTCAATAACGGCCAGTTGAATCAACGACTCATGAAATTTTATCCTTTTTAGAGTTAAAGGTCATGAATCTTGATCCCCAGTACCCTGGTCCCAGAGGTTTTTCTTTGTTTTCCACGGACAAGTTTTAGCCGCGAAGTGGCGACAACGAACCGCGAAGCGGCGAGGGAAGAAAAACCTCTGGTTTCGGTCGCTGCGAATCTCACCTGCATGCATATGCCAACGGTCAGACGCTTCAAAATCATCGTTAAGAAAACAACCAATGAGAATGGTGCCATCACGTGCTTGTCAGCCACTGAACAAATTTCCGGCTGACGAGCAAGTGACGCCACTTTCTTCTGTCCGCAAAGTGGCCCTTGTGGAGAGGTTCGACTGTAATTAAGGAATTGTCTTGGTATCGGTTTTGGTTTTGGTTTGTCCTATAGAGTGGTTTTCAATTGAGTGTCGTAAAACCAATACCGAAATAATTACTCTGACCAATCACAACAGGTGCAAGCAGCGCAATGAGCCAATCAAAATTCGTAGCAATTTTATGTAGCTTGCTCAAAGCGCGGGAAAAATCGCGTGTGCAAGTCGCGATTGGTTTTGGTTTTCCTTCTCATTGGTTGGTTTACTTTCGACAGTGAATTGAAAACGGCTCTAACTAGAACAAAAACCTCGCACGAACTTTTCAGCCAATCAGATACAAAACTAAAAACCAATTGCAGCTTTCCCGCACTTATTGGTGCCGACTGCCTTTACTTGCTTTGCCGTCTGATTGGCTGGTAAAACTAATTGGTGAATTACTTCGATTTGTGATTGGCTGAAGGTGGATTTCCTTCATCACGTGATTGGCTGAGTCTGTAATTACTTTGCTTTCGTTTTACATCACCGACTGAAAACCGTTCTGTAAGTATGGGCTGCCCTTCCCGTCAAAATTATCATTTACCATTTACATTCCAGTAAAAACTTTCGTGCTTAACAACCTGTTTCGTACCCCACCCGCTCTTCCCCCAAGTTGGGGTTGGGGATCACTCGTCTCATGGGGATATAGATGGTATATGCCCCCTCATGCCTATTCACAGTTGGTGCGTTCGCTCTGATGTGT
>BLFK01000104.1:595279-600279 GCA_014634185.1 Astreopora myriophthalma | reverse complement strand
ACAATCGGTTTAACATTTTGCAGTGCGTGTGACAACGATGTCATCTGAGAGGAAAGGGAGGGGGGCAGTAGGCGAGAGTACGAGAGATGGAAATAACGTCGGAATTAAGAGGTGGTAGGTGGGAGAACATGGACATTTTGCCACATTTCATAATTAATATGTTGTCAAAGAAGAGGTAAAATCCACCAAAAAAGGACTGTCTGTGGTGAGCTGGAAGTAGATGGTACGGGAAGAGGGGATCTCAAACCCCGTCACCGTCGTCCCCCCCCCCCCCCCCCCCAACGAAAACGGAATTCGTTTAATGAAACTGATGGAAGTTACAGCGCTAACGTAGGATCTTGTACCGTATTTCAGGTCCAATTAAGTTTCTCACAGGGTTACTAGAGAAATCACTGTCAAGGGAAAATCACAGGTATTTGGGATTTTCCTCTGCGGAGCTTGCTGAAGGACTCGCACAGATTGCAGTGAACGATGAGAACAAGAAAACGGTATTGTGTGTTTTTAAAATCTATCTTTATTATGCCGGGCCAAAATGAGGCAAAATTCAAGAAGCAGCCTTTTTGTGAGGGGGAATTTCTGGAATGGGGTGTGTGTTGCAAGAAAAGCGGCATTGGACAGGCACAAGGGGCCAGCGACATGCATTGCAACAAATGGGACTGATAATGTACTTTTCTAGGTCAGAAGTCCATAACCCAGAAGTGTCAATGTCTCATTTGGCCAATCAGTTTACGGTATTATCTAATTTTAGAATAGAGGTCCCGCTAAATAATGGCCAATCAGATTGGGCCTGATAACCACAACGCGTCTCATTGGTCCGCAGCCAAGAGCCGCACGAGGGTTTGCTCGTGCTAATTGCAATTCATGGCACAAATCTAGCAGTAGCCGTTCTAAAAATAGATAATACTAAACTAGGAGGTGGTAGTGTAATTGAGCCTGGAAAAAAAATCAGGAGAACATGATTGTATTGTTCAGTGACCACGTAGGCATACTCGTAAAGTCAAAATCGAAATCAAAATTCGCCCAACAGAAGTCTGGATCGGTTTTCAATTGAGTATCGTAAAACCAAAATCTAAGTAATCACAGAGTTTAAAACTATCAAAGGGTAATTTTAAGTGCTAGAAATCCAAGGAAATCCATGTGAGCGTTACGTCTAGTATGGGAAAGGGTGCACACAAGAAAAGAGAAAAATCTCTGACCAGGGTGGGAATTGAACCTACGATCTCCGGGTTAGATCACCGTTGCTTTACCGACTGAGCTACAAGGCCAGACTAGAGCAGGCCGTGTAAAATGAAAGGGTAAGTTGGCCGTGTGCAAATCGAAGTAACGCACGACCTGGTTTTACCAGACAATCAGAACGCAGACCAAATAGAGGCACCCGCGCCCCCCAAGCGCGGTAAAGCGAGGCTGACAAAGTCACAAACTGGTTTTAGTTTTGTGTCTGGTTGGTGGAAAAGTTCGGGCGAGTTCTTTTTGTCCAATTATATAGCAAACCAAAACCATTGCAATGGCATAATTACCTCAGCCCCAACCTCCTGGTGACAAGTTTTGTTTGGCTTGTACATTTGTACTTAGATTGCCAAATGTGGAGCCATCCCGATCTTGGTGAAAATGATGCAAAAATCTCAAGGTGATGACGAGAGGTTGAATGCCTGCCAAACATTGTGGACCTTGGCATTTGATGATGACAACAGACAAGAAATCAAAAATGACCAGTTTGCTATCGTTGAGCTGCAGAATCTGTTGTCGTCTGAAAACAGCGAGCTGAGGAGAGCAGCTGCTGGTGCTTTGTGGGAATGCCAGGGGAAGGAGAAACACGAAGAGGCAAAGCAGGTGTCGACAAGAGCCCAAGGAGTAGCAGGTACAAAGCAGAGACTGAACTCACTTGGCCAACTGAATTTCAATTTTTACTTTGACTAAGCCCGCCGCACACGTGAGGAAAGAGCTTTGCAAAATGCCTTCCGAGGAAGCTACGTCATTCGTTTCCTCTCGTGTGCAGCGAACTGTTGGCTTAAAGGCCGCGAAGGGAACATCGAACGTGTTGGATATTGTCCTCGCGGCCTCGCGAGGCGAATCAATCCCCTAAAATTCGTCGCACACTCGTGTGCGGCGTGGTTAAGTGAACTTCATATTTCACCGAGAGTACGAGTTTTCGATTTCAAACAAGTCGCGCACAGAACTCTTTCTCCTGGTTTCCGGCCTACCAGGTAATAAGAAGGTCATAAAAGCAAGAAGTCTGATTTGAAAATTATTTCACGTACTCCGGAAAGCTGGTCCCCGAAGTTACACGTAGTCTGCGTAGCAAGCCCTCGGGTAAAGAGAGCGTGTATAGAAAGCGTGTGTTTCTAGGGACGCGCGCAAGAGAAAAACGTGTGCCCCCCATCCCGCAAAAAAAAAAAAAAAAAAAAGAAGAAAAACCTCGTCCGCTGTATTTACTCTAGCGCCTGCGACGTATGCTGACTAGCACTGAAACGTAAAGGTCACCACGAAGTGCACCGGACTGCAGAGTTTCATTCGGTACCCTTTCCCCTTCAATGCAGGAAAGGGTCTCCAAATGCGCTGTGACATTGATATTTGGAAATGGATCTATTCACCTTAGAGCAGTTTTCAATTGAGTGTCGAAACTAACTACGCGATGGTTTTGGTTTCTTGGTTTACCCCATGATGCATGATGGGGTCAAAATATTGCACGAACTTTTCAACCAATCAGATGCAGAACTGAAAGCAATTTGCGACTTCGTCACTTTGTTTTTCCCGCGCTCGCTGCCGGCTTCCTTTACTGGCTTTGAATAGACCTAATCGGCTAACGCAATGTTGTACCCAATTCAGATCTCCCGGGGTTAAGATTCTTTGTTTATTGTATTTTGCATTATAATGTAGCAGTCACATTTAAATGATATGGAAATAATTAGAACAAAACATTTGATGCCCAAAGGATTTAAATTGGGTACAAAATAGCGTTAGCCGATTAGGTCTATTCTGAGTGCCAATAAGACCAAGCTATAAGTTACTTCGATTTTGTGGTTGGCTGAACAGAAGAGTTCGTGATTGGCTTTATGATTACTTTGGGTTTGATTTTACGACACTCAGTTGAATTAATACCCAATTTTAGGGCCCTAATCTCCACTGACTACAAGAACTAACGGCCGCTGCTTTTTGATTTGTTGACTCCAGACTGCAAGCACGTGATGATCAGTTACCAGTGGGATGTGCAAAAATCCATGATCCAGTTGAAAAACCAGCTGCAGTCGCACGGCTACAAGGTTTGGATGGACATTGATGAGATGGGTGGCTCCACACTGGAAAGTATGGCGCGGGCCGTGGAGAATGCGAGTGTTGTGTTGGTCGGTGTGTCGCAGAAATACAAAGAGAGTCCCAACTGCAGATCAGGTGATCATGTGGAGACTTGTCTCGTTTTGGATCTTTGCACAAGAAGGTTTTCGGGAAAAATGCGCAGAAGGTGTTGCTTTTACGAGAGGAAAACTAAATCACAGCTGATTGTAAGGAAACCTCAAGACTTTTTAAGACAGCCAAAGCTCTCGTGAGCGACCACCTAAAATGTGACGTCCAGGTGGTTTGCTCGCTGGAAGTTGTCACCTACAAGAGGGTCTGTTAACTTCAAAGAATTGTACCATTTGAACTCACAGTGAAAAAAAAAAAAAAAAAAAAGAAAAAGAAATCTTTCGAACTTACATACCCCCAAACTTTCTGCACCGTAGTTGCCTTCGTAGTCTCTGTTTGACTCGTCACGCAACGCTCCTTCGTCTAAAATGATTGGCATTTCTTTGTGTCATTGTTTTGATTTTGTAGAGGCAGAATACACGTTTCAGTTGCGTAAAGACATCATTCCATTGATGATGGATTACAAATACAAACCTGACGGCTGGCTTGGCATTATCGTGGGCTCAAAATTCTGGATTGACTTCAGCGATAGGCACAAAGTGGACACTAACGCGGATAAACTAATAAAGGAGCTCGGGAGCCGAGGCAAGATTGCAGTAGAGGAAACCATTCAAGGTATGACTGAGGGAATTGTTTACAAACAGTGTCAAAGTTGATCCGGTTTGACTTAATCTGTGAGCATCGTCTTTTGGAAATACATCCAACAAAAGGACACCTCTGCCACCGGGGTGCACGTCTCCTACTCCATTTCGAACGTTGTGTGGGTTTGTTAACGTTGCTCAGTGTTCATGAATAATTGTTGCGAGACAGGGCCTGTCCGGTTTCTTTTTCAAGAAGACCAGCAAGCCTGAGCATTTTCAGATGTCATTACAAGAGCAAAAACCTTATGTGTTGGTCAGGCTGAGGATTTGGATCCGTGATTTCTTGCACGTCAAGTTCTCTAAGCCAATAGATCGTTTTCCACATGATATTACGGCGGCCATATTGGTGTACCCAAACAACCAATAGACCTCTTTAGCTTGTACATTTTGTTTTCCCAATTCAGACCACGTGATATCCTCAAGGGATTTTTGTTTTTGTATTTTCAAAAATTGTGCATACATATGCACGTGCACAAAAGGAAATTTGAAAGAAACTGTTCCCTAGGGTATAACCACGTGGTCTGAAATGGGAAAACAAAATGTACAAGCTAAAGAGGTCTATTGAACCCATTTTTATGCAAATAATTATTTCCTTCTGTTTCAGTAAATCAATATGGCCGCTGGTCACGTGAGTGAAATCGATCTATAGACCTTTCCTGCATTCCTCCCAGTCTCGCACGGTAGATTGTGAAACAAGGCTGGGGTGGATAGAATTAGAAATGGCGAAGAACGGCCTGCCCCAGCCATTTTGAATGTTATCCACCCCAGCCTCGTTTCATAACTTATCGTGGGGGACTGGGAGGAATTCGGGAAGGGTCTATTGGTGGACGTGATTCTAGGAAAAAAATGTTGAAAGGGCTGCATTAGACCAGGTGACAGCAGATTTCTGCGCCCGTAAGAATGATAACAGCCACTAATGCAATTGTTTTGACCCCGACTGTCGACTTGCTGGCTAGGAAT
>BLFK01000104.1:577606-595263 GCA_014634185.1 Astreopora myriophthalma | reverse complement strand
GGGGGGGGGGGGGTGACCTCTAAGTATTTCACTGTCGAACTACGAGAGCTTTTTTCAGCGTTAAGACGTTTCGAGAGGTCGTATTATTTGCTAATTACTTAGCCTATCACAAGAACCCCAAACGACGAAACCCCCTGGTGACTGAGGTTTTGTGTTTACTCATAGTTGCGACAGAAGATTTCGTGGATGCCCCTCCCCAGACCTCCATCCGATCTTGGACGAACAGTGACGTATTAAAATGGCTCAAGGATGTGGGCTTCGAAGGCCGGTTAGTGTT
Source organism: Astreopora myriophthalma (assembly GCA_014634185.1). Classification (NCBI taxonomy): domain Eukaryota; kingdom Metazoa; phylum Cnidaria; class Anthozoa; order Scleractinia; family Acroporidae; genus Astreopora; species Astreopora myriophthalma. Next base: position 594,986 of record BLFK01000104.1, on the reverse strand, counting down.
TGTGTGTTCCTTGATTTTCTTTTCTCTCTCTCTCTCTCTCTCTCTCTCTCTCTCTCTCTCTCTCTGTCTCTCTCTCTCTCTCTCTCTGTATCTCTCTCTCTCTCTCTCTGTACCTCTCTCTCTCTATCTATCTTTCAATCAGTGCTTCTTCAGGGACAATAAGAATTGGTTTCACATCAAATGCAAGGGTATCGTCTGCCTTCAATTTTGAATTTGAAACCCGGGTCCCTTCTGTCAGGTTTTTTTTCCGACTAAAACAACACCTTTGAATAAAGATTTGCCCAAGAATGATACTTGAAAGGCCTTTTGACTGTTGAAAGCGATTACCTCTTAGCTGGGCACCATGATGCGAGACAACATTGACTGGTTTGAATTGATTTGATTGAAATGTCCTCCCATCCGTCGTCGATCGACTTGCAAGTCTTTGTCATGTTGCAATGATTTCATGGCGTCACTCTTATTATTTTGGGATCTTGCTGGCTGCAAGTCCATGAAATGAGGTTAAAATTATTTTATGGCGTCTCCTTGAAAGAGTTCACGACGCAGTTTTTCATCTTGCTGACTAAGATTTAATATTCCTTTGCCGAATCGACGTGAGCACAAGTAGTATAAGCCTCCCAAATCCTCATATGCCAAAACGAGGGGTTTCAATAACTTGTTAAATAGACGTCCATGATAGCCCATTGTAGGCGGCAGTTTAACAAGTTTATGATTGGATTTTTAGTGAAAATCAAGACAAACTAGCCGGCGGTGAGAGGCAAAGCAGGCGGCGGTCTACCGCCAGTAACCGGCTTCTATTGAAACCCCTGGCTAAAACACCTCAGTGAATAAGCCCTGTCCTCTCCGAACTAATCTGTTAGTAATAGCAGCTTATGTTCTAAACAGGGTGGATTCAAAAGCCGTGCAAAGTCTGAATGGTCGGAGGTTACTACGACTGCAAGATCTTCGACACGAGGTGAGATCTCCAACAGTGCAGTTACTCTAAAGAGCGCCGATAGTAGATACACACTCCTCGGATCGAGAAGAAATTTCCAGATGTTTCAAAGGGCATTTTGACATGTTTGCATCAAGAAATAGGGGAAGTTATAAGCAAGGACGGCGGCGACGATTAGGAGATCGGGAAAAAACAACAGGCCTAATGGGAAAAACAGTGACTGCGAACGTGCTTTATACATTTTTTTGTCAAATTAGAGGTCTTGTTCCGTTCATATCACTTTTATTCATGGACAGATAGTACTCATTTTACATGCTAAACAAGTTGGAACAATCGCGAAGCCGTTAAAGTTTATGGTTGAACTTATATTTTGAAATGATGTTCATGTAGCCGTCGTCGTTGTCCTCGCTAAATCTCTCTGATGTTCCTAAGCTCCCCATCGTTGTTATTCAAGGGCGGTGGTCTTTCCGATGAATACGGTATTGCTAATAAGGCAAGCTTAAAATTGATATCAAGTTGCTCTCCGTTTTATTCCTATGCCTTTGTCTTGAAAACTAGCTTTTTGGGAATTCTTTCATGATATCTTTTGTCATTTCCAATTTGATACAAAAGAGCGAAAGTTGCCGTAGTTACCTCGAAAGACGAATAATTCGTCAAAAGACGCATAATTCGTGCAGATAAATACAGCAAATAACATGGCGAAAGGACGCATAAAACCGACCAATAGTGCGTATGGTGCTCAATTCCCGTATTTATTTGGACGAACAATGCGTCTCAGGCGAGACCATTTCCGAGTTTATGTCACCTTTTTCAAAGCGAGGACAGTTTTGTGAGGGTAATGAGTTTACTTGGCATATGAATGAAAGGTGATTTTCATAAAGATTTCGCACTTTGACTTGCTGTGAAAAAAAGAGGCTGATGTGAACTAAGAAGTGGCCTATGAAGCAAAATACAGCCAATCGACAACTGAAAAAGTAATAAATTGCGTCGGTTATGTAGCCATTATAACAGCTCTGATGATTGACTACGAAAACAATGGGCCACCAAAAAAGAAACAATGGGCCCTTGCTTGACCCTTAGCCCATCGCCCCCCTTCTTTTTTTTTCGTTTAGCGTTGAATGTGTTTCCTGATATTGGGTCGGTCGGATTGAAAAAACAAAAAAACAAAAAAAACTCAAGAAGTCTCGGAATAGGAGGCCTGGTACCCCTGCATCATTGCTGTGGAGCCTGGAAACAAGACATGAACAACGAGGATGACGTTAAAAGTTAATATTTACATATTTGGATTAACAAAATGCACAATATGCTGTAAAAAAATTGTTTCTGTTTTTGTTCCTGTTTCCTCTTTACTGTTACTATGCTCATTTTTCGGTTTAAAGGACTAATTTAAAGTGAAAAATGGTTAAACTGCGTCGTTACTTTGTTGTTTTGTTTTTTTGAAAATGCCCAAAATTTGGGGTCGATCGGACGACGCTAAACGGAGAAAAAAAGAGGATGGCCTTACCCAAAAGGAAAAGAGCTTCGTCCAAACCAGATCCAGTGAAATTAGAAATGTAAACAGTTGTCTCGTATATGCACAAATGAGAATGATATATCTATATTCGAATATTCTTACCTCCAAAATGTCCTCTCGTTTTCAGAGTCCAGAATTCTTCTACACTTCTATCAGGACAGATCTCAAACTTGCTAACGTGTTTGATGTGATGGAATTTACCGACGAATTGGACAAGTTAGAGAGATAACAAGCACTTTTTATTACGTTGCCTGACTACTCTGCCCACGCGCGTAGCTAAGGTTTCGATAGGGGTGTTCGTTTAGCCCCAAATCTTGCTGAGCGCCGGAGGCGCTCTTACTAGGGGGGTCCGGGGGCATTCTCCCCCGGAAATTTTTGAAAATCTAGGTTCCCAGAAACCTCATGTCCTGCATTTTGAGACCCATTTTAGGCAAATCACAACTTTGTTTTACAGCAGCTTTTTAAGCTATATACATCATTTCGACGGCATAATTGTTTAAGAAAGTTCAATGTACATTCCGCACCCTGTCAAGTTCTGATAGCTATTCGGGGGTATGCGGTTTTACCGCAAAAATGAAACGTCATTAAAATTTTGAATCTCCAAGGGTTCTTGACAATTTTTATTTTTACTGAGGGTAACACATAAGGCCTAAAGAACGGGTTTATATCTCTATTTTTCTTTGGTTGATGTATTTCGACCACAGGAACTTTTCCGCCATTATTGATCTTCCAAGGGGTTCGAACGAACCCCCCCTCCTACGCGCCTGTCTGCCCCCAGTGCTCCCGTTGGTGTTGGTACGGCATGATGCAGCACACGCTGTGGTTAGAGATCACGAGGTCGCATGGCCTCATCGGGGGATGCCAGCTTACGCAATCGCTGTGACACAGTTTTCGGAAGTGTTCGCGAGTTGTCGCTGTATTTTCGTGAACATTAGGAAGCCCAATCTATATAACATCCATGGTACCTTTGGGCTTTGACGAGTAGTTTCTTTTTCTAACGTGTTATTTGTTCCACGAGGGGAATGATGAGAACAAGCGGGACGAAAATTGTTTTAATAGTTTGCTAACAGCAACAGCAAGAGGCCAAACAATTACTCCAAAGTCCTCGGATCATAAGAAAATTATTTGCGGTATTTATATCTACTCACGTTCAAATGCAAAGCACATTATTTTCAAACCCACTTTTTTAATGATTTTGAAGATTTTTCATACGTGAAAGAATTACGAGCAATTATTCTGATTTGGAAGTACTTTGAGGTAAATTTAAAGTGAACCGAAGTAACTTTACGCACGTGAACCAGAAAACTGAAATACAGTCAGCACGCAACAATGGAGAATTGTAAATTTCATTTTATTTGACTTGCGTTTCATTTTCAGCCAGAAAGAGAGTCCTAGTTAGTTAGAACTGTTCAAACGGAAGTGCTGCAGTATAGATAAATGTTTTTTTTTTTTGTATTTCCATCAGAGAAGGCCAATGGGGTATTTACAGTCTGGACGTTCTTCGGACACTTTTTAAGTCTCCGTTTTCTCGTATTCCGGGTTCTTTTTTAAGATGACGAAACCCTCCATAATCGGCGCGAGGGAAATATCTGATAATTTCAAGTCAAGGCAAATAATTTCTAAATGGGTCAGGGCTGGGGTTTTGGATGACGTTGAGCAGTAATGCTTGTGGTTCCTTTTTACTACTTTCAAGTTTTGAGAAAATTCTTGCACTTTCAAACGCGCTACAAAGCGATTCTTTCCCTAAATGTTCTTTGTTTTGCGCTGTACCAGGTATTCCAAGTACAGTCCTAACCCACTCGCAAGATCAACACGTGCTCGCTCGCGCGCACTGACCACAAAACACCCAAGCAAACCTTCACAGAAAAGATTTCAGGGAAAAGGATACATTCCTCGGTGGCTAATTCTGCTCTTTCTCCGTAAGCTAGTAGCACAGGTGTAGTGTGAGTCTGGAATCCTGTTATTGTCTTGGGCTTTCCTGCTTGACCCACAACATCTACGGCCTGTAAAGAAAGTGAAACACAACCAACAAAATCAGACGTCCGTCCACGTTACCTTAGCCACTAAATGACGATGGAAGTAGTCATATCAGTGGGCTTCGGGTCACACGTAGTTGGCTGCACCAAAAATTTACTTAAACATTTTTACGCAGATTGGTAATGACAGTACATGAAAGGCAATCATTTTCAAATCGAAGCCAAAATCCCGAAGGTCAGACCTACGTAGAACCCATGCACTGCCTAATACTGTACTGTAAAACGTCATATCTGCGAGTCACGCAATCTTGTCTTCACTGTGTGGATTGCGTGACGACAGCTTTTCAAGTACTTTGCTCACCTGTCCGACTCGGACAGAGACCGGCAGTGGACGCAGCTCAGTGTCAAACGTGACCAGCATTCTTGGCTGCATAGCTGACACCAAGTTAAACAGGACATAGTGCGACTTGCCGAGGATAACTATGAAGTAAACAAGAGTCACGACTGTTACAACACACTTGGAAGTAGTACTGTGGTAAGCAGGATAAGTCAGTAAATGGATCAATCCATCGACCCCGACCGACCGCAGGGGCGTAGCGACCATATACGCAGTACGCACGTGCGTACAGCTGCAATCTGGAATTTTTTTTTAAATTCCCTTATAGCATTTGTCAAAGTTACCATAAAATAGGACCGATTTTTAAATTTCGAATTATACTGGCGTGTGTTTGTTTTTCCAGTACCTTTTAATTAATCCATAAACGACGTTTTTATCATTGTTTTACCCCATTTCTTGTTGTAGGTTACCGAAAACTCTAGAGATGGGTAAAATGAACAACTAACCACTGCATTTTCCGTCACATTTATTTATAAAAACGTTCCGCGGAAATACTTGGAAATGGCATTTCCGAGACCCTAAATTTCAAAGAATTCCCCCCCACCCCCAATTTCCGCGCTGTGCGTACACCTTCAAAATCTCACGCTACGCCCCTGGACCGACCGACCGACCAATAGCAGACATTCAATCCTTCAAACGATCAATCAAAGTGCACCACTGACAGAAACTTGGTGCTCCCCACGGAGCGTAAGAAACACCGGTCGCGATAAAATTTCAAGTGACAAGCGCGCAATGATCCGAATTACAGACGGCGTTCTAAGACGCTAGCTTGTACTTGCCCGCATGAGCGAGCACGCATAAATCTCTGCTAGTTTATCAATGAAGTTTAATGCAACTTAACGCAGTTAACAACCGGAAGCGCCAGTGGTCAGGCATTCTCAGCGGTTTTGCTACATTGGCGCATGCATCACGATTTCCTCATGCTCACTGTTTGAAGGGCGGAGTTGTTGCGTTGTGCCGGAAAGAGAGAGTCTCTTTTTCAGAGCGTTCAGCGGTTCTTCACCCTCCCTCCCATCACTTTCTAGTGTTTATCAGTTTGACGGGTGCCTGTCTTCCATGTTGTGTGGGGACTCACGGCCGGGTTTCCAGGATTGCCAGCCGTGGGAGGGGAGCAGTCTTCATCTAAGCGGAAGCTACTGGACGTGTCAGGCCCCCAACCTCCACTTACAGTGAAGTGACGCAGTTGTTGACGTATTTATATAACACAACTAGTTTCATTTCCTATGTAAACAAAGAAATCAACGACCTACCGTTTTTTACATCTAAAAATGACACCAGTACAGACAGAAGCCCGCCAACAGCTACTGGCATCATGAGGGAGCGGTCACAGTGATAAGGACCCAGTGTTAGAGTGCCTTTGCCAAGATGAACTAAGCCCTACGGATCAAAAAACATGTACCACGATAGGCGATCAAGAAAAGAGTGCAGTGGGACGAAAAGCAGATATATGTTTTGTCAGGTTAGGGAAGTAAAGATAACCTTTTCTGACTCTACAAGTTCACATGGAAATCAGTCAACTGCTTCACCGTTAATCGAGATCGCTAAACGAGAAAGGCCAACTTGAGAGAAGCTGGCAATGCAGTGGGGATTTACAGCTCAAGTTGGAAACAAACGTGGTTAACAGCATCGCACTTTGCTCTGCCTCTTGAAACTAGTCCTAATCGGTTACAATACACTACACTTTGCGTTGGATGCCGTGAACAGTCATACTACAGCCTTGGGTGGTGTGGGTAGGGGGTACAGCATCTCCTCCAAAGGAGGAGGAGGAGCTGGGGATAGTAACACTTCTGGTTGTCTTATCGCCGGCCTTATGGAGTTCCCACCTTGCCCATGCGCAGAAGAAGTACTTCCTAAGGCTTAAATGCGGAAACCGGCGTTGTGTGATGGCCACACGAACGGAATATATTCCCACAGGGTTTCTTAAGACGTTATCAAACTACAGGGAACTTCACCTGTGCGAGTCGCACCATAAAGAGATTATTCGCGTCTTTGTGGTAGTACATGGCCAGCTGGCGAAGCATTCCTCCAAGCCTCGCATTGTTGGTACCTGCACAAACAGACATAAATGGCGAAAAGTTACCAGATAAGCTTAAATCTCTTAAGAGCTTCCTGCAGCTCATCTCCAGTATTTTCCCCCTTATCGTGGTATTAGAATTTCTGATGCATATACGCCATAACCACCTTCAAGAACCATAAAAACACACCTCCCCAAGTAAATAAAATAAACATTCACTGACTAGTTTTAAGTGTCGATGAACATAGTGACGAGCAAAAATTGAAGACACTTTCACGGTCGAGTTAAAACGTGAAACACTGGCTATTTTCAAATTTGGGCAAATACAAAGGCATTCAGTTCCTCAAGGTAATAGACCATTTCCGAATTGCTGTTTGCCTCGGTTCCAAAACGAGTCCTGGTGCACAAATGAGTTTTGTATTTTCATGCAAATAAAACTCATTATCATTTGAATGGTTTAGAACCAAGACTCGCTTTGAAACAGAGGCAAACAGCAATTCGGAAATGGCCTATTAGCTGTCAGGACAGTAGTGAGCAACTGTTGTAATCTGCTATTGGTATTGAAGCAGCTGTCATTGTTTGGGGTCTCGGTGATTATTTTTCCTTGTTCTCCTGAAGGTATCGAGCCAATTACTTGAGACCTTGCGTCAGCTGCTACAAATATAGTAAGGCCAAAAGAACACACTAGCGCGCGAAAGTCGCGTCCAGACTCGTAGCGTCCACTCGCGTGAAACAATGTTTGAGTGTGCTCGCGAGTTAACTTTCCGTCTTTCTGCTTGCCCTGAGCAGCTTAAAGGGGCTCTATCACGTTACTTTGGCCTCACTGTAGACTTCTAAAAGTTGTCTTTACAACAGTGAAACCAAGATTACCTGCAGTTTGTTTATTGAAGACCATGTTACTGCACTGAGACTATTTACTCTCTTCAGTTCTTAGGGATGGCAAGGATGGAAACGGATTGCATTTTGAAAAATCTAGCCTAAATTTTTCAATTTTTCGCACCTGGGACCCATTTCTCGAAAGCCCCGAAACTTTTCGGGCGTATTTCGGGTGCTATAATTCCCTCTGTATCTTGAGACATAAGACGTTTTAAGCCACGAACATTTGGAATTAGTTTAGTTTACTTTCTTATCTTGAAAGCATGTAAAAAGACTAGATTTTCAGAATAAGCGGATCGCTGTTTTACAAATTGCTTTTCGGGCCGTAAACTATCGAGAAACGGGCCCCCAATATTGAAAACATGGCCAAAAATGTATTATGGATGGTTCTTCCTGCAAAAAATCATTTGATATACTTCTCCTAAATTTAAAAGAATGGTTTCGGCACAAATAAAGGTCATAAAGAAGGATTTCTGTGTTTTTGGCAGCAAAAGGTGTTCCGCGACAGAGCCCCTTTAAGACATGACATCGCCTCATCTTAAGTCGTTGCGTTGAGTACGTTGGAGTGGTCAGGGACATGCAGTCGAATCAAACTATAGGGTTCTCTGTTACCTGCTCCGACAATTCCCATAGCAAAGATGGAATTGTGCGATACTTCAGCATCATTGTCATGCGAAAGCTTGCTCAGAGTATCTACTATACTTAGTTGAGGATTCGAGGCTGACAGAATGGCAAGCGCTAGGGGCACAGCGCGACGAATAACTGGCTCGCCATACTGAAGCTGAAATGAATAAGGAAAGTTGTCGTTCAGCAAAAACCTCTGAACATGCACCTTGTCAAAGTGAATAGAGAGATTGGCAATAAAACTGGTTTTCCCACACTGGGCGCCCAAGGAGTTTTGTGACAGCGCGCAAAGCAACTCAGCAGTTGTTCCCTTCCAGAGAACACTGGAAGCACGTGACGCTTTCGTTCCCTTCTCAGGCTTTCGGAAAGCAAGCGACTGCCAAACAGGCTGCCCAGCCTTTGTGCACAGGTATATCAATAGTTTACCGGCCTGTATATCCGAGGTTGACCAATATGTCACTAAAACCAGAATATCGTGGAGTTTTGGTGGGTTGTTTTTGGAATGAGAACAATACCTCCTCTTGAAGAATCAACATGCCACGTACATGTAGTGTCAAGTGGGTGACTGACACTCAACGGACGTGACCAGAAAGCAACTATAGCCCTAACTTTGACTCTCGTGATAACAAAAGCCCCTTCGTTTGGCAAACAAACACAGAAGGAACAAAAAACCCGAACTACTCTACAAAAAATTATGAGCGTACCAGATGGTTGCAAGTTCGGAGGGCCATCTGAGCGCCGATCTCCTCGCCCATAGCTACTAAAGCGATTCCCAGGACAGCTACACCCTGATGGCTGCCGTCATCTGCTTTCTCTGCTTCCTTCTTGTCTTTGTCCTTATCTTTATCCTTGTCTTTGGAATCTTTTTCTTTTTCTTCATCGTCCTTTGCTTCGAAGTGCTCGCTGCAGATATGCAGCATCTCTTGGATTTTGAGAACATTGCCAGTGCCTTCAACAAGCGGAAAGAAAAATCAGACATGCATTAGAGCGCGTCCATAAAAAACTGCAGTAGTTTGACACTACTTTCATCAGTATTTTGCGTTTAGAGTTTGTTGCATTTTCTTCCTGTCTGTAGCAAAAACACCATAACACGTCCAAATCCGTTTAAACCGGGCGGATTTTTTAACGGACGATGCGAGTACACGGCTCATTTTACACCGCTGGAACAAATGAAGCTTGTTTAAATCGAACGATTTTCGTAAACCTAGGGTTTATCATGGGCTAACAAAAGCACATTATCACCTATCACACACTGCTGAAAAGTTTGTCAGACGAAAAGCAGTACGGTTTTAGGCTAGTTTAGATGTTTAGATCTGTGACTTAAGAAAGCAATTTTGTTCAATTTTCGTTACCCTCTCTAGGTACAGGAAACAACTATTTACCGGCATAGGCACAGACTTCCACAAGGATGGAAGCCCACTTTCCAAGCGGCTCTGGAACAACTTTCAAGGCTTCTAAAGTAGCTTCCGCTGCTTCCTGTTTGCCTGTAAATACAAGTATCGTGTTTCCGTTGAACAAAGAAAGGGCATGTCATCCAAATACGTCAAACGTTTTTTTTTTTTTTACCACGATGCTTCAATAACAAATTACATGTAGCACGAAGCTTTGTACTGAGAAGCTCCAACTTCATTGGTTATTAAGTTTCAGTTTTCTGACTCGAGGGGTAACGTATTTTCATGCAACAAACAGTTCTTAAGAGTAACATCCAACGAAGTCGGTTGTTATTAGCAAGGAAAAATCATATTTTGAGCTCAAGATGTACACTGTACACTTCGTCACCTAAAAATGTCAAGCCGAGCCCCAGAGCCAAGTTCCTCGCGTTCGTGTCCTTGGATTCTGTCTCTGAGCGCTCCATCATGGTTTGAAGTATAGTTGATGTCACGTCGCCGTTACATGTTCCGATGGCAACCAAACCACAGGCGATTGCTGCCATGCCGATCACCTAAAAACATGAACACAATCAGAGGTTTATAGGGGTAGTAGTCCTTTGCAATTAATGATAACAGAACGCGCAAGCGTAGTTCTGTCTTAGAGCAAGAGTACGTGCAATCTCGTCCCCAGAGACCGCGAATCTTTCGGTCTGTACCAAGAATAACGACCTCTGGCAAGTTCCGAAACACGCGCAGTCGCAGAGGGGGTTTATTCTTGTAACCGTTGATAGCAATAATTGTTTCGGATTTCTCAGACTGCGCAGATAAGCCGTAAGTCCTCGAATTATCGGACTTCCTGGTTTGTAACCGACCAGAAGTCGTTATTAGGGAACGGCGACGCCATGGAAACGCCATTTAAAATTGCAACTTTACGTTTTTCAAAGTTTTCCTTGGATATTCCAGTTCGTTCAACTTCTACAAACTATCTGAAGTATCTAGGAACTGAATTGGGAGGAACGGTGTTCAAAATTCTCCGTTGTGTGCTCACGTTTTCCTTAAAACTTGAGATTTGGTCATTTGACGTTGTAGATTGGCACAAAACGGGAAAGAAATGTACCAAACTTCAAAACGCACGAGCAGAGCCATTGTTTTGCTCATTAAAGTCTATTGTTTGGTGGCGTTGCCGCTGACGTTGCCGTCCTATATCCTGAAGGCCCTATTCTTGGTGGTGACCGTTAAACTCATCGCGAATAGATAAGCTTGGGAACAGGTGCCTGGAAAATGGTGGAGCCGGGCGGAACTCTGGCGGCACGGAGCTAACCATGGCAACGCTGCGAACGGCAACCACCAGACACTGTCACACAGAACAATTCAGTGGAATATTCATCATAGACGAGGGAGGGAGGGAGCGGAAGAAAAACACAGCACAGGACAGCATACTGCAGCCAAGCGCGAGCAAAATGCATGCAAATGCCTTTGGACAAGCAACCAGGGGCGAGGGGAAGCAACTAGATCACATCGACTTAAACCATGTGAAACTTCTTATTTTTCATACATGACGTAGAAATCACACTTCAGGTTTTTTTCTGAAGTTAAAAAACAGTTGCCATGAAGAGGACTCGAACCCGGATCAACGGACTACCAAGCGGGAATCATATCCACTTAAGACTACCGATGTCCACCTAACTACCGATGTCACTCTGCCAAATTCTCGATTTTTTACTAGAAATCCTACACCTAATATAAAAGCTAACCGCAAGCAATCTAAGCTAATGTAGGCTAACCGGAGCGCTGTTTAGGCTAACCGAAGTGCTATTTAGGCTAGCCGGAGCGCTATTTAGGCAGCATCGCTCATCTGGTTTAGGCCGATGTTACTCGCTATACAAAGAACTGAGTGATGTGTGGTGTAATATGTCATGGGCTGTCCATCTGGTTTAGGTCGATGTTATCTATTACTTTCCGCAACGAGGCGCCGCGGAATGCCCCTGCGAGAACTCTCAGCCGCCCCTGTGTGCAGCGCCCAAGAAGACTACTGACCAGCAATGTCATGAGATTAACTTAGCCTTAATTTCATTTAGCCACATAAAGAACGAGAATGTAGCCACAATGGAGGCCACAAGTGCACCATTGCCAGGGATATTCCGTCCACTGAACGGTCCCGGGAGGTGATAAAATCTCAAATGCTCAGCCCCTGGGATATCTCCCACTAATGACAGGGCGGAGGCGGCAAAGGTTTGGTACAGCTACATGGAGAGAGATCCGTGGCAGTGATTTCATTGACAAAATCGAGTCCGAGCGCGAAAATCTGGAGATATCTTCACCATCGAGCGCAACGCTAGGTTAAAATGAGGCCAAAACGAGAGGGTAAAAGGGCGCTGCCGAAAACAACGAATTCGACAAAAATCATCACAAAGACAATTTGGGTGAAAATTACAAACATTCACTACGCCAGAAACGGGAAAGCACGAGGAGATGACAGGGCCCTGCCGAAAATGACGAAAATTAGCGAGACAAGGGAAGTAGGGAAAAGTTGTAATTCAGGTTGCGATTTTTCGCAAAATTAATTTGGCAAAATTTGTAAAATTCGCACGCCATCTATGGTAACTAAAAAAGGTAATAAAAAAGACAAGGAAGCTCACCAAAAAATCGTAACTCGCGAATAAAAAGATAGAGTAGGAGTTTTGTCGCACCGAAAAAATGTTACCTCGCAAAATTTCGAAAAGCAACTTAAAATCGTCGAAATCGTTTAATTGTGTAGTTGCATTCAATCCTGAACATAAGTGGAATTTTCGAATAACAAAAGTTCTCTAGTACCTCCAAATTTGACTTGGGGTCAGCAAGCACAGGGAGAATTAGAGACAACACATCCTGTCTGTTTGAACCAGCATAAGCAAGGCCAAGCCTAGTAAAATAAGAAAAGACATTGTCAGAGCAGAATAAGAACACAAATGCTTTCTATGAGGGCAACGCAGCGCGTGTTAGAAAATTAGACAACCTTTGTGCAACTATCAGTGTTAAGCCAAAGGGAGGGGAGAGGGGGGGGTGACCCACCTCCCTACCCTGGGAAGGCTCTCTGAGTTAAACTCCCGTTGGTTGCCCCCCCCCCCCCCCCCCCNNNNCCCCCCCCCCCCCCCGCAACATTGATAGGTGGGTTAGTTGAGATACAAATGGACAGATTAACAGACAGATCAATGGACAGCCTTTATTTTAGCCTGCGTTGCTGGGGGTTTTGTCCGAGCGAATGAAGCGTCAAGCAAGCGGCGAAAACGAGCGGCGAAGCCGCGAGTGATTCGGAGGGGAGGTGGGGGGCAGAAACATTCCCCCGCCCCAATCCCCTCGCAATCCCCTCGCCCCAATCCCCTTTTGACACCATCAATATTGAAGCTTGTGGAGTCCTGGAGAGGAAAATGAAAGAACTGATCATCTTTTGCTTACCCGACGACAGATCCAAGCCTCATGATATTGTTATTATGTAGTACATAATCTGACAATAAGGCCAGGGCGGGGTCGCACTCATTCCTCACACCAGAGTTTACAATACCGCAAGCTAACAGGGCACCAGCCTGCAAAGAGAAGACACTTTACTATGCACAACATGAAGGAATCATTCTTTATAGATCGTTTTCACGTGACGTCATGGCGGCCATATTGGTGTACCTGAACAAAGAAACGGCGGCCATTTTGGTGTACCTAAACAATCTTCGGGGAATCGAACTCCATTTTTATGTAAATAGTTCCTTTTGTTTCAGTAAATCAATATGGCCACTGGTCACATGAGTGAAAACGATCTATTCACACTTTTATCTTGCCCACAGGCGGTTGTGAGCGATGCATGGCCGGCGACCGAACTTTAGAGTGGCATTTTTTCTTTTCATTTGCCTTAATAACGCAATCACACTTGCATTGTTTAATCTCTGTTCTCTTGTAGAGGTGGTTTCCTCCAAGAGTTGTACAAAAACACTTGCTATAGGAGTAAGAAAGGTCCAGTTCAGACCATAGTCAGGTTAGTCGTGGGTTCGAACCCCGTTTAAGTCACTTGAATTTTCCAAGTGCATATATGAGACAATTGCTTAAATTGTGCAGAAAGTGCGAGGATCATTTCTTATATTCATTTCTAAACCGCACTTCACAATCACTTCTTTCAATAACCATAGGGGTGCACTGAAACCATTTTTTCTCATTTGCATCTAAGACCTGGCGAGGATGGAAATGGATTGATACTTGAAAAAAGTTGGCCAACGTTTTCAAGTTTGGACACGTTGTTTTCCAAAAATTGCCAAAAATTTCATATGGATAGTTCTCGCGTTTCCTGTTAAAATTCATTTCATATTTTCTCCTTGGTTTCTCAGGAATGTTGATACTTGTCAGCTTATGTACCAAGTTTCAATTTTCAGCCAGTTAAGACCAACACTACGATGACAGTGCCCCTTTAAGCTCTGTAAAAATTATCTGAGCATTTTATCCACCCGACCATGGAATAATGGCTAAGCCAATCAAAACACTAGAACTGCAATATCCAGTGATTCTGTTCGTAATAAATACCGGTAGGTACTAAAAATAGTCTTAAACGGTTGCCAACATGCAGTACACATACCTTTATGTAGTCTTCTGTAGAATACAAATACTTGTCGATCTGAGTCAGTCCTGCATCAACGTCCCACAACAGGATAAGTCCCAAGGAGGCTGTGGTACTCATCATTCCTGAGCAAAACACTTGTAAACTTAGCAAAATGTTCTTTCTGCATTTCAGAATAACAATATATATCGAACTAGAATCCTGGTAATCAAAGATCAGCGACAGGCATGTCACATAAAAATGAGCCATTACTAAAAAGACTCAAACATCAATAAAATGCAACATACAAATACTCTAGCCAGCAAAACTAAAATTAACGTTAAACAATAAGCATGAAAAGGCATGAAAACACAGCCACTATTTCCAACAATTTTTTGTAAAATTAACTATTAATTATTAATTATTCTTAATTCTTAATTAGCATTAATTATTAATGTTTGCATGCTCTAACCATGTTCTTTGTTCTTGTAAATCCACTTGTTCCCATCTTCTGTCAACAATTTGTCAGCACCAAAGGCTGCATTTACAAATGAATTCACAAATGATGAGGCCAGATTTTGTCTTGCAGAATCCAGAGCCACACCACTGGAGACCCCTGTTGAGTGAAGATGAAAGCACAATCATGTGTCTGTAATGTTATGTACATGTAAATGCACTACTTCAGTCCTCAAGACAATTGTGGTCTGAATTAAATAAAGTCAAGAATTGACGCATCATTTGACGATCTAAAACAGTCTTTGATGAATGGCAAAATGAACTAAAAACATATATGTGTAATGATGAAGATTCTACAGTACCTTTGTTTTCAAGGTGCGTTTTATAAATATCTTCTGGAACTTTTGGCTCCATGATATCCAACTAATGGTAGAACACAAAAGAATTATTATACAATCAACAAAACGAATGGTCAAATGTTCTTGTTTTAATGACAGAATGATCGTGACAGCAAAGTCAGTAAATTAATTATAAGCAGTTGCAAAAAAGTCTGCAAAAAAAACAAAACAAAACAAAACAAAAAAACATGAGGCTTCAAAGGGCCTAAACCCATGACCGTGCAATAGCCGATTTCCGAGTTGCTGTTTGCCTCTGGTTGAAAGCGAGTCTTGGTGCACAACCATTCAAATGGAAATGAGTTGGGTATTTTCATGCAAATCAAACTCATTATCATTTGAATGGTTTAGCACCAAGACTCGGTTTGAAGCAGAGGCAAACAGCAACTCGGAAATGGCCAATTCCCCTTTACACCACTCCACCAACACAGCTTCTGCATCAAGCCAAATGGGAGCTGATCAAGTTATTGCAAAAGGTGAATACACAATCATTCTATTATTCTATTGTTTATACAACTGTACAGAATAATATTATTTCATATCATTTCGTGAATGCGTGAATGCGCACACAATGAATGACTTATCACTGTCTGCTGGAGAATGCAGGAATTTGGGTGTGAACTCCCTGGGTAACCGGGCCATTTTAGCCATTTGTATGAGTGCCGCACATGGTTATCTGTTTCACCTAAACAAAATCTTTTCGTTATTTTAATTTTTATTTTTTTTGGGGGGAGGGGGTATTACCCAGTTGCCAGTTAAAAATATTAGCCATGGTTCAGCTTACCACTTAATTTTGACAGATGTCATTCCAAGCTAGATAATAGCAACCCAACCCCTGCCGGATGGAACCACCCCTGTGGCCAGCAGTATCCACAACCCAGCCATGAGCCCCCACCCCAACGAAGGGATAAACGGATAAATTAAGACAACACAAAACATGGGCACCAGTCACACTGAAAAACATTCAGTGGAAGCCGATCAAAATAGACTAAAATAAAATAAAAATAGCTGTAATAATGAAAACCATTAAAACAAAGGAAGGAAAGAAAACAACTGGCAAATAAAATGAACCAACATGACTGCAAACAGTCATGCAAGACCATACCAACCCCAAACTACCCAGATATATAAAGGGAGGGGAGGGATGGGGAACACAATCCTACACCAACCAGAAACTAAACGTTCCGCTAACCACACAGTAAAACTACAGCCGAGCTGCACACATAATGGGCAGACCGCTGACCGTTGCTAAAGGCCCGACCTTAGCAACTGTAGCCGCTGAATGCACACACCGCAGATAAAGGTATAATAGGACTGATGGGGAACAACATAACGCTAAAAAACAACGCTAAGACGAACCGCAATGCTAAGACGCACCACAACGCTAAAAACGCACCGCAACGCTAAAACGCACCGAAATGCTAAACAACAATGCCCACAGGTATAACGCTTACTCCTCGTTGTTAACTACGTTAAATTGCATTTAACTACATTTAATTTTTTGAAAAAAAAAAAAAGAAAAGAAAGAAAGAAAAAAGACACACACTGACGACAATGAATTCCAAGAATTTTAAGCTGAACTCAATATTACCAGTAACAAGGATCACTCAAGTTCCACTCATAGTTTGAAGTCTTGGGTTACAATGAAATGACAATTAGGCCATGGGTGAGATCTTACCTCTCTTGCAAGACTGAGAAAGTTGTTGTTCAGATGTGCATTGGACATAATCTCTACTAAGTCATCATAGTCATCCATATTCTCATCCAATTCCAGGTAGATCTGCTGCCTAGCCAGCATAAAGGCCATCTGTTTTTGTATCAACTTTTTCTCTTCACTGAAAAAATTAGAAATGAAACATTTGATGTGTTAGATTATGGTTCCAGCTTCATTGAGTAAATGGTTAGATACAGTGCACTCTCCCAGCCACAAACAGAAAAGCCCACAACAATACTCATTACGCTGCACTAGGTGTCTTAACTTTGAAACTAATGCTAGAGATTTAACGCGGTAATTTCAGAGCTTCAATAGGCATTGATGTTGAGCTGTCCAGTTATTATTATTATTAATATTAATATTATTATTATTATCATCATCATCATCATTATTATTATTACCTCCCTCATTCCATGTGCAAAACCCCAAAACAGACATCACAGGAATCAACACTTTTTTTCTCACATACAGCCACAAAGAGAAAGCCGACTACAATGCTGTACAGCACAAGGGAACTTGGTTTGACCTACATGTTTTAGAGGGCCATACTGTTGAC
>BLFK01000104.1:559671-576738 GCA_014634185.1 Astreopora myriophthalma | reverse complement strand
GGGGGGGGGGGGGGGGGGGGGTGTCTGGTGTCGCTTTAAACTTGTTTTAGAGCGAGCCTGTCACCTTTTTTTTCCCGGACAGTTTCGCTGTTGTATTTTGTCACAGTCACTGACACAAAATGTCACCCTTTTTTTCTGTCAGTTCCTGTCTACTGTCAGTGTTTAGGAAGAAGATTGTCGCCACATTTTGCGGTCATGTAGCCTGTTGGCAAAACCCTTTGGAGGGCCTCTTGAAATTTAAGGTGACCGTCTCAAATTGATCAGTGCACACAAATAAGGTTCACATTTGAGCAGTGTTGCACATAGCTGTCCTACATGTACATAACATAAATACTACTTGCTTGCTTACAGTAACTAATTATCATACCCTGCCTACAGTTTACCTTCCAGTACAAGACAGAAATATGTCCTTAATGAGATCTACATCATTCAGCTGGATTGCTAATTTCATAGCCTCTGGCTGGCGATCAAATTTCCTGAAGATATTCAGTGCAGTTTTCAGCAATGTGCTGTCCTCTGGTTCAGGAACATAACTAACACAGCTGCAGTAAGAAAAACATCAAACCAGTCAGTCAAAAAATACATGTACAGACGGAGCTCTTGAAACAGTCAAACAGTTCGATGAAGAGCTGAGAGGAAAACCATCCAAATTGATTGGACGTCCCAGAAGGTTTTTTGTTTCGCTCAAGAATCTGCAACTTGTCAAGGCAGGCTAATCAAAGAAAGAAGTTTGATTGCTAGCTGCCAATATGCAAATGTACTTCTACAATTTTCATCCAAAATTGTGCCAAACAAAAACACAGCATACTCAACCATCATATCTTTGACATTGCAGGGTACATCAGTTTTAGCCTTCATCGCCAGAGCTACATTTAGAAAGTTGAATGGAAAGAGAACTCAGGTTTGCACATGAGGTCTTCCCCTTTCTTGCACCAGCCATGCAAGGCCCACCCACTTCCTCTCCACTCTCCAGCTGCTAAAGAAGACACTGACCTTGTGAGATAGAGACAGACTCGCTGAAAGCTGCTCTTATCCACATACTGATCCAGCAGATCCAATTGTTCAATCTCCATTAGTAGATCACATGCTTCAGTTTCTGCATTGTGCAGCATATTGTAAGGAACGATCTCTCTGACCAGAGAAACCAAGTCTTCCACTGATCCACCGTGATCCGTTCTCTCGCTGTATTCCCCTCTGATTTCTTCGGCCAAGTGCCTTCGTATCAACATAATACTCTCAATTAATAAAGTGATAATTATTACATGTAATACAAGTACACTATTGATCAAAGGTAAGTAACCCCACTTGCATGTTTTGTAATGAGATGTATATATGTAATGTAGTTGCAGAAATTTGTGTGTATACGTATGGAGGTGTTTGCATAAATAGAAAGACAGTGCTTAGTATGCGAGTCACTTCTCGGTCATTACACCACCACCTAACCCAGAGTTTAAGTTTTACTTTGTTTGAACGTTTTCTTACAATCTAGGTCTTTTTTTCCGCCATTTCTTTTCTCTTATTGACCCTATAGGAAGGGTCGGAGTCTTGAGCACGGTCCCTACTCAGATTTCGTGTTTTTTTTCCCTACTTATAAATTTTTTTTTTGGGGGGGGGCAGGTTTTTCCTGACCTCCAAGTATCTTTCAGAGATAAGCACTCAATCCACCATTCTTTCTTGCATTTTATGAGTTATCACTTGGTTGAATACATAGTCACTAATTGATGATTGTAGTGTATCTTGGATGAGTGTATTTATCTGGTGTAGCAGCCTACTACAGCAAAATAAATCAGAAATAATATCATTTGTTGGCCTGTTGTTGTTTAGTTTAGGTTGTAAGCGAAGCATGTTGTTAAGAACAGAATTGACCCAGGGTTTTCCTTTTCAGCCAGCGACCGGCGATTTTCTCTGCCTATGAAGACATCAGTCGCCGGCAACTAAACTAAGTTGTGCAGTCAATAATTTTTGGTGCCCCTGGACCCCCCCCCTTGAAATTCGCAGCTTTGGCGCTCAAGTGGGTGCTGTGCACCAAGATTGTCCCCGCCTGCAAAAGGCCATTCACCTCCTGCTTCATTTGAAAAGGAAAACCCTGTTGAACATTTTGTCAAACAACTATAAAAAAAATTTTATTCCAATCAGCTGTTGTCTTTTCACATCACTTGTTTTCTGGAAGTCAATCTTAAAGACTAACAAGGTCATTGTTATTGCCAACTTCAAAATTAAATTAAGTTCCACAATGATAAACAAACCTGACATATTCATGACCCCATGATTCCAGCTCTTCCATGGACCCTTGCATTCTGAATATCAAGCACTCACGGCCCTCGCTAATTGTCATGCCAAGAACTGAGATAATGTCGGCCAAGAATCTCTGAAATGTTAGAGAAAATACACTTACAATGTACCTGGTGTATGAACAATATAAACAGTTTGACAGATTAATTAAAACTCCACACACTGTTCGCAAAGAGTAGGGCATGTTGTCCCCAGTATCGTGGTCTGACCTTTGTCTATGTTATCGCATGTTTGGTCAGGTAAATGCTCAGAGATAATAGCTGCATAAGCTACTCAAAAATCTGAGGGTAAACAAAGGTGATGACAATGATAACTAATATTATTAGGTATAACGTATTGAGCTAATTAATAAAATAATTAATGGTAACTGACAACTGTTGTGAAGGATAGTGGGAATGGAGATTTCTCATGGGTAACTCTTCCTACAAAAGTTAATTAATTTGATATAGCCCCCTTTGACTTCAAGACACTGTATGTACTGTACAGTATGTGTAAAAGCACATATAATATTATCAATAACATTATTTTTAGCAGAGGTTTGACTTGATACCCCTGAAGACAGTGCCCCTTTACAGTCTTGTAGATAATGGATGAATTTCTAATGAACAATCATTCTTTGAATGGTTTGAATGTCTGAATTCACTAACTGTGGTATGTGTGTCATGGTTTGAAGTCATAACTGGTTTAAATTTTTTTAGACCAGTTTCATTTGTGTTCTATTGTCTGACATTCATTAATATAATACTGGTTTATAAAATAATTAATATTAAAATAATATTAATCAGGAAAAAAAAAGATTAAACCACAATACTTGCACCTGTTTACTAAGCAACAGTCACGGAAAAAAGATATTTACCTACCTTGTTTTCACCATCACCCCAATTTGTGTGAATCTCTTTCAAAGTATCAAAATGTGGTCTGAGAAATTTCAGTGGCTTAGGAACTGATGTCATAGAACTTGTGCTTGCACGGATTTGTGATCTTAGGGCTTCCAAAGCAGGCTTGTGTAATGATGCATCAGACTCCTAATGAAGAAAAAAATTAATATAAAAATAGTCTGACTACTTTTCTTGAAAACACACCAAATAATAGTTATTCTTTCCAGTGATACACTGTAATACTAAGACATGAGCTATTGTTGTCCAATAACTTCCTTGGCAAGAGCTTGAGATTATTTTTTGTTTTCTCGTGACCTCTTGTATAGAATACTTGTTACTCCAAAAGTTGGACATCTCTGTATCATGACACCTTAAGCATCTAATGATGTACATGAGGTGTACCTTTGGGTGATCACAATAATAGTGTGAACGTATACAACGCATAATAAAAATGTGAAAACACGACTGCATTATTCATGCCAACAACAACAATGATTATAATAGTGATGATGATGATGATGGTGATGACGACAATAACAACAATGCTGATGACGATGATAAGCTTCACTTGAAGTGAAGTGTCACTTGAATTAGTACAGGAGAACTGCCTGATGACACCAGAAAGGGAAACCCTAAAACCCGGAATGCGGAAACCGGAATCCGGAATAACACTGGAATTAGGCCGAAAAACTTTTGTTTAGGCCCTATTAGGCCTAACAAACAAAAGTTTTTAGGCCTAATTCCAGTGTTATTTGTGATATGAGTGCAAACAGAAATCCGGATTTGGGATTCCGGATTCCGGATTCCGGTTTTCAGGTTTTAGGGTTGCCCCAACAGAAACCAAATCAACTCACATCAGCACAACTACAGAATACTGGGCCACTTTGGTCCACCTCATACAAAAACTACATGTAGTGGGTAATTTTACTGGGGTAGCGGCTTACCCCCTTGTTTTGTTAAGAGGAGGAAACAGATAAATACAAATTTCATTTCGATCCAAATGAATGTACGATGAAACCCGGTCGGTGCACAACGCAGGGATTTGGTCACAGACTTGTGTATCATCTTCCGAACTAGAAACTTACTGATAATCGCTCTACCAACATTGTTAACTCCTCTTGCAGTTGCTTGTCCTCTTCGCTCTGAAAAGTACACATTAAAGGATTATTTCCTTTATAACAGAGAATTGACGCCTTGCTGGGAGGAAAACGTGATGAGTCATTGTCAGGTATGGTGTGCTTTCCACGATTCTTCACAACACATCCCAAGAAAAACTTACACAGATCCAACAATATGCACTTACCAGCTCAGCTTCTTCTTCTTTCTTGCTTTCATCCTTTGATTTCGTCTCCTCTTTTTTCTCTGAAGTTTCCTTCTTTTTCTTTTCTGCTACCGGCGCCATGTTGGAATTGCTTTAAGATTGAGTTTGCACGGAATTGTGGGACTCGATACCCAGTCCTCTGCTCTTAGTTCCCGTTATTCGCCCATTGGGAATTAGCACGGGTTGAAAAACTAAGGAAAACCTGGGGGGGTGGGGGGTGGGGGGGTCTGTGAATGAACTGGGTGTGTGCCACTGTGAAAGTAGCACGGGATATTGACTTCAGGGATTGATGTGAGAGTAGACCATTTTACAGTTCTGTGCTCTGTTACCAGGCCTTTGAATAAAAGCGAGGCTGGAGTTGACCTTGTTTTGATCCAAACCGCACTGCTTTTCTTATGTAAATAGCTACAACTAGTTAGCATAAGAACAGCATGATTTACATAAGAAAAGAAGTGAGGTTTGTATCAAAACAAGGTCAATTCCAGCCTCACTTTTATTCAAAGGCCTAGTAACTGAGCACATAACTGTAAAATGGTCTATTCCTGGACTGGGCATCATACCTCTACTCTGTACCAAGAGCACCTATACTCTGCTCCAAGAGGTTTTTCTCTCAGTACTTCTGCTTCCCCTCCCCTCAAAAACCAACTGATTTGAACTGATTTGATTTGTAGTCCCCCTAATTAGTAGAACACTTTGTGCTTGGCTTCATAGGCTTTTTTTTTTTAATAGTTATTATTATTATTATTATTATAAGACATAAGTTTCTGCTGAAACATGTCTGTAAAATTGACAATAATATTGTTGTGCTCTTTGTGAAAACTCAAGCATGGTAGAAAAAGTTACATTCATAATCGAATTCCACTAATCAATTGCAAATGTTATAGACTAAAAACACCAGAAAAATTACATACAGATATATTTGCTACAAGCTTAACAGAAATTTCAATAAATCAGAGACAACTTGCAAATTCTTAGTGATGTCTTGAATGTAACATCACAATTGATTCCATTGCCTTTTTTAACATACCACATAAGACACGAGTGGATTTGATTTTATATTCAATTTTCAACAAGCCAAGACAATTATGCAGTTTTGCTAGCTGTGAATGCTAAATTATAAAAGACCCATCAGTAATAACATGATTGTCTTCTCATTTGAAATATTTAATATAATGATATCCACGTTTTAAATGGCTGGACTTTGACTATCTGATTTTCTGTACAATTTCTATTACACATGTGCTTTACTTGCACAGATATTTTTTACATTGTTTATATTTCCCCTTACTAAATATACATGTGTGAAGGCAGGGGTGTAGCCAGCTTTTCAAGCTGTTGCAGGCCTTTTCCCAAAAAGGCCACATCCTAAAATAGCTTTTTGTATGTCAACATTTATGAGTCATAATATAAAAGTCACGGGGGATGAAAACATTGTAGACCTGGGCCCATAACCCTGCTACACCCCTTTCGTGAGGGCTCTGTGCAACGTAATAACTACAAAGTGCCACAGGGTTTCATCTTTGGTATAATACAATGTTCTTCTCAGGATAGTCAAATACATAAGGAGGGAGTGATAGAGATGGGGGAAATAAGAATGGATGGAAAGGCAGGGTGGGGAGGGGGGGGATGAATAGAGGTATTGGAGCGGCAAGAGTGCTTGTCTCTTAGCAATGTGGCACAGGTCAGATTGATTCACAAACTCAGGGTGCTTTCAATTAATTTGGGTCTATTAGATCTTAAAATCCAGATATCTGGATTTCAAGTGCAAGAACGGATTTTGCTGCAGATTTTTAAATTACAATCCTTCCACAAGTCAACCTGGATTTCAATTAACAAAATCCATTGTCAGTCGACTGTTGGCGTCAATTGCCAACTGAAATGAAAAACCTTAGTACCTTTTCTTTTCCAAAAAAGTCAAACAATACCTGTCATCGAAGCAAAATTAATTCAATTTAATTTTCTCTCTAGCCATTAGTTATTTAGTGTTTTAGTGCGCTCTTTCGTTCGTTTTTATTTTGTGTGTGTATAGATGTCTGCATACTCCATGATACTAAGCAGGTCTAGTGTATAACTAGAAAACCTAACGGTTTACTTAAATGCTTGGCATTTCCCTGTGTGTAACTTATATTTTAGCATCTTTGCAACTAACTTATCTCTCTTCTCTCTTTCTAAATATAGAAAACATTGTAATGTTATGTAAGAACGGAAATGTGAATAAACTATTGTTGTTGTTGTTGTTGTTGTAATTAACAAAATCCATTGTGCAATATGTTTTCGGATTTTGTGCTTGATTGGAAGTCCGAAAGATCGGATTTTAAGATCTAAATCCAGATTTCCCAGTCAAAAGCACCCTCAATGTCATTACTACATACAGGGTTTTGTGTCCTGTTGGTTCCTTTCCGTAAATCAGAAAAAAATCAAATGTCTTGTAAAATGCAAGTTTGAAAGGGATTGGGATGGGATTACTTAGCACTAAGACAGCTTTTATTTGCACATAATAGCATAATTATAGGTCTTTCAATAGTGACATGGGTGACACCTATGCAACAGAACCAGCGATAGTTCCATATGGGTGAGCAAACTTTTCATCCATCAGTAAGTTCAGAAGTGTTATCACATCGTGCTTGAACTGCTTCAAGGTGCTGACCTGAGCAGACTCTGTGCTGCGAACATCACTTCCTTCACTGTCTGAGTGATAGCTGTTTGGTTGGTTATGATTGCTGCTGCCATCAGAGAAAGGCGGGTTTCTGAACCCTTCAATAACATCAAGACCTCCCTCACACTGAAAGTCATCACAATCTAAACAACAGGATGGAGATTCCCCACCACAGGCACCCATGTGATCTTCTACATCAGGCATGGCTGACAAATCTTCGTAGACAGGTGACTCCAGGTCACTACATAAAGTACCTAACCCATGTACAAATTTATCCTCAGGAATTTCCGAATCCTGTAACTGAAACTGTGTTTCTTCTGTACCCATAAATTGTGGGGCCAGGGAAGAAAACCAGAATTCCTCCTCTAGGTCATCAAAGTCAACTTCACTGCCTGACAAGCTACTACGACACTCATCATCAGACTGGATTGGGGTCAGGCAGCAAATGTCCTTGACTCTCTTGTCACCTGCCTCACTATCTTCGTCACTGGCAACATAGTCACTGGTGTTGTCAGGGATTGGCATAGGAGTAGAAATATCACACCACTGTAATGTTTCTAGTTCTGTGACCTTGTCAGAAGCTTCTCTCAGATGATTTTGCATGTCTTCTGTAAGACTCACTGAAGCATCAAACCAACCTTACAGAGATGAAAATAAAATGCATGCAACATAAATTTAATGTAATGTAAAGTGGTACTACCATAACTTATCGTTTTTCTTCAGGTTTTGAAAGTACTTGTGCTGAATACTTGGCAGGAACATTTTGATTCGGCGGCCCGTCATTTCTTGGTGCAGTTCCAACCGATAAGCCCTCAGAGAGCTGGATCAAGGAGGAAGTGACATCATTTACTCACTAGCTTAAAAATGGAGTATGTGAATGTAGCTTAATTAGTATGCAGAACACAAATTTGACAATCTGAAAACAAAAACTTCCTGTGCTGCATACTAAATAAGCCGCAATCACACACTCCATTTTTAAGCTAGTGAGTAAATGACGTCACTTTCTCCTCAATCCAGCTCTCTGAGGGCTTATCAGTTGGAACTGCACCAAGTAATGGCAGACTGTTAAATTAAAAAAAAAAACTGGAGTTCAAATAAACAGTCTTCCTCTCAAAATTGCTGCAAAAAATTTCACCTGCTGAGCATTCAACAGAAGTATTTTCAAAATGTGAAGAAAAACCAGAACTGATTTATTTTCATTATTGTAGCAGTTTAAGTGGCCTTCACTAATGATGCAAGCATCAGTGTGAGGATAAGTCCAAACACAAGAGCACTTATTTCACCAAGAAGACAAGCATGATGCAAGCATACACATAGGTGAAAGCACAAGGATCAAAATATCACCTTTTCCTTGTGCTTGCACTTGTGCCTGCATTTGCGCAAATACAGCAGTGTATTAAAGGGGCTAGGTCACGCTATTTTAGGTCATTTTGTTTAATTTTGTTGAGTATGAGCTCTAAACGTCAAATTGGCAGAACAAGAGTCTTTCATTTGCAATATCACGGCCACGTAACAACTGAGAATGATTTTCCAGCTGTGTAAATGACATTTTGATGCAAACTGATATAAATTTGAAAAAAGGTGGGCCGACGTTTTTCAAATTTTTCCAAATGCAATCAATTTTAATCCTCTCCAGTTTTGTCCATCCATGACCCTTCTTGGCTTTCCTGTGTTTTGTTTCAGTTGTTCTATGGTTTTTAGCCTTTATTGTGATATTTTAGTTGATTCTATGACCATTTGATCAGTGCTGAAATTGCCTAAAATTGCGTGACCTAGCCCCTTTAAGTACAACACAAACTCTTTATGTTTGTCCAATGAAAAACAACCATTCCAGATTCCACTTGCAGCACCCAGATATAAGAGACAGTCTGGAACTACAGGGTGTGGTGACTCCGATCCTTCATCCCTGTGTACTGTGCTTATGCTTTTATTACATGTACAATTATTTCACTTTACATTAGTCTCTTGTGATTGTAATTACGTTTGCACCAGTGAAAACAAGGCGTTATTACTCCTTCTTGCCTCTAATTGCCTACACTGGTCTTCGTTAGGGAATTAGCAGAATTTATTGCAATATCTGGCCATTCTTATACTATTTAACTGATTTGGGTCTGGTACTTACTTCACACATCTACATGTAGGGAGCCCACTTTGAATTACGCCTTGGCGAGTGTTAAATTCTCTCACAAAGTTACCACAACAAATGCATGTATGTGAAATATTTTGAGGATAAACATATTAGCACATAGGAACAGTTCCACTAGGTGGCTCTTTTCTGTTAAATGAACTAAGTACCCAAATAAAATTAAAAATATATCCTAGTCATTGTTAGTTCGACTGTGGAAAAAGATTTGTAAACTCTGACAAAAGTTGTATATTCGATGGAATTACTGAGTTAGACACTGCCACTTTGACAACAATTTACGACTAGTTTTGTGCATTACCCCAGAAAGACTGTTCTATAAATGCACCAAACTCATTTCTCTCTCTCTCTCTCTCTCTCTCTCTCTCTCTCTCTCTCTCTCTTTGTTTGTTTGTTTGTTTTTTTGCAATATATCAGGCTGTTGACTTCCAAGTCTCTTCAACACAACACACACAAAACACAACGCACAAAACAGGAATTATTGTTGGCAAACAGGATAAAAGAAACACAAGGCCCACTGGTTACAGATGAGAAAAAGCATTCAAGCTACAGTTTTATCAGTAAGTGACACAGGCTAAGCCTCATTTTCAACAAATCCTGAGATGAGAACAAAGTAGGGCAAAATTTGCTAGAAACTTCTTTGCTTGAAATGCAAAGTAATGTAGACAGTTATCAGGAGAATCTGTAACAACAACTCATAATGGGAGGAGAATTCTCAAGGGTGATATCAATTATGCTCTCCCCAGTTGACTGATTTGATGTTAATCAATCTAGAAAACAACAGACATGCTATAGCAATAAAGGGCTCCTTTTATTTTGCACAATAACATGTGGGGCAAGAAGCCAGAAGGTAAATTCCAATCCTTGCATTTTTAAAAGTGTTCATATCGCATTACATTCTTGTGGTTCTGAATCAATATTTTGTTTTCTTATTTTTAAAGCCAGCTGTTATAATCAGATAACACAAAAAAGCAAACCACATGTCACCCCAGGGGTAAACATTTCTGATCACTTTTTCAGAGTTATTTTGCTATAGAAGGCTCCACATTACCCAAGTGGACACAGCAAGCTGTGGCTTAAAAGCTAAAGGATTAAATGCACATTTAGCTTAAAACCTTGGTAAAAGATTGCTTATCTAATGAAAGAAAAGTTTAGACAGGATTTCAGAATGTCTTCAGCTCTTATCTTTGGGAAGCTCAGGAGTCAGTGCCATAATCTGAACAGGTACTTAACATGCCAAATTCACACCTCAAATCCCAAAAGATAACCATTATATTTGGCTTATTTCAGAGACTAAAAGTGAGTATATTTGGATTTTTTCATTACTTGATTGAATATGGAAAACCCAAATCCAGCTTGTGACTTTTTTGTCACCCATGAGGCTTATGCATGACAAACGACTTCCCTGAGGGCTGCTCCAATATGATAATTGTGTCTAATCACCTGCATAAGGGTTCAAAAGATCAGCCATTAACATGCAAATACCAGTGTTCTCATGCAATACAGACTATTGTAAAATGGAACTTTAACATAAGACAAATTATAATGTGGTATGAATGCACTCTAAGCAAAAAATGTTTTGTTCACAAAAAGGGATTCAATGGCAAAATTCATGAGAATTTTCATTTGACGTGAGAAATGAACTTCTAGAATAACAAGCATAACAAGGTGGAGTCATCAATGAACCATCAGCATCCTAATTGATGTTTGCCTAACTTCTTAACTTCCTTAGTACAGATTTGAATGAAAACAAATCATCAAAGGGCTAAATTAAGAAAAGAATTAGATTTAAACATTTGTATTATAATTATGGCCTTTTACTGACATAATGTACCCTCACAGTTTGATGGTCATTTATTATATTATTTTCATATTTAAGGACATTGTATCTGCATCAATTCATGTTTTCTACTTCTTTTAGGAAAGATTCAATAAAGTTATTGTCTTGTATTGTATTCTATTCATTAACAAAAGAAATTTATTATATTGTTGAAATTTTCCATCTCAGTGTCACTTTTAAGGAGATTATTCTTTAGCTACAGTGAATCCAACTTCAATTTGCTTCCTTCCATTACAATAGCATTATTTTATCACAGTGGTAACAATACCACGTATTAAAGTACGTAAGAATGAGCCTTACCATTCAAATCCTTAAGATGCAACACTGCGCGGGTGGTATTATGAATCAAGTGTAATGCCCAAATTGACACATCCTCCATGCTAGCATAGACTCGTGCATTTATGTTCAAGAGACAAACTAGGCGATACAGAGCAAGACAGCTTGGAATGGGTTCTATACTGAAGCCATGGCCCCTGAGGGTGTCACAACCTCCAACAATAGCCACAACCCTCGACATCCATGGCTCTGGGAAGGAAGGAATGCAATTACTGAAATTCCAGTTATTGTTGTTTACATCATAGTTTACAAAGAGGTGGGGAGCATCGTTGTTGTTTACAACTGTCCACATGCCCGCCACCTCAGCTTGGATTTTGTTTTGCTCCTCTACATCCCAGTGCTTGCTGCTAATAAAGTCTTCGCAGTTGGCCACATAGCCGGTGTCGAAGCCACCATCTGATTCATCATCACTATCAGTGGTGCTGCTTGCAATCCTGTGCCTGGGTTTAAAGTCTTTTCTGTCAAACGAAAAATGCCCCCTATTTCTTAAAGGTGACCTTGGGCTTGTTAACCCACAGCTAGAAAGCGATGAAGTCGCAGAATTACATCGACTGCTGAGACCCTTGGGAAGAGAGAACGGCATCTCCTTCCCTATGCTCACGCCCATGGGGTGCATCAGGAAGTTGGGGTGGGTAAGAATGGTAAGTAACTCCAGAGCATCCTCTCTGAAAGATACACATGTTGGACTTCCGTTTGACAGAGTACAAGACATGGCGGCCTTCCAATCATAGACCTCAAAATTCATACCGGTGGCCCTGTGTTGAAGGCGATAACGCCATATGCGATAAAATGTCAAGCCCGTTTCTTCGGTCACGTAGGCACGAAAAAGACAGAGCCATCGAAACATAACCAAACAGCTAGGAATCACTTGATAAGGTCGAATGAAGCGTGCTGGAGTCGTCGTCTTCATTTTACAGCTGAACAGGTCGTCGATATACTCTCTTCGTTTATCGATGAAAGTCCACTTCAAATCGTGGGTGTCGAAAAATAATTCAAAGTTTTTATTGAATCCAGGTGTGTTAAATTCGTCCTCTTGTTCAAAGGTATCCGGTATGGCCCACTTCAACATTGTCTCTGCCATGTGCAAAAACATATTCTCACGCAATTCAATTTCAGTCAACTCGTCTCCACTCACACTACAGCAAACGAAGTATTTCATTTCATCGGGAGAGAAATTTCCTCTCAGAGTCAAGTCTTGATACGTGTTGACCCAGTTTATGTGCGACAAAGACGCTTTTTCGTATAAAAACCTCTGCGACGGCCATCGTAAGAGCACCAGCCTTCGCCACAACGAAGGGGTCTTAGCGATGTTTCGCCACTGTTTGCACACCAGCGACATCTTTGCCAGTGTTCCTCCATCAAGATATCCAAATATGTGAAGCAAGATTTCGTCCAAATATATTGCCATCTCGAAATGCAATGTTAACATTTAGAAAATAGAGTTGCCCGCCATCACGACCTTCGGTTTGACATCGTTCTGTTCTGTTTCGTCACGAGCTTGTTTATTTTCGCACCACCGGAAATGAACCTTGTCCCCAGGGAGATTAAATTTCTCTCGCTCTGGAAACGAGGCTGAAGTTAATTGACTCGCTTGCGGCATACTATGAGGCGCCACATTGGACATTATTGCGAACGTTCTAATTACATGCTAAACTTCAAATATATATGCCAAACTTAACTCCAAATATTCATGCCAAACGTTTTGTCACCATGACGTTCTTCAAAATAAACAGGCTAAACTTTGGTTTCAGTTCGTATGCTAAACTTCGTCGTTGCATACCGTGTGGTATGATGCACCGCGCGCCCGGTTACACCAAAATCAACACCAGACCTCTCTCGGTCAGTTGAAAAGCCTGCCATTTTAATTTGGAAGCGAAGACTTCCGAGAAGCCTTAACAAGTATACCTCGTCAAGCGAGGTCATTACTGGAAAACTTTGAAGAGAGTAATACGCAGGCTTTTGAGCAACGTTTGTTGGGGCAGAGGCCACGAGAGACATAACTGTCTCGAATTCAAACAGCTCCGTCATCGAGTTCCATTGCTGGTGATGTAAACAGCACAGCCGTCGCTGCTCAGTTGCGAAACTTATTTCCCACTGCAGGAAGTAGAGTACCAAGCAACAAATCTCACGGAAGCCGACCCTTGAGTAAAGGTAAAAAGTCTACTCCCAAACAGCCAAAGAAGGTAGATGTCGCTCACAAAGATATTGTTCTTCTGTCTTCACCAGACACCAAATCAGTACCAACGTACCAGACACGATGTCGCTTAGAAAACTGCGGTTTCGTTGTACATGAATTCCCAGTGGACAAGTCCCTTGAGGAGGAGGAGGAGGAGTTGAGGAGACAAATACAAGAGTCATTTCTGAGAGAGAAAGGCTGCGAATTTGTCAAATCTTGCTATGGTCAAATAATCTGCCCCAAGTTGGCTAAGGGTGTGCAATTCTCAGCTGCACGTGTTCTTAGCCTCGTTTGACAAGAAAAATGTAACTCTCGAAGGAATTCCATCTGCCTTTTTGAAACTGCAAATTCTGGTTAACCTCTCATGCCTGTATAATTTCTATCACGACGGTTGGCTGAAATATCCAGAGAGCTTTCACTCAAGTTTCCGGCCAATTCTTAAAGTAAACACGGAGTCTTGTTGGGCATGTAGAGAGTTCCTCCATGTTACCAGGAAAGTTCTCCATTTCCAAATCGAGCCCTGAAAATCTCAACAACTCTGCAACGCGCTCTTCCAAAATAAAAAACTGTTTCCCATACCTCTGCAAGCCTTCCATGTAACATTTCTATTGTATCTATGCATCGCGCATCTAAAACAGTTGGCGAAACACATTGTTCTGCTTGTGCAACAAGGGCTTTGGTTCCTTGAAAAAAAAAAGGACAAAGTATTCTCTGATCCTGCTAAATTTCCCAAAGCAGCAATTTTGGACTTTCCAACTGACCGAGAGAGGTCTGGTGTTGATTTTGGTGTAACCGGGCGCGCGGTGCATCATACCACACGGTATGCAACAGTTTAGCATACAAAATGAAGTTTAGCAAACAAACACGAACCAAAGTTTAGCTTGTTTTTTTGAAGAACGTCATGTTAACAACAAGCTTGGCATGAATATCTGGAGTTTAGAATGGTAAGAAAAAACTTATCAATGCGAAATAAAAAGTTTGGCATGTATATTTGAAGTTTAGCTTGTAATTAGAACGTTCGCAATAATGTCCAATATGGCGCCTCATACACACGTGCTTGGCTGGGGCACGCCCTCCCTAGTAGCGACGGTGGAAACCGAACGAGGGGAAGAAAGTGCTTAGGAAACCGACTCGGAGCCCACTGACACCCCTTGGGCGACCTGTCACGTTAGCTGAAGGGCAGTGAAAGGGAAAGGAGGATACAAAAAGTGAAGGAGGGAAGGAGATAACGCTGAAAATAAACTGCTCGCGAGAACGCACACGAAGCTTGGAACACACGGAATGAGAGAAGAGAGAAATTATGGCCGGTCAAATCCAAAAAAAAAAAGAAGTTCTTAATCCCACAAAATTATTGGAGGTCCGAAAACCCTAACCCTAACCTTTTCCAATCCAACATTTATTTTCTGGTCCATAAATATAGTCCAAAAAGATCTCACAAATGCGAAAATCTTTTACCAAATCTGGAAAAGATTTTTCAAATCCAAAAATAAAAGTTGCTTAGCCAGCGCACATGACAGTCAGTGGTTGGCAAACGGGCAGCAAAAAGGCGATATGAAACGGAAAGGGAAAGCACAGCGCTCGCCAGGTCTTCCGAGAAATGTTCTGTTGTATTTTTCACCACACTTAAAGTGTGGTGGAAAATTTAACGACGATGGTGACTTATGTCGCACCCAGTGTGGTAATCAGCGACGGACACAAGAGAAAACAATCAATTAACTCACCCATGCACTGGCAAACCATATGGCTTAAGCTTATCGTAGCCATCAAGGTGCCAAAAGCATTCGGTCCAGGCGATATGTACGTTCGTAGTTGTAGCTTCCTAGCTTTACGGCGGTCAAAAGCTTCCGTGTCCAGCTCCCTTAGAATCCTCATCACTGTATCTCGGGGGTACTGTCAGATTGTAGGTTGTCCTGAGTTAAAAGAAATGATTATGAAGTCTTCACTTAGCTTGTTTGTTCTACTTAGCCTGAGTTTGTTCTACATCCCTCTGTATCCAAGTAGGGACAAAGGCCCTTGTATTTCAGTCACTCTGGATGATTTGAAGAACAACATGGTCAGATGCAGCGTGGTCTCCTTTTCGTAACCCATATTCATTCAACCGTCTTTTTAAAGTCCTTACACTTATCAGCATGTCATGATATTCACTCAAGAATAAAACGACTGATTGATATCGAAATCCTCTGCGTCCCGGGTGGGTGGGGGGGAATACTTCCTTATAAGAGGCTAATAGGGATGTGCCGCTGGATGGGGTCTCATTTTCACGACTGGATTGGATTGAATGGGGTTACATTTTTAGTAGAGTTACTAGAATGGGGTCGCACATTTTCGGAATTTCTGGGATAAGGAAATCCTCACGGGTAAGCAGTGATTTAAAAATAGGAAGATCCGCGGTTAAAAAATGGCTCGCACTGAATTCCGTTCTTGAAATCTCAACTTAAACATTAACCACTTGCTCAAAGGTGACTAACATGGGGTCTATGATTTGCCACAGAATAGACTATAATGGGGTAGGGGTTCGGAGAGGCCAGCGGCACATACCCAGCAAAAATTGACCCAAGTACCCCCCCCCCGGGGTTGAAAGTAATGTGTTATAGCCTCTCACTCCGTTGCACAAAACGACATGTTTCGTGCCGACCTTCTCTGTGTCCCACACTGAGCACATAAGAGCCCTCCATCGTTGAATTAACTTTCACGCCTGTGACAGAACATTCTTTTTTTCAAAGGACCGATGGGATTCGATGGCATATGAAGAGAATAACGGTCGAATGACGATGAAAGACACTTAGCTTTACTGCCTGTTTGCTACCCATTTGCCAACCACGGACTGTAATGTACGCTGGCTCAGCAACTTTTTTTTTTCAGATTTGAAAAAAAAAAAGTCTAGATTTCGTATTAAAAAGATTTTCGGATTTGAAGATTGTTTTTGACTTTAAGAAATATTTATGGACCAGAAAATAAATATTGGACTGGAAAAGATTTTTCGGTTTAGAAAAATATTTTCCGACTTCCAATAATTTTTTTTTTCGGATTTGACCGTAATTTTACAGATATTTTTGGATTTCACGGGGATAGGTAGATTCCATAATAATTACAAGGTGAGATTTGATAATATTAGTTAGATTTGAAACTTTATTTTTCGATTCCAGAAATATTTTCGGACTGGCCCTTCTAGACTTCCGTACTTTTCTAACTTGGAAACAAAGAATAAGCCTTTTAGAATAAACGGATCTTAGTTTAAATCAAAGGCTCCTTGGAGCCAACTCATTCATGTTTGTGCAGTTTGAGTTACGAAGTTTGATAAACCCGCTTAATTGCAAAATCGTTTGTTTGGTGGGTCGATTGTTTAGCAAAACAACCGTTATTAAAAAGAAATCGTAAACTGCAGTACCAGTAATAAAAATGATGATGTTTCATTCAACTTTTCT
>BLFK01000104.1:548053-559661 GCA_014634185.1 Astreopora myriophthalma | reverse complement strand
GAGCTGCATTGGTCAACATAGACAGGCAATGAGTGCAAAATTTGCCTCCCTTTTTTGCGTCACACTTCTATAAAATATATAAATAACTTTTGTGGCCCTAGTTAAAGGCCATATCAGATGTTTTGCTTAAAATGAAGTGTGGAACATAAAAGTGAACGACGAGGATGGGATTCGAACCCACGCGTGCAGAGCACATTGGATTAGCAGTCCAACGCCTTAACCACTCGGCCACCTGGTCAGACGGAATAGCATCTGGTTCCTTGCCACTCCTGCGCTAAAACGAGAGGCAAAATTCGAGCTGCATTGGTCAACATAGACAGGCAATGAGTGCAAAATTTGCCTCCCTTTTTTGCGTCACACTTCTATAAAATATATAAATAACTTTTGTGGCCCTAGTTAAAGGCCATATCAGATGTTTTGCTTAAAATGAAGTGTGGAACATAAAAGTGAACGACGAGGATGGGATTCGAACCCACGCGTGCAGAGCACATTGGATTAGCAGTCCAACGCCTTAACCACTCGGCCACCTGGTCAGACGGAATAGCATCTGGTTCCTTGCCACTCCTGCGCTAAAACGAGAGGCAAAATTCGAGCTGCATTGGTCAACATAGACAGGCAATGAGTGCAAAATTTGCCTCCCTTTTTTGCGTCACACTTCTATAAAATATATAAATAACTTTTGTGGCCCTAGTTAAAGGCCATATCAGATGTTTTGCTTAAAATGAAGTGTGGAACATAAAAGTGAACGACGAGGATGGGATTCGAACCCACGCGTGCAGAGCACATTGGATTAGCAGTCCAACGCCTTAACCACTCGGCCACCTGGTCAGACGGAATAGCATCTGGTTCCTTGCCACTCCTGCGCTAAAACGAGAGGCAAAATTCGAGCTGCATTGGTCAACATAGACAGGCAATGAGTGCAAAATTTGCCTCCCTTTTTTGCGTCACACTTCTATAAAATATATAAATAACTTTTGTGGCCCTAGTTAAAGGCCATATCAGATGTTTTGCTTAAAATGAAGTGTGGAACATAAAAGTGAACGACGAGGATGGGATTCGAACCCACGCGTGCAGAGCACATTGGATTAGCAGTCCAACGCCTTAACCACTCGGCCACCTGGTCAGACGGAATAGCATCTGGTTCCTTGCCACTCCTGCGCTAAAACGAGAGGCAAAATTCGAGCTGCATTGGTCAACATAGACAGGCAATGAGTGCAAAATTTGCCTCCCTTTTTTGCGTCACACTTCTATAAAATATATAAATAACTTTTGTGGCCCTAGTTAAAGGCCATATCAGATGTTTTGCTTAAAATGAAGTGTGGAACATAAAAGTGAACGACGAGGATGGGATTCGAACCCACGCGTGCAGAGCACATTGGATTAGCAGTCCAACGCCTTAACCACTCGGCCACCTGGTCAGACGGAATAGCATCTGGTTCCTTGCCACTCCTGCGCTAAAACGAGAGGCAAAATTCGAGCTGCATTGGTCAACATAGACAGGCAATGAGTGCAAAATTTGCCTCCCTTTTTTGCGTCACACTTCTATAAAATATATAAATAACTTTTGTGGCCCTAGTTAAAGGCCATATCAGATGTTTTGCTTAAAATGAAGTGTGGAACATAAAAGTGAACGACGAGGATGGGATTCGAACCCACGCGTGCAGAGCACATTGGATTAGCAGTCCAACGCCTTAACCACTCGGCCACCTGGTCAGACGGAATAGCATCTGGTTCCTTGCCACTCCTGCGCTAAAACGAGAGGCAAAATTCGAGCTGCATTGGTCAACATAGACAGGCAATGAGTGCAAAATTTGCCTCCCTTTTTTGCGTCACACTTCTATAAAATATATAAATAACTTTTGTGGCCCTAGTTAAAGGCCATATCAGATGTTTTGCTTAAAATGAAGTGTGGAACATAAAAGTGAACGACGAGGATGGGATTCGAACCCACGCGTGCAGAGCACATTGGATTAGCAGTCCAACGCCTTAACCACTCGGCCACCTGGTCAGACGGAATAGCATCTGGTTCCTTGCCACTCCTGCGCTAAAACGAGAGGCAAAATTCGAGCTGCATTGGTCAACATAGACAGGCAATGAGTGCAAAATTTGCCTCCCTTTTTTGCGTCACACTTCTATAAAATATATAAATAACTTTTGTGGCCCTAGTTAAAGGCCATATCAGATGTTTTGCTTAAAATGAAGTGTGGAACATAAAAGTGAACGACGAGGATGGGATTCGAACCCACGCGTGCAGAGCACATTGGATTAGCAGTCCAACGCCTTAACCACTCGGCCACCTCGTCAGACGGAATAGGGTCTGGTTCCTTGCCACTCCTGCGCTAAAACGAGAGGCAAAATTCCAGCTGCATTGGTCAACATACACACGCAAATGAGTGCAAAATTTGCCTCCCTTTTGTGCGTCACACTTCTATAAAATATATAAATAAGTTTGGGGCTTTAGTTAAAAGCAACATCAGATGGTTCGCTTAAAGTGAAGTGTGGAACATAAAAGTGAACGACGAGGATGGGATTCGAACCCACGCGTGCAGAGCACATTGGATTAGCAGTCCAACGCCTTAACCACTCGGCCACCTCGTCAGACGGAATAGGGTCTGGTTCCTTGCCACTCCTGCGCTAAAAGCAGAGGCAAAATTCCAGCTGCATTGGTCAACATAGACACGCAATGAGTGCAAAATTTGCCTCCCTTTTGTGTGTCCCACTCCTTTAAAATATATAAATACGTTTTGTGGCTTTAGTTAAAAGCCATATCAGATGTTTCGCTTAAAATGAAGTGTGGAACATAAAATGAACGACGAGGATGGGATTCGAACCCACGCGTGCAGAGCACATTGGATTAGCAGTCCAACGCCTTAACCACTCGGCCACCTCGTCAGAGGGAATAGCATTTGGTTCCTTGCGATTCCTGCAGTAAAAGCAGAGGGAAAATTCCACCTACAAAATTTGCCTCCCCTTTGAGCGTCACACTTCTTAAAAATAGAAAAATAAGTTTTATGGTTCGTTTAAGAATTTTAATAGTTGTCTCGCCCAAACTTAGGCGTGGAACATAAAAGTGAACGACGAGGATGGGATTCGAACCCACGCGTGCAGAGCACATTGGATTAGCAGTCCAACGCCTTAACCACTCGGCCACCTCGTCAGGCGGAAAAGCCTCTTTTTCTTTCCCATGAGGGTGAAAATTCCAGCGGCACTGGTCAACATAGAGACGCAATGACTGCAAAATTTGCCTCCCTTTTGTGCGTCACACTTCTATAAAATATATGAATAAGTTTTGTGGCCTTAGTTAAAGGCCATATCAGATGTTTCGCCCAAAACTTAGGCGTGGAACATAAAACTAAACGACGAGGATGGGATTCGAACCCACGCGTGCAGAGCACATTGGATTAGCAGTCCAACGCCTTAACCACTCGGCCACCTCGTCAGACGGAAAAGCCTCTTTTTCTTTCCCATCAGGGTGAAAATTCCAGCGGCACTGGTCAACATAGACACGCAATGAGTGCAAAATTTGCCTCCCTTTTGTGCGTCACACTTCTATAAAATATATGAATAAGTTTTGTGGCCTTAGTTAAAGGCCATATCAGATGTTTCGCTTAAAATGAAGTGTGGAACATAAAAGTAAACGACGAGGATGGGATTCGAACCCACGCGTGCAGAGCACATTGGATTAGCAGTCCAACGCCTTAACCACTCGGCCACCTCGTCAGATCGAGAAAACTGCATTTCCTTGCCAACTCACTTTAAAAACTGTGGTAAACAGTAAACATAGGCAGGCAATGGTTGCAGAACATTAGTCTTAGTTGTCAGTCTACAACTTCATTAAGATGATATGATACCAGTAAAAAGCAGGCTTA
Source organism: Astreopora myriophthalma (assembly GCA_014634185.1). Classification (NCBI taxonomy): domain Eukaryota; kingdom Metazoa; phylum Cnidaria; class Anthozoa; order Scleractinia; family Acroporidae; genus Astreopora; species Astreopora myriophthalma. The sequence continues at coordinate 555,792 of BLFK01000104.1, read as the reverse complement.
TTGCAAAGTTTCTCCCCTCCCCCCTCCCCAAAAAAAAAAAATGAAGAAATAAATTATCTGACCTGACAATACGATCCGCTTATTCTCAAGAATTGATCTTTTAAAACAAGCTATGTGCAAAAGACAAGTATCAGAGGGCAAGCGCAAGGATCAAAATTTTTCCTTATTATTGTGCTTGCGCTTATGCTGGCGCTTGTGCTTGAGTCGCTAGTGAAAACCAGGCTTTATTAGGTGTATTATTTTGGGACTATTCCACAGCAAGAATGCACGGAATGTTCAGGTTACCTCTTCTTTTGGGACCCATTCCGTTTTCTCGACAACATTCTGTTTAATATGCTCTCGCCCACAGAATGAAAGGAATAAACGTACAGAATGGTCAGAATACCAAAAATACGCGTACACGTTCTTGGGGAGAAAATCGTGTGCGGCCGCCTAAATATCAGTCTCAGAAGTGTCCAGACTGTTCCGAGCGCTAGTTCTCAGTTCACCTCCTAAAGGGACGTACGTAGGTGGAATTCGTAGGTGGTGAATGAAGAGGAGGTATTCTAATCGGCGCGAGTAAATTGTCGGGGGTTAGGGTTAGGGTTAAGTTTCTTTTCTGGGCCCGCGACAATTCACCCGCGCCGAATAGGCTATCTCAATTAGGGGAAGAGTTGTTTTTGCGAGAGTCAGCGACTCTTAAATGTCCAGTAAAATTCTGGCCAGATCGCACCTGGCTCAAAACGAATTTGCATTATCAACCAAATTGCTACGCCAAATTTTTGTTCAGTAGTTTTCGTAATGTTTACAATATGAGCGGCAGTGTTAGGCGAAGCCGAGAGTTTGTGAATAGTGATACAACACTGACGCGAATATTGTGAACTACTTATTTAACGTCATCATTTGGTGTTGATTTTCGTCCACTATTTTTGTTGTACGAGTCATTTTAACGAAGAAAGTCAACGAAAAGTTTATGTAAATTCGGAGAATTTTGTATCAGATATACAACCATTGATTAATTAATTGTTTCTTTTGTTTTTCTTCATGAATTATTAATGCCTTAAATAAGTTGCACTAGAATATGCAAAATAACTTTGTGGTTACCGGCAGTCATTTGAAGGTCAGCGTCGCGACCGCATAAGATCAACTTACCATTGCGTGAAGAAAGTGCGATGAGATCTCCTGACAAAAATCAGCCTGCCCGGAGGCAATGTTCTCACGCTTCGGTTGTATCGGTCGCTTGTAATAAGAGGTTGTAGTATAATTTACTGTTATAGGTCCCGGTGCTCGGCCCAAACCACCGAAATAAACCTGATGGTCTTTTTCACGTTTGTGTTCTGCGTGGTGGAGCTGAAAAATAAAAAAAATACAACAGTGCTAAAGTTACCAAAAATTTCGAGTCGCAAGAACAACCCTTCCTCTTATTCATCACCTGCTTTGGACACTTACGTCACACCACAGGAATCGAAGCAGCCACTGGTGACTGAACTGAATAAAATGTTAAGCCATAATATAGATTTTAGCCTGTCATTTTTCTGCGTTTTTCTTCCAATGGATGGTTGACGCGATAGTACTGCACACGCGAGCACAGCTTTCTGCGCGAGCTAATTAAACAGTACTATCGCGTCAACCATCCGTTCGAAAAAAAGACAGAAAAAGGACAGACTTAAATTTATATTCAATTCCGTCACTAGTGTATGCTTCCGGAAGGACAAAGAGGTGAAGAGAACTGTGAGAGAGGACAAGAAGAAGTGGATGACGGAAAAGGCCCAGGCCGCGCAGAAAGCAGCAGAGAACGTGAGACCCAAGGAGGTATATGACATCACTGGACAACTGTGCGGAAAAGGACCGAGGAAGACGGCGGCAATCACCAACAGAGATGGGAAACTCCTCAAGAGCAAGACAGAGGACAGGTATCAGATGGGACTTTACAAGACTACTGGAGGATATTGACTATGCAGACGACCTGCTTCTACCAACATCAAGGGCAGACCACATATACGAAAAGACAGCCTGGCTAGAGGAGAACGTAGGCAGAGTAGGACTGAAGCTGAACCCACAGAAGTGCAAGTGGATGAAGGTCAACAGCAGTATGACCGAGGAATTGACAACCTCGTTCCCAGGGCTTTTCCCTTTTCCTCCCAATTTAAAAGGGAAAAGCCCTGGGAACGAGGTTGAGGAATTGAGAGTGAGAGATAGTGTGGTGGAGGAAGTGGACAGTTTCAGCTACCTGGGGGCGCAAGTGACGAAGGACGGGGGAGGAACAGTGGACATTAAAAAGAGGATAGCGCTAGCATATGCAAGCTTCAACAGGCTCAACAAAATCTGGAGTGCAAGAGCCGTGATCGGTAGGAAAACAAAGACAACGCTGTTCAAGACGCAAGTGCTCTCAGTGCTCTTCTACGGCTGTGAAGCGTGGAAGCTGACGAAAGAGGAGGAGAAGAAGCTCGACACCGTCCAGATCAAATGTCTCAGAAGGATATACCGCATTAGATGGCAGCAATATGTTACAAACAAGGAAGTGCTCGACATGGCAGGAGCAGACCGCATAAACGAGCAGTTGAGAAGGAAGAGATGGTACTGTATTGGACATGTCCTAAGGAAAGAAGTGAACAACGACTGTGCTGTTGCCCTTGGATGGAAGCCGAAGGGGAAGAGAAACAGAGGTAGACCCAAAACAACCTGGCGCTGCACTGTGGAGAAGGAGAGAGACAGACAAGGATGGACCACATGGGCAAGAGTAAGACAGGCAGCAATCAACCGCCATCAGTGGAGGAACGATGACCGGGTGTTGTGCGCCTCCTGGCGCGTAGAGAATTAATAGTGTATGCTTCCTGTGGACGAATGTATGCCGCCAACCTAGAACCCAGGTTCTCTCTTTTTCCTCATTCCGTCGAAGGAAAGAGACAGCCTGGGAACGAGATTGCAGATATAAACTATAACGTGGCATTCGGTCCACAAACTCAAGGTGCATGGTGATTGTGATTACGAAGGGTTCATTTTCCCGAAAGTGACTTAGGGAAGGTAAGTCTTGGAAGTAATATTTAGCTTTAGCGACAACTACATGAACAAGCTGATTGCAAGACGTGGCAGGCTGTGGTGAAGCTTTAATGATCGTGAGAAGTGCACGCATCCGTCTTTCGAAAACAGAGCAATAAGTTCAAGCTTTACGTATATATTGTTTCATTTTGCGTTGATCAGAACTGTTCATATCTACCAGTCTTTGAGTACAACTGGTCTGTAGTAAATCAATTGGAGGCAACTGCCGTGTCTCTAGCGTGTTGTGTGTTACTGTTTTGTTATGCACCCAGTGAAGGTAAATCCCCACACCTCAGGTGCAGGGACATAGCGGGCAATCTGACCAAAAGTGGTAAAATGCCCCCCATCCCAGCAACTACTTTTCGTTCTAATGAAGCTTATTACCCTGCTCGAATTGGAAGGGGATTAGTAGGAATATGCATGTATAATTTATGTCTGGAGCTGTGTGGAAATCTTTCCGATTAACAATTCTGGATCAAGTCCATCTTGGTGGAAAATACCCTCATGTACATCCATTCCCCCGCTGATCTTTGACAGTGGCAAAAATGATGAAAATAGTCACAGTCCCATCAAATGGCAGAAAATATGCTGAAAATTCCTTGTTATATCCCAGTTCCTGGCATGTGGGGATTTACTTTTGAGTGACATCATAGACTGCTGAGTTTGTTGTTTTGTTAGTAAAATATCCTCACTTCAAACAATTGCCTTGACATGGGAAGCTAAGTTATGGGACGAATCCCGCTCTCATCACTGCCAGGGTATGAGGTGTGCCAGATGTAGAGTACGGCGCCTGCTGCCACCAGGGGAGGCGGGAAGGGTGAAAGCTAAATGTAACTTCATCTGAACTCTGTTGAACTGGCCGCAACGTGAACGAAACAGCAATATTTGGAGCGAAAGGCTGCAATGCATCATGCCAGCAGTTCGCAGGAACAGCATGAAGGAATTCAAATAACTTAGACCATCCTATTCAACAGGCTAATTTTGTATGCAGTGATACCCTCTCTCCACCATGGAATGTTATTAGTAATTCAGGAGGGAGTGGGGGGAGTATTTCTGCTTTGTGAATACCTTGTGCATCGTCTTTTTGTGGTTTCTTCTCCTTCTTACCCTTTAACACTTTACTTAATCTCAACATATAAATTATTGGTAGTTTAATAAATTATTGGTTTTTCTGAAAAAAGTTGAGACAGACTATAATTTAGCAATGCCTGTTCCTTTTAATGAAATTAAAAGACAGTTATTGTGGGGATTTGATTGTCACTAAATAGTAAAAAGAAGTGTAGGATAAAGTGATCTTGTGTTGTATTTCTTACAGAACATCATCACTGAGAGGCTACTCCACAAAAACATGCTTGTAATCGCATACATCTCCTTTGTAGTCCTATCAGGCCTTTGTGCTGTTTTTCACTTCAAATGCAAATCAGGACAAAGCAATGAAATGGCGATAGCTAACCCTAACTTTGTAGCTTTCCAGAACAGCTACTTCAAGGTGTACTTTCCTGCATTAATGGCAGAATGGCTTCAAGGACCTTACCTATACAAACTTTATAGTCATTATGGCTTCATCGACACCCAGATTGCTGTCATATATGTGTGTGGCTTTGCATCAAGTGTTGTGTTTGGAACATCTGCTGGGTACTTTGCCAGCGCATTTGGACGTAAAAAAGCTTGTGTTGTGTTCACGTTACTGTACTCCTTGTGTTGTTTTACCAAACTGTCAAGAAATTATGGTATTCTGATATTTGGGAGAGTTTTGGGTGGAATCTCAACATCACTGTTGTTCACCGCTTTTGATGCATGGTACTTGTACGAACACACACAGACCCATAGTTTTCCAAATGAATGGGTACCGGCAACATTTGCGAAAGCAACGCTTTACAACAGTGTGATTTCTGTTGTAGCAGGGATTTTGGCAAACACTTTAGCAGAGTGGATGAGGTTTGGGCCTGTTGCGCCATTTGTTCTGGCGATACCATTTCTCATAGCTGCCGGGATACTGATACAGTTCACCTGGGATGAAAACTATGGTGGAAAACAACTGAAAGTTTTTCAGCCTTGTATGGAGAGTCTACGTCACATTGTAACTAACAACAGGGTCATGTTGATTGGTATTGTCACTTCACTGTTTGAGAGTGCTATGTACATTTTTGTGTTTTTATGGACACCCGTCCTGGACAGAGCGCACCATTACCCTCCTCTGGGAATTGTCTTCTCCTGCTTTATGTTATGCGTAACGCTGGGGAGTTTCTTTTTCAACTTTACGGTCAAACATGGCATAAGCCCATCAAGTGTAGTTATTTTTACAGTTATTGTGGCATCTCTTGCAAACATTGGTGCAGCGTTTGCTAGCGCTAATCATCCACGAACATCATTTATGATGTTCATCATCTTGGAACTAGCCTGCGGCATCTACTTCCCAGCAATGGGCTGGCTGCGTCAAAGAATTCTCCCAGAGGCTCACCATGCTGGGATTATAAACTGGTTCAGAGTGCCGCTGAATGCGATTGCAGCAGTTGTTTTGATGTTGCTTCACGATACACACAGCAGCCATGGGATAACTGCAATATTTGCTCTTTGTTCTGTTCTATTGGCTATTGCAGGAATTGCTGCTTTTAGACTGTTTGTTCTGTCAAAGAATGATGACAACCTCAAAATTGTACATGATGAAGAAGAGGGGCTTCAGTGACGTGTTACTTTGTTCGATTTTATTGGTGATGCATGTTAGGATAATATTGTTAAGATTTGCCATTGAATTATTATGCCAGCAGGGTGGAGATGCAAAATAAGTTGTTTACAATCCAAGATAGGATAAAGCCAATACCTTCAAAAATGGTTTAGCATGAAACTCAGAAAACTGTGAACACTAGTCATGTGTAAGAAATGTTACTCCATTGTAAGAAAAAAGCTACCTCAATTGAAAATGATCATCTGGGTGACTGAAGTCCTGAGAGGGACTGTTGTTGTTGACTGACGTTTCGACAGCCCATGCGGAAGCCATCTTCAGAGTTAAGTGATTGACTTTAGTCAGTTGAAAATTCAAAAACCCTGGTGAACGATTCGATTGGTCAATGGATGAACATCAGTCAACAACAACAGTCCTTCTCAGAACTCCAGTCACCCAGATGATCATTTTCAATCGAGGTATGTCACTCCTGGGTTCAAACCATTTTATTAAGAAAAAAGCTGGGTATTTTTTTTTTGGGGGGGGGGGGGTTAAGAAAACTAAATCACAATGAGCAGTGGTAATTTTGTTTGTGGTTGCTCAGCTTTCCTGGACTTGACTGTGTTTAGTCACTTCACAGTCAATAGGTGTTGACAGTTATCTGAGTCTGACAGTAACGTCTTTGCTTTTATCTTGCTTTAAGAAAGGTGTGCTCAATATTTGTTGAGATACTTTCCTTCCAAACCACCATCCCTTAGCTTTAGCTTAGCTCAATGCTAGTGCAAGTTTCCCATAAATCAGAAACTATTTGGCTGGTGTTTTTCTTTTTTTGCGCGTATGGTATAGGCCGATCTTTGTTTATTTTAGCAATATTTGATCCTGACTGTGTCATAAATTAACAACGAAATAAACACAATGCTTGTCACGATTAAAGTTTGTATGGCTGGATGGCAAATTTTGCTGTCCAGCTGTATAATTTGAGGCAAGTAGAAGAAATACTTAAAAGTAAGAATAAGTACTAAAAGTAACAGAAGTATTAAATAATTTATTTATTAGCAGAACATTATTTATATAAGACCATTCTGTGTTTAGAAATTAAAAATTCGAGGGAAATAAGCCATTTTCGAGTTGTTGTTTGCCTCTCGTTCAAAGCGAGTCTTGGTGCTAAACCATTCAAATGATAATAGCGACTTTTCGATCGGAGCACGAGTTCGACTACGAGGACGAGTTTTCCGTTCTGAGCACGCGCACTTGGAAAATTTTCCACTTCCAAAACTAATGCGCGTGCTCAGAACGGAAAACTCGTACTCCGATCTAAAGGTTACTAATGAGTCGGATTTGCATGAAGTTGCACACCTCGTTGCCATTTTAATGGTATTGCACCAGGACTCGCTTTGAAACCGAGGCAAACAGCAAGTGGTAAGTGGGCTACTGAAATGAATTATGACATGAAACTATTCGTACGGTTAGAAAGGTTGGTAAGTGGCAACCAGGCTTTCAGAATAAATGACCATTTAATACTAATTTCAATTTTGATTTCGATTTTAGTTTTAAATTTCGTCCGTCATCACCAAATCCACTGTTTATTTCCCAATGTTCCTCGCCTCTAGCTATCTGACTTTGTTTTGAGCAAACTTATCAATTCTTGGGTGATCGCCTTTTTGACGGATTTATGCCGCAGTTTGCGCTTTCTCCCAAATTTCGCAAAATTATTGAAAGTCGGAAGCCATCCCTGGTGACTAAAGAGACTGAATGTGATTACAAAGACAGAAGTAGCGTTTTCTGAGGCTTGGCTGAGGCTGAGGTCATAGCTCCGACCGAGGCCTAGGATGATGATCAGAGTGACGGTAAAGATGGCATGAGGATGAGGATCAAGGTGAGGCTGAAGATAAGGACAAGAATGAAGGGATGTGGCTGAGGCGGAGGCTGAGGCAAGGGCTTAAGGAAGAGGATGAGGGTGATGATGTAAATAGGGATAGGATGCGGCTGAGGCTTAAGATGGGGGTGAGGCTGAGGCGAGGTCGTATCCCAGGCCAAGGCCGAGAATGAGGATAGGCCA
>BLFK01000104.1:499508-517440 GCA_014634185.1 Astreopora myriophthalma | reverse complement strand
GGACTACAGTAATCGAAGTATGGCAACATTACTAAGACTACTATGACTATTTCTGGGCATTCTATTCTACCAAATCTAAGGTTAAGCGAATTCCTGAAACTGTTATTTGTGGAGACACCAGGTCTAGAGACTTGAAATCGAAGGTGGAGTTATTCAATGTGTTTTTTCATTCGGTTTACGCTAAATCCACAACTGACGTTAATTTCTTGGCCATAGATGTCGTTAATCCGAACTTGCTATCTGAAATTACCACAACAGCGCCTGAGCTTGAACAAATCTAAGTAAGATCAATGTAGAAGAGGCACATGGTGCGGACAATCTACCAGCTCGTATTTTATGTACTTGTGCAAAAGAGCTCTCTTTTCCACTCGCTCACTTGTTTAATTTATCCCTGAAGAAGGGGAAAATGCCCACTTTATGGAAATCAGCCAATATTACCCCGATTCATAAGGAGATAGATCTATAGTTAGTTACAAGCTCCCTACTATCTCTTTATTGACAATCCCGGCTAAGTGCTTAGAGCGTGTTGTATGTTCGGCTATTTATGATCATATCTCACCTTTTTTTAACCGGATGGCAACATGGTTTTGTTAAACGTAGATCTTGTGAGGCTAAACTGATTCTAACCCATCATCCCTGGGCTACTGCCCTTGACGAAGGTAGACAAGTCGATGTAGTCTTTTTAGACTTTTCCAAAGCCTTTGACAAAGTGAATCATTCAGTTTTGTTGCTAAAGTTGTGCAATTTTGGGATTACTGGCTCATTATTGCAGTGGTGTGAAAGTTACTTAAGCAATCGTCGACAGAGAGTCGTACTGGATGGTCTATCATCTTCCTGGTCTGATGTCTCATCTGGAGTCCCTCAGGGCTCCTTATTAGGACCCTTATTTTTTATATTTATTAGTGATCTCCCTGAAGTTGTCCTTCCTGGCAATACTATTGCCCTCCATGCACATGACTGCAAATGTTCCAGAATTATTGACACGGTTGGGGATCTCGATTTGTTCCGACAAGACCTGGATAATCTGCATCGTTGGAGTGTTCAGAATCTCGTGAATTTCAATGTCAAGAAATGCAAAATTATGAAAATTACTAAGAAGATTCAACCACTCAATTCTAGCTTTTTCCTGGAAAATTCTGGACTGGAGGAGGTAAAAGACTTTAAGGACTTAAGGATCATCACAAATCAACGCTTATCATGGAACTCACACGTAGATTACGCTGTATCCAAGGCCAACAGAATGCTTGGATTGGTTAAAAGCACTTGTAGAGGTCTGGATAGCATTACGACCTCGCTTACTCTTTATTGCTCTTCGGTTCGTTCAAATCTGGAATATTGTTCCGTGGTGTGGTCTCCATATAATAAAAGAAATATTGATAAGTTGGAAAGGGTACAGAGAAGAGCAACTAAATTTATCTTAAAGAGCGATGATTCCTATGACATTCGTTTGAAGACGTTAAACCTTATGTCATTGGAGAAGAGAAGGTTAGTGACTGATGTGACCTTCCTATATAAAGTACTTAATGGTAACATTAACATTGACATCAGTAAAATTATAGATTTCCATTCAGAAGCTAACCGTTTTCCACTTAGGTCTAAGGATTTTTTAAACCATAAAGAAGAAATTTGCCAGAACTAATGTCTTGAAGTTTAGTTTTTTTCCATAGTATAACTGACATGTGGAATCAACTACCACTAGATATTCGTTGCTCTGATAATGTATTTTAAAGTCTAGAGTTAAGAAATTTCTTAGTGATTTTTAAGTAGTCGATATATATATATATTTTTTCTTAATTGATGTATTTTTAAAATTTATTATTTCTTGTGTATCTATATTAGTTTATAGGTGATCTGTTTATATATGGGGTCTAGGGCTCCTTCACGGATTATCCTTTGGCTTCTAACCATAGATTGTGATAAATAAATAAATACATACATACATAAATAAATAAATAAATAGGGGTTTTATAGATTTGCACCGCAGCCTTAACTCATGCAAATCAGTGCACAATCGAAGTGAGAAGGAGAAGGGGCTTCGCTCGCCGTTTTTCACATTCCCATGATGCCACGCGCTTCGCGCTCGTTGCAATACAGAGGACCTGTGGAGTAGGCAGGACTAGCTGACCTTAAGTGATTCTCTTGAGGTTAGTGTTGCTGTGGAGGAATCGGATCTTGGTGTCCTGTACAACTGGTTGAAGAGTTCCTGAACTTTGGCCCTGGGGGTAAAAAACACTACATTGGTCATTGTACAAGACGGTCAAATTTAATGAGGCTTTCAAATAAACCCTTCGAACAAACAAATAAGAAAAACAAACAAGCAAGAACAGCGAGAAGGTAGATCATTAGATGAATTAAAATACCTCTGTTTTTCTTTGAGAAGGGGTACCATCTGCAACAGACAACATCAGTTGCTTTAGTTTTTAAGAACAGAAACAATTTCCTCAGGTATTAGACATTCCACTACAACTTTCCGTCCAAGAGCAAAATTTTCTGACCAGGTTCCAGGGCGAAAATGGACACTTCACCCGCTTAAGACAACTTTACCCAGGTATCGTTTGTATAAGAGCTCTAATGTTCTAGTTTACATATACGAGGCAAGTACACAGAAATGATGTTTTCACGTGAGGTAAGGTCAATTACTGAGCTTCGATCAGGAATCGGAATTTCACAGCCTGAATGTAAAATATTATTGTGCTGCATACTAAGGGCCTGATTACATGAGCCGGGCTGGCCCGGTTAACCAAGCTGGCTCGGTTTGCCGAGGTGAAGTTCAGCTCGGCATTACATGAGGTGAGCCAGCCCGGCTTGGGTTAAATTTAGAATATGTCGTGTGAAAAAAGATCACAACAACAACAAGAAGTGGAGAGACGTTTGTCTCGCTAAATTGTTATTAAAATTCACCATTCTACAATTTAAAGAAGCCGTAAGGTTTGCTATCTTGTACATCTTTTATTTAAACATAAAAAAGTGACTATTCCATGGGCCATTTTCCTCCAAAGTGGAGTAATGTGGTTAGAAATCGCTGGCCCAGCTAACCGGGCTGTCCCGGTGAACGCGATTACATGGGAACATGTAATCAGGCCCTAAATAAGCCGCAATCACATACTCCATTTTTAAGCTAGTGAGTAAATGACGTCACTTTCTCCTCGATCCAGCTCTCTGAGGTATTATCGGTCGGAACCGCACCAAGTAATGGCGGACCGTTAAAAAAATGCCGTTAAAATAGTCTTCCTCTTGAAATAATTGCATAAAATCTCGCATGTCGAGTATTCAGCAAAAGTACGTTCGAAATTTGAAGTAAAATAAGAAGTGATCTTTAGTAGCACTTTAAAGGGGCATTGTCACGCTATATGGGTCGTACTCTAAACGGCCAAAAAAGGAAAAAAAACGCTTGGGCATCAACGGAAACCGAAAAATAACGCTAAATTTTCGCTAACAAGAACGATATCAGTGCACTGACTAACCATTTCTTTTCATCTGCATCTAAGGATAACGAGGATGGAAATGGATTGAAACTTGAAAAAAGCGGCGCATTTTTTCAAGTTTCCAAAAATCGCCAAATATTTCATATGGATAGTTTTTCCTGTTAAAATTCAATTCATACTTTCTTCTTGTTTTGTCAGGAATGTTGTTACTTGTCAGCTTAAGTACCAAGTTTCAATTTTCAGCCACTGAAGACTTAAATACAGGAAAACTACCGTGACAGTGCCCTTTAACGAGACTAACACACCTCTGTAGCTCCGTATGCAAATGCCCTATTCAAGTCACGTGACAGTCTCAGAGGAACTGTTTCTTTATGTTTTTCCTTCCCGTCAGCGTGCCAATTGTAGTTTTTGAAAGGAATGTTGTTACTTGTCAGCTTAAGTACCAAGTTTCAATTTTCAGCCACTGAAGACTTAAATACAGGAAAACTACCGTGACAGTGCCCTTTAACAAGACTAATACACCTCTGTAGCTCCGTATGCAAATGCCCTATTCAAGTCACGTGACAGACTCTGTCAGAGGAACTGTTTCTTTATCTTTTTCCTTCCCGACAGCGTGCCAATTGTAATTTTTGAAAGAAATAACACCTCAGAGCACGTTCACGGGATCTGAGATGAGAAAACAAATAACTAAGCTAAAGAAGTCTATTCTCACCTCGTTCTTCAGACAGTCAGAGTGGAAACCATGGTGACAAGGAAAGACGTAGAAGGCTCTTGTGAGAAGAGGATAAGAACATATGGAACACTTCTCTCGAGCAGGAATTATACTGTATCTGTAAGGACAACACAAATACTACAGTTCTTAAATGACCACTGCCTGGGTTTCTGTTGCTGTTTTGAACACTGAACATTGCTTAAATTATTGCATAAGTGTTTTTACACACTCACAACTTACTGCTCCAAAACAAAGCAAAATAAAGGAATTCGAATTTCAGCAGAGATGCCAAACCACTATAAATTTTGGGTCAATACGCAGAAACTACAATGGCTTTTGGGATTGGCTAATAAAACAATGGAATCAAAAACATACAACAGAAATAATGGGCCCTAACCATAATCACAATTCCCCACTCCTGAAACTTTAGGGGGACTGGTACTAGTTTGGTATTAAGGGATCGTTCGGGTAGACGGTAAGTACAAGTTTACATTCATTTTGGTCCACAGACGCATGCAAATCGAGAGCACAATGCTGATACACGGACTGCAAGTGCCACATCTAAATACCCTCGTGCCACTAAAGGCACGGCTAAGCGATTACGTAAAACGTTTTTTTTTTTTTGCAACACAAAATGTTGGATGAAAATGTTTGATCCAGATCAAACATGTCAAATTCATTATCATTTGAATAGTTTAGCACCAAGACTCGCTTTGAACCAGAATCAAACTGCAACTTGGAAATAGCCTATTGCTCAACCGGCTTACTGAATATTACGGTACTGTTTTTTCAGGGGAGGCGAACAGAGCTACTTCCTATACCGATCCAATGAAATTAGAGGCTGTCCTGTAGAGAGCTGTGTGGTCTATTAAGTTTGGCAACTTCCCTTAGAACAGAGATACCAAACTTGAAAAAGTTTCAAGTTTCAAGTCTCAATCCATTTCCCAACTTCGCCATCCGCGACACAGCACGACAGTGATTGTTCCAGTTAAGTAATTTTGTCTGTGACGACAAGAGATGAGACGCGCGACGCCAGCGTACCCCCGTGGAAGAAGAAATTTCTCGCGCCAGCAGAATTACAAGCTTACGAGAGCTGCTACACCTCTGGAGCTCGCAACTTATATAAAAGCACACGCCGGGATCGAAACTGCAGTTAATGGACCCACCGAGCGGGCATTTTTCTTCGGACATTGCAAACTATTTCTGGTACCGACTGAAGTCATTGCGATTACAACACATGCAGTCAACTTACTTGTTTCTCATTTCATGGATGCTTGATCTAATTGTTTTGGCGCTTTCCGTGGCTTCCTATAAAAGAAAATCACTGATGTTTTAGAAGTTCTTTTTACGAAGCACTGCTCTAACAAAAACATTGCGCACTTAGCTCACAATGACATAACAATAAGACAAAACTGGGCGCAGTTTTCAACTGAGCGTCAGAAGCAACTATACAATTGCCTTCACTTTCGATTTGGTTTGGTTTTCTCCGGCGTTTGCACCATGATTGGATCCGAAACTTGCGCAAACTTATCAACTAGTCAGATGGAAAATTAAAGTCAATAGGCTACTTTCGAATTGTGCAAGAAAGGAACACAGTTGAGGTTGAGAGGACAAATTTGCAGTGACCTATTGCGATTTAGTTACTATCGTTTTCCCGCGCTTGGCGCGAGCTGCGTTTACTCGCTCTGTTTTCTGATTGGATGGTAAAACAAAGTCTTAGGGCTCTTTCCGTTTGACAGAACTGACCGCCAAGACCGGGCATTTGGAAGGGCAAACTCTACAACGCCTTCAAAATAACACACTTCAAGCATGATACGTATATTCCTCTAAAAAAATGCGAGGGGTTATCATGCATCTGTTCCTTTAAATTGTTGCATTTTCGTTGGAAACTGACCGGTCTGGCCGGCCAGTTCTGACGAAAGAAAAGCGCCCTTAAATTACATCGGTTTGCCGGCTGTTGGCTAAACGGTGTATTTCATTCAGAACGTGATTGGCTCTATAATATATTTGTTTTACGACACTCTAAGCGGTGAGTTTACACCTTGGGCACACCAGACACGCTTTTCACTGGGGATGAGGAGGGGACATGTCTGCGCCCATCGCCTCTTTTAAACGATTTCAAGAGAAATAGTAACACTTCCACACACCGGCTATCGCAGGAAAAACCTACCTCTTTCACGGAACTATAGCCCAGAAAAAACACTATAAATCTTCCCTGAAGTAAACACTTGAGAGTATTTGGATGAATCAGACGTTACTGAGTTGGCCCGTAATTTAAAGATCATCTATGGTTCCTTAACCTGGATGATAATTTTCCCTGTCCTTTTCTACACTTCATCTTTGCCGGTTTCTAAATCTCTAGCCTGATAATTGTCGAATCGTTTCCGGACAGTTCACCACAGTTAGTATTCCCATCCACGGACACCAAGTCACACATACCTGCATTTCACTTTTCAGTTCTTCAATGTGTTGGTTGTATTCTTGAAGAGACGAACAAATGGCATCCTAAAATAACACGTCAAGCTTATTTTTCTTGCTCAAATCGTAATTTGATCAGGTTTAGCAGTGAGAGTTTGAAGCAAAACAGAACAAAGATTTTTTTTTCAACTTTTGGAGAGTGCCTTCACGTTATACAGCTCCAAATTTCTCAACTTTCAACAAACGGCTTTTATTACTATTTAACCTGTAAGGTTACACACACAGCTCGATATCTGACCTTAAAATGATCAATTGTGACGAAATCCTGGAAAAACGGGAGGATGTCTTCAATCTTGAGAAGTTCACATTGGTTTAGAAATTCCATTGCCCTGCGAAATTAAAATCCCAGGAGGGAATATAAAAAGCTATGTCGGCACAAAAAAACAACAACAACAACAACAACAGCAACAAAACAAACAAACAAACAAAAAAACAGAAAAGATTTAACGGAGAGTGAGGGAGTATAAAACCAATTTTAAACAAATAGATGAATAGAAACTAAATTCTAGACTGGAAATTTGCCTGAGAATGACCCCGCCGTATCATAAGATCGATTACCAGCCGCTGTTACTGTCTCATCTCGGGGAGGAACTCACACCGCACCCGACTTTGCGGCGGATATCAAGAAGAAGGTCTCACACTGAACAGGCATAGAAAAGATAGCCGCGCATTAATTACTTCTTGACATCTCGTTCTTCCTCTACGACATGTCTCGCAATTCTCAGCCACAGTTTCTTCCTCAACACTTCATCGTCCTCCGGCGGCTTCTGAGCCTGAATTTTAGCAAGATCGACATCAACCTGGGAGAAAACAAGGAACATGTTTCTCATTCAACGTAAAGTCAAACCCACTAAACAACATTCCAAAGCTACAATGAACGGTCCAAACATTTAAGCATAAAAGACATTCAATCAGGTAGTGTTAAACCGCACAACGGTGATGTTCTCTCTTGTTCTCTCTCTCTCTCTCTCTCCCTCTCTCTCTCCCCCCCTCCCTCCCTCCCTCCTTAAAACTAGAGAGAGCGAATTCCGGCGAAAGGCGCCAAAAGAACGAAGGATATCGGTTGCGCAGTTACAGATCTTTTAACTCAAACTCATCAACGCAAATGTACGACTAGTTTACAGTGAATGTAGGATGTCGACAGTCGTACCTTCAAGGACAAGTCAACAGCCTCCTCAAAGAGTCCCATTGTGCTGTAAATGTGCACACAAGCACGCTGCTTGGCATGTTCAGAGCAGAGTCTCAGAGCGTACTTCACGTCATAACACACTTCTTCAGGATCCTGTTAGTTGAGAAAACACTATGTCGTCCGCGGCATTGATCGATCTTAATTATACTGATACCGATATCGATACTTAGGGTGCATTTTTTTTGGGACTATTCTATGTATTCCTATTCTGGTTTGGGAATAACAGGAATATGGTTTTCCAAAAAAACGCGTATTCCGAAAACGGAATGGTTCTTGCAGAGGTGACCTGAGAACTAACACTCGGAATAGTCTGGACACGACTAAGAGTGACATTTGGCGGCCGCGCACGATTTGGGCGCCAAAATAATCCCCCCAAAACCGCGTGTTCTGTGTATTTCGAGTAAACTGTATTCTGTTTATTCCGTTCATTCTGCTGTCGTGAGCAGAAAAATAAGCCCCCCTCCCAAAACGCGTAAACCGACCATTCCGTCTATTCTGATTCCGGAATAGTCCTAAAAAAATGCACCCTTAGTTGAACTCCCCACCTTGAGGGGCTTTTCAGAGCCAGATAACAACAGTCCGGAGGACTTTACGGAACGCAAAGCAGTTTGCAACTGATGAGGAGCCTCGGTATCTCATGCAAAAGCACCCACACTACTGAGGACTACTTCCCCAACTCTTTGCGAACTGTGTGTTGGTTCTTTAACGTTGCGACGGCACAGTTTACAAACCACTATTGTCTGAGACGGAGTCTAAGGTTTATCATCGCTATCCAAGAAGATCAGAAAGTCTAACCAATTGCAGATGTCATTGCCAAGGCAGCACTTTCTCTTCAGTTATTTTAAGATCTCGAGAGTTGGTATACGGGTTGGGTTGTAAACTCGCAACATCAGCTGAGCTAATCGAGCGGCGGTTATCATTGCGCTAACTATCGAAATTGAAAGCACATTCACCAGACGAAATAGAGCGGTTTTCAGTTGAGTGTCGTAAAACCAGAACCAAAGCAATTGCAGTGCCAATTGAGCCAATCACGTTCCGAAGGAAATACACCTATCAGCCAATCACAAAACGACTCCGTTTTACTAACGACTCCGTTTTACTAACCAATCAGGTTAGAACGCAAGGCAAGGAAACGCAGGCCTCAAGGTATATGATTCTATACACCCTTTATACCATTCCCTCCTTGTTTGAAGAAAAAAAAAAAGATTTTGAGAAAATGTCCTTTTTATCTTTTGCCAAATAAAGCAGGCTAACATGCCGTTAGCAATTAAAATTAAAAAGGGGGCGTACGCCGGATTCGATATACTCGAAGTATATGATTCTATACTGATACCATCACTTCCTCTTTTGAAAAAAATCCTCAATTTCAAAAGAATTACAGAAAATATCCTTTTCTAAATTGTACAACTAGATGACGTTTGCAATAGGTCATTTCCGAATTCACTTCAGCCTCTTTTTCAAAGCGAGTCTAAGTGCGAAGTCTTTCTTATGAAAATGAGTTGTTATTCATAAACAAAGTGAAACTAATTACCATCGCTAGACTTTTGCACTTAGACTCGCTTTGAAAAAGAGGCTGAAGTGAATTCGGAAATGACCTATTAAAATTAATACGGAATCAGTCAGAAATTACAAACTGAAATTTGTAATCGTTACCTGACCCTGCATCTGTAGATAACGTAGCAAGGACTTATCGTCATCTTGTTCAATGTACAAGGACAGCAAGTAGTTGTGTATAGCTTGGTCTTTGTTTCCTAGTTTCTCTATACAAATTTCTAAGTAGCGGATAGCTTGTTCAGTCTGGAGAGAGGGAAAAAACAAAAAACAGAACAAAACAATGTGAAGTATATATGAAATAATTCATATGTGAATTGGTTATTGCGGAGATGACTAATAATATGCTTCATAGCTCAATTGGTAGAGCATCGCACCAGTATCGCGGAGGTCACGGGTTCGAATCCCGTTGAAGCCCTGATTTTTTCAGGCTTCTCCTTTCCAATTGCTTAAATTGGAAAATTAACTGCGATGATCATTCTTCACTTTCAGAACAAAACAAACAAACAAACGAACAAAAAAAAACCACAAGAGTTAATTAAGGGTGCATTCCTTTGGGACTGTTTCGTAATATTCAATAAGAGTACACAGGATGTTCGGTTTACCTGCTCTTTTGCGACTTATTTTCGTTTTCGGAATGAACGGAATTACGTTCTGTTTATTCGGCTCTCGTTAGCAGAACAAAACGAATAAACAGAATATGGTTTGCCCGGAATACTAAGCCAGATCACGCGCACTTTTGGGAGGACTTTGGAGCAAAAATTGTGCGCGGCCGACGAAATGCCGGAAACAGAATACGGTTTGCTCGGAATTCAAAGAACACGAGCGGCCGCCGAAATGCCAGTCTTCGTTTTGTCCAGGCTAATCCGAGCGTTAGTTCCCAGGTCATCTCCGCAATAACCATTTCGTTTTCGGAATACGCGTTCTTTTGGAAACACTGTTAATCCTAAAATCCTAAACCGGACCAGCAATAAACAAAAAAGTCTCAAAAGAATGCAAAATAAGCCTGCTACACAAAAGCAAATTTTCTTGCGGATTCCAAGTCCGCTGGCCGTGAAAGCAGGAGCGCTTTCCATTTTGAAAGGAAAAACAGGTGGAATTTTCCGCCAAATGGAACAATACCAGAAGTCCATAACCCGCAAGTATCGATCTGTCTCATTGGGCCTTGGCTAGTCAGTTTACGGTATTATCTAAATTTAGAACAGAGGTCCCACCAAACAATGGCCAGTCAGATTTGCTCTGATAATAACCACAATGCGTCTCATTGGTCCGCAACCAAGAGCCGCACGTGGGATTGCTCGTGCTAAATGCAAATCATGGCACAAATCTAGCAGCAGCCGTTCTAAAAATAGATAATACCGTAAACTGATGGACTGCATTCCATTCAAGATCAAGAGAGACTTGAGGGTTATGGACTTCTGACGATACTGTATTTCCTCAACACAGCTTGGTCCCAGTTATAAACCAAACTGTACAGTGATACTCTGGTTGTTTCGGCAAAAATCTAGAAAAGAGGAATAGGCCGGTTATTCCTTTTTCAGTTCCGAAAATTTCCAGTGGGAACGACTGCTCCATTCGTTATCCAACAGGAACGACCGCTTTTTTATTCAAATGGAAAGCGCTCCAATACACCTTATTCCAAAATGGCCGCCATTTTAATATTCTTTTGTTTTTATTCAAATTAGCCCTTGTTGCCTCGTTCAAGGTAAATTATTCTTTTGAATTTTTAGCTTGAGAAAGCGGCATCGAGGGCCAATTTGAATAAAAACAAAAGGATCTTAAAATGGCAGCCATTTTGGATTAAGGTGCATGGACGACTCGTGCCGTTTGCGTTTGAACACATTATTCACCTGAGTTGATTTGCCTTGTTGATGGTAATGAACAAGGGCTGGAATTA
Source organism: Astreopora myriophthalma (assembly GCA_014634185.1). Classification (NCBI taxonomy): domain Eukaryota; kingdom Metazoa; phylum Cnidaria; class Anthozoa; order Scleractinia; family Acroporidae; genus Astreopora; species Astreopora myriophthalma. Next base: position 506,188 of record BLFK01000104.1, on the reverse strand, counting down.
GCTTGCGTGGGTCCAACTTCCTTTTTTGGTCAATCCAAGCGCTAACTGTTTGACGTGGAATGTGCTGCATCAGCACTGGTGAGAACTTGTAATACAGCTCTGTGTCTGTCTAAAATACACAAAAAAATGGACCGCAATAACACCTGACCGCAACTTTTGACCTCACATGACCAGCTTAATATGAACATAATGACTGGTTAATAGACCTTTCCCGCGCTTCTCCCAGTCCCCCACGGTAAGTCATGAAACGAGGCTGGGATGGATAACACTCAAAATGGCTGGAACAAATATTTTCCCACCATTTCGAATTTTATCCACCCCAGCCTCGTTTCACAGCTTACCGTGGGGGATGGGAGGAATGCGGGAAAGGTATTCAATAGATACCTGTTTGGTTAAGACGTCTAATGCTGCTGGAAAGTCATCATGTTGAATATGGTGGCTGATGACATGCTCAAAATCTGCAAATTTCAAAAGTCACAAATGCAAAACAGGCAAGCTCAGCCATGTTGCATCAAGGCTCACGGTTTTTCCGTTCCATTAAGGACTAAACCAATCTTAGATTGCAATCTGAACGATACACCTTCGTACTTGGATCGTTCAGATTGGACGGTATCTTGATCTTGTTTCAGAGTTTTGTTCCTTTTAACGAAACTGGTTTTCAATTGCAAGGCATGTGGTCGCCTCTTGATAAAACGATGTCAACAAAAAACACGCTTCACAGGCGTCTCCCTGTGTGGATGATCCGGCTTTTTCAGATTTTTGTTTCGTCTAACAAGAAGACCTAGACAATCGAGATTGCCTGGATTTCCTTGTTAGGCGGAACAGAACTCGGAAAAAGGTGATCGGATCGATACATTTAATGCACCAGTGACAACCGCAATATCAGAGAAACCATAAACAATAAAGGGTGTTGCAGAGTTTACTTAATAGAACTTTTCCTATATTTTCAATTTTTCGAGTGAACAAACCTTGCATAAGCATCGCAAAGAAAATCAAATTTTCCACATCTCCATGACTGGCAATCAAATCATAAGCAGTCTTCCTGTTTTGGTCAAGACAGGTCTGCAAATAACAACATTGTGAAATTTTCTTGATACAGCTCTAGCTCTTTTCACATGAGTGACAACTCAAAATGGAAAAAAAAGCATGCGTGACATCTTCCTGCGTATCACAACTTCAAACTCGGCACTGATGTCCCCGTCTCCTTAGCAGAACACGGCAAGCACTTAATTCAAGCTCACACTCGCACGCTCCGTCTTGGATTCTGTCATGCTTGTTGTTTATGAGTACAAAAATTATGCACGGGGACAGCTCATCATAGAGTTATTTTTATGGAGTTACTTTTATAGCGTTAGAGTTAAGCCTCCAAAATCCTGAATTCATGATTTGGAAGGGTTAGCTTAAACTTTAGTGATTAGGTCTAAACCATGCTTTAAGAGTCGAGTCGGTTCATTTAATTTTGGCTTTCCAGAATGTTGAATTCAGGAATTTGGTAGTCGTTAACTCTAACTCTAAGTCATAACTCTACTGAACTAACTCTATTGCTAGTCGATCTCATTATGCACATATTAATATTTAGGGAGCATTCTTTTGGGGCAATTCTGTTTACTCCTATTCCGGTTTAACCATTAACGGAATAACTGGAATTACTATCACCCAACTAGTGGACTAATGCAAATCCTGCATTTTCATTGGCTACGCTACTAGAGGACTATTAATAGTAGTCATCGAGTAGCGAAAAGCGTGACGCTTTCTTTCGTTTTATTCCCAAATAAATATTTCTTCAACTTGAATTTGCTAACTTTATTATTGCCTTTTCTGTCCGACTAGTTGGGTGATACTAAAACAATTAGACCCTTCGCCCTCAAGGGCCACGGGTCTAATTGTTAAATAAGGTTTTCTATAGCAATTACTCCGACAGCCCACGTTGGCTAAGAGTTGATAACAAAATCTCGTATCCAACAAGGGCGAGTCGAACAACTGTTTCATTAAATTATCAACCTTCCGTTCATGTTTTTTTGTTGACGAGACTAGGCTGAGGGTAGCAAAGGGTCTATGCGTGACGCGGGAAAAGGAACACACAGACATACGTGGTTCGTGAATTTATGAAAAATTGACTCGTGAAATTCCATTAAAAGTATACGTGATGCGGGAATTTTGTTCAAATTCGTGCGTAAAACGCGCGCGATCACGACTCCCCCCCCCCCCCNNNCCCCCCCCCCCCCCGACTCTGCTACCCTCTAGGGTTCCTGCCGAAAAACATTGATCTAAAAGCGACATTTGCCTGACTCATTTTCCATAAAAGTGAAACGTTACCAAGATCGAGCAATAAGAAAGCTAGACTTGCATTAACCGAGGTTGATTATTTAATAAAATGGTATTTACCGCAAAGGCATACCGTGTGTTGTTCGCACATGCTTTCCTGTACTTGGCCCGGCTTCAGGTGTTTACATTGAGCTCTGATTGCTTAACCTGAATTCTCTCTTCTTGCAGTATGTGGGGTGCGTATCGCACACAAAAGAGTTGTTTCTAATGATATCATAGCCCTGTTCCTTTACACCAACTGCACTTGCTCACCTTAACTTTGCTTTGGGCCAGAAATTTCCTGAATTCATCCTGCAGGTCCTCGCGCTTAGCAAAGACTCCTTCTTCCTTCAAACTGCCCAGGTCATTTAAATACAACTCTATCAACCACATTATCAGCATTGTCATCTGTGTCTTATCCTAAACAAACCCCAAAATTTAATTTAGCCATCAATCAGTGGCTAAAAAAGAGACTCTCCTGCTTGTTTATTAAACAGTACATAAGGAAGCTGGAAGCTGAACACGTTACATCACGATGCAAATACTCAGTCACTGATTCACGCTAACTAGGAACCCCTTCAAACATTCATTGCACACATACATGTAAAACTTACCACCAAGGTAAAGGTGAAAGCAATACTCCTTGGAATCAACACCGTCACTCCATTAGCACACAAACTTATAAGCTGAGGACGCTATTAGAACTTGGGGAACTTGAGAAACGTTTACAAAAACAAACCCTAACCTCTTTTTTAAGGCCGTCCATCTTTTTCAAAAGGAACATTCTGAGAGCCTGTCTCTCCTCCACTTGGATAAACTTCAACGCAACTTCCTCAAACGAGACTTGGGTCTGAGCATAGCACTTAGCGGCACTAGTGTAACTACAATCAATCAATCAATCAATCAATCAATCAATCAATCAATCAATCAGTGAATCAATGAATCAATCAATGAATCAATGAATGAATCAATCAATCCATCAATGAATCAATCATTCAGTCAGTAAGTCAATCAATCAATCAATCAATCAATCAATCAATCGATGAAAAGTCTGACTGTCTGTCAGTCAAGCATCAGATAGTCACTCTGTGAAGTCCTCAGTCAGAAATTTAGCTCATTCATCCCTCCATCCATCCACGCTCCCATCTATTCACCCATATACCTGACCGTCTGTCCCTCCATCAATCAATCAATCAATCAATCAATCAATCAATTGTTCAACCATAAGTCTGACTGTCAGTCAATCATCAGTCCGTCAGTCGGATAGCCCGTCCATTGTTCTGTTGGTCTTTTGATTGGTCGGTCATTAGCCTGCCGGTAAGTAAATCCATCAATTACTCAACCTATTGAGTCAGTCCTTCATTCAGCCGTAAAGGCGCACCAACTGAACAATCAAGCAGTCATCCATCAAAATCAAGAAATTCATTGTGAGGAATCAACTGTAAACTTACTTTTTGGTTTGAAATAGCACTTCTGCTTGCTTAGTTAAAACTTTGTCTAAGTTGGCAGGATTATCCTGCAAACAAAAATCAATCTATAGTCACTTAAAACAATCTCAATCACACCAATATTCTGCGCTGTAGTTATGGATGTAGAGGCCATGAAAACCGTCCCTTGAAATAACTTAACTTGAACTGAGTCTGGCGTACTGTACATCGTACCTTACAATACTCCTTGGCTAACTCAAACTCTCCTCTTTCAAGATACATGTGCCACACATCCCTAGAGTATAAAGATGACAGGGATGTACTGTTAGGGTTCGTGCGCTTTTGCACAAACTGCTTTCCCGCACGTTTCCAGGACTGTTTGAGCTCCCTTCTAGACCTGCAAACTGGTATCTTGGGAAATCCTCAATAACCGAATGGGTGCTTGGAGTTTGGGTTCAAGTTTATAGATTTTCAGGATCTTCTCGGCCCTGCTGTCATTTTCCAGGGGGGAACATAATCATCACATTACCCTCATTTTTGGGTTAGTACGCAGCTATTACAACAGCCCACACGATTGGCTCAGAAAACAATAGAAGCATTCAAAGAAACAACAGAAACAATGGACCCTAACCCTAAAAATAACAGAGCTGCGTCCTAAACGGATCCAATGAATTAGAGCTTGTAAACAGCTGCGTGGTATGTCATTTTTCGCATATGGGATGGGAAAGTTCATTCCATAATTTTAGTGCACTTGATTCGGCAGTAATTGGCCACGATTTTGAAAAATGACCAAAAAAGCTGCTTAATTAATAAGCACGAAGACAGTTAGCATGTTTTTGCTTGGAGCCAATTGTCAATAGCCCATTTTACAGTTTGTGCTAAGTGACCTGGTCTTGGATTCTAAGTGAGGCTGGGGGTGACCTTGTTTTGATACAAACCTCACTGCTTTTCATATGTAGATCATACTGTTCTTATGTTAACTAGTTTGCATTTACATATGAAAAGCAGTGAGGTCTGTATCAAAACAAGGTCACCCCCAGCCTCGCTTCCAATCCAAGACCAGGTCACCAAGCTCACAACTGTAAAATGGCCTATTGGATAGATAACGTCCAAGACGACATTTTTTATCTCCAAGCCGACGAATTTAAAGTGCGAATATAAACATCAATGGAACGTTTTCACTCACGTGACCAGCGGCCATATTGGTTTACTAAACGAAAGGAAATATTTCCATAATCAAAGGCATCCTGTGGTAAGCTTGTGGAATGCATGAATGTTAACGACCATTCAACGAATGCATGGATGCGCCTGCCGAACTTGAGACGATCGGAAATCGATTACAAATTTTCTATTGTTTATGCCTGACATCCTGCTTCCCCAACCATCCCGATAGCTCTCCACAAGCTAAAAATGGAGTTCAATTCCCCGAGGATTGTTTTGGGACACCAAAATGGCCGCCGTTTCTTTGTTTGGGTACACCAACATGGCCGCCATGACGTCATGTGAAAACAATCTATAATAATGTCAATAATACTGATGTTTATCGAAAATTGGAGACAGCACATGTAATTATTGTCTCCAATTTTTGATACACTCAGAAAAATCCTCACTCTTGACATAACATTTCATTCAACATGAGTATATTTAACACCTGCTTTCCCTTGTGACGTGGTACTGAAAAATGGCCGAATCTGAGAAGATCCACACTGTTTTCTTCACTCTGTCAATACGGAGCCCTCTCATTGCACCATACTGGAGAAGAAAAAGTTGCCTCATATTTAAAAACTACAATTTTTTTTTAATTTCAGAGGTTTTAACCTTTTTTGACTGCACTGCTTCTTTACAAAGACCCAATGATTTACAAAAATTGAGATCAAATTTCTAATAATTTACACAGACCTTGAAGGGAAAAAAAAAAGCAACATACGACAATGAAATTACAAAGTTACTTGTACCCATTTTCTCTTTAACTTTGTCTAGCTTTGTATTCTTAGTGAAAATGTATTTTTCCATTTGATATTTAATTTTCCCTTTCGCATTAAACCACTTATATTTTGTAGAGCTTGAGTCGTTCTACAATCCCAAATGAAAATTTTAGGGATTAATGTTTAACTCTGATTAAACTCTGAAGACTGTTTTAAAAACTAAAATAAAGAACGTTTATAATTTATAGTGCAACATTTTCCATGTGCACTTCTTTTGGTAAAGGAAGTAATGGCAGGGGTAATGTCAAGTTTGTCTTGCATTCAGATAAGTACACTGCAGTTAATAACTACCGTTAGTTGTTACAGCTTCATAAGAGCCAACAAAAATCAAGTATATACTCACTCAGTGATCTTGGTGTTTCAAGCAATCTGATTAGTTCGCTATCTCTGAGTAACTGAGCATTATTCACTCCCTAAGAAGTCAATAATGCGTGATACAAACAGTGTTTCGCCAGCATTTCTTAATTCGAAATACTGAGAACACAAGATGATGCTGTATCAGAGAAGGCCACAAAATTTGGCCTGGAAGTTTTCAAAGGTAAGAGAAGACTTCATATTCTTAAATGTTTGAAGCTTCTGTGAACACTTTCGTGCATGCTTTGTACTGCTTGCACATTTTCCATGCATCAATTGGGAAGTCATTTGTTGAGATCGAGTGTTGTTGAGATCACTTTGCGTGTATATACTAAAATGATTATTCGTTTCAATCTTGCAGAACAGTTGCAGAATATTTACTCGGTAAATGTTCTGACACTATTCACCTTGATTTCGAAGAATAATGATTCTTAAATATTTTACAGTTACAAGAACATTATGTTCTGAGTGTCCTGGGGTCTATTTCTCAAAAGTCCTGAAAAGGCATTTGTAAAACTGCAACCCACTCACAGGTGTATCCTCTAAAGCTGGTCTGTGTTTTCAAGGTGAGAAAATGCAAAAATTAATAATAATTGCCAAGTTTTGTGCC
>BLFK01000104.1:484393-496982 GCA_014634185.1 Astreopora myriophthalma | reverse complement strand
TCAACCATAAGTCTGACTGTCAGTCAATCATCAGTCCGTCAGTCGGATAGCCCGTCCATTGTTCTGTTGGTCTTTCGATTGGTCGGTCATTAGCCTGCCGGTAAGTAAATCCATCAATTACTCAACCTATTGAGTCAGTCCTTCATTCAGCCGTAAAGGCGCACCAACTGAACAATCAAGCAGTCATCCATCAAAATCAAGAAATTCATTGTGAGGAATCAACTGTAAACTTACTTTTTGGTTTGAAATAGCTCTTCTGCTTGCTTAGTTAAAACTTTGTCTAAGTTGGCAGGATTATCCTGCAAACAAAAATCAATCTATAGTCACTTAAAACGATCTCAATCACACCAATATTCTGCGCTGTAGTTATGGATGTAGAGGCCATGAAAACCGTCCCTTGAAATAACTTAACTTGAACTGAGTCTGGCGTACTGTATATCGTACCTTACAATACTCCTTGGCTAAGTCAAACTCTCCTCTTTCAAGATACATGTGCCACACATCCCTAGAGTATAAAGATGACAGGAATGTACTGTTAGGGTTCGTGCGCTTTTGCACAAACTGCTTTCCCGCACGTTTCCAGGACTGTTTGAGCTCCCTTCTAGACCTGCAAACTGGTATCTTGGGAAATCCTCAATAACCGAATGAGTGCTTGGAGTTTGGGTTCAAGTTTATAGATTTTCAGGATCTTCTCGGCCCTGCTGTCATTTTCCAGGGGGGAACATATCATCACATTACCCTCATTTTTGGGTCAGTACGCAGCTATTACAACAGCCCACAAGATTGGCTCAGAAAACAATAGAAGCATTCAAAGAAACAACAGAAACAATGGACCCTAACCCTAAAAACAACAGAGCTGCGTCCTAAACGAATCCAATGAATTAGAGCTTGTAAACAGCTGCGTGGTATCTGTCATTTTTCGCATATGGGATGGGAAAGTTCACTCCATAATTTTAGTGCACTTGATTCGGAAGTAATTGGCCACGATTTTGCAAAATGACCAAAAAAGCTGCTTAATTAATAAGCAGGAAGACAGTTAGCATGTTTTTGCTTGGAGCCAATTGTCAATTGGATAGATAACGTCCAAGACGACATTTTTTATCTCCAAGCCGACGAATTTAAAGTGCGAATATAAACATCAAGGGAACGTTTTCACTCACGTGACCAGCGGCCATATTGGTTTACTAAACGAAAGGAAATATTTCCATAATCAAAGGCATCCTGCGGTAAGCTCGTGGAATGCAAGAATGTTAACGACCATTTAGACTGAACTTGAGACGATCGGAAATCGATTACAAATTTTCTATTGTTTATGCCTGACATCCTGCTTCACCAACCATCCAGATAGCTCTCCACGAGCTAAAAATGGAGTTCAATTCCCCGAGGATTGTTTTGGGACACCAAAATGGCCGCCGTTTCTTTGTTTGGGTACACCAACATGGCCGCCATGACGTCATGTGAAAACAATCTATAATAATGTCAATAATACTGATGTTTATCGAAAATTGGAAACAGCACATCACATATAATTATTGTCTCCAATTTTTGATACACTCAGAAAAATTCTCACTCTCGACATAACATTTCATTCAACATGAGTATATTTAACACCTGCTTTCCCTTGTGACATGGTACTGAAAAATGGCCGAATCTGAGAAGATCCACACTGTTTTCTTCACTCTGTCAATACGGAGCCCTCTCATTGCACCATACTGGAGAATAAAAAGTTGCCTCATATTTAAAAACTTTTTTGACTGCACTGCTTCTTTACAAAGACCCAATGATTTACAAAAATTGAGATCAAATTTCTAATAATTTACACAGACCTTGAAGGGGAAAAAAAAAGCAACATACGACAATGAAATTACAAAGTTACTTGTACCCATTTCTCTTTAACTTTGTCTAGCTTTGTATTCTTAGTGAAAATGTATTTTTCCATTTCATATTTAATTTTCCCTTTCACATTAAACCACTTATATTTTGTAGAGCTTGAGTCCTTCTACAATCCCAAATGAAAATTTTAGGGATTAATGTTTAACTCTGATTAAACTCTGAAGACTGTTTTAAAAACTAAAATAAAGAACGTTTATAATTTATAGTGCAACATTTTCCATGTGCACTGCTTTTGGTACAGGAAATAATGGCAGGGGTAATGTCAAGTTTGTCTTGCATTCAGATAAGTACACTGCAGATAATAACTACCGTTAGTTGTTACAGCTTCATAAGACAGGGCTCAAAGTTTATTTTTGGCTTTGGGAGCACTTGTGCGACCAGGTGTAAATTTTTAGGCGCACTGCCGAAATTTTAAGCGCAGAGTTAAAAATTTTAGGCGCACAGCTTCAAAAACTTGGAGCACCCACTCCAAAAGAATACTTAATTAACGCTCCAAAAAGAGCGACTCAGGCTTCATGTTGCAATATTGGCCTATTCCAGCAGTATTGAATGCAACGAAAACAAATAAAAGAATCAGGATATTTCACAACTTTATTATTTGGTGCTTGGTTGTGTTATATCTATGTTAAATTTATATTTATCAATCGGAGTACGTTAGTATGGTCAGGTGAGTAAGCACAAGAGAAGTCGCACAGTATTTTGGCTTTTAAGGCGCGGTGGTGCGACCACACAAGATTTTTTAGGCGCACAGCCAAAATTCTAGTCGCATTTGTGACAAGTTGGTCGTTAACTTTGAGCCCTGTAAGAGCCAACAAAAATCAAGTATATACTCACTCAGTGATCTCGGTGTTTCAAGCAATCTGATTAGTTCGCTATCTCTGAGTAACTGAGCATTATTCACTCCCTAAGAAGTCAATAATGTGTGATACAAACAGTGTTTCGCCAGCATTTCTTAATTCGAAATACTGAGAATACAAGATGATGCTGTATCAGAGAAGGCCACAAAATTTGGCCTGGAAGTTTTCAAAGGTAAGAGAAGACTTCATATTCTTAAATGTTTGAAGCTTCTGTGAACACTTTCGTGCATGCTTTGTACTGCTTGCACATTTTCCATGCATCAATTGGGAAGTCAATTGTTGAGATTGAGTGTTGTTGAGATCACTTTGCGTGTATATACTAAAATGATTATTCGTTTCAATCTTGCAGAACAGTTGCAGAATATTTACTCGGTAAATGTTCTGACACTATTCACCTTGATTTCGAAGAATAATGATTCTTAAATATTTTACAGTTACAAGAACATTATGTTCTGAGTGTCCTGGGGTCTATTTCTCAAAAGTCCTGAAAAGGCATTTGTAAAACTGCAACCCACTCACAGGTGTATCCTCTAAAGCTGGTCTATGTTTTCAAGGTGAGAAAATGCAAAAATTAATAATAATTGCCAAGTTTTGTGCCATCAAATATCTTTCCTTTAAGGATACAAGGAAAATTATGGCACCCGAAATACGCCCAAAACATTTTGGGGCTATCGAGAAATGCATGCCAGGTCTGTGAATGGCAGCAAGGCTGGAGGTTACTGTGCTATGATAAATCACAATGTGCTAACCAGTTTGTGTTTGCATGGGGGAGAAAACAGGTATGCATCAAACCAAGGTCATATTACCTCCAGCCTTGCTTTTTATCAGAGTCCATTTAATGTCCAACAATTTCCATAATTACATGGTCAAGAGCAAAGTATGATGCCATGGGTGGTTGAACAACAATCATACAAACCCGAGGAGGAAGATGATCTTCAAACACAGCTTGCTCACTTAGAAGGGAGACTGCCTCAAATCTGATTAAATTAAATAAATATTTTGTAATCACATGACTGCCAACATTTCACTAGGGCATCTAAAATACTCATTGACTATTCACTGAACTGGCTCTAAAGAATGTTTTGACAGTTTGTTGCCATGGCAATACTCAGGCACCTGTTTGTGTTAAGCATCAGAGCATGGAAACCAGTAATACCAACAGAAATGGGAGCAATGGGGTCCCTTCCATCTGTCAGCTTGTATCTTCAACTACAGTTAAGGTAAGTTGACACACTGGTTTTGAGCCAGGGCAAAATGAGAGCCAGAGTCGATGAGAGTTGAGGAGAGTTACTACAATTAGTGAGTTAATGAGTTACTACCAAAAAATACTACTGTGAACAGTATTAATAGTGAACAACATTTTTGGAAGGATACTGTAATAATCTTGTCTCTGTTGTGATGTTATCACAAGACTCTTGAGGATTGAAGTCCAACTGGCCAAAATAAACACCACTTCCTGTGAAATATGTGAGACAAGTATCTAAAAATGGCTGAATGTAACTGCAGAGGACCAAAAAACAAAAAAAGTGTCTTGCCAACACGCAGCTCTACCAAGAGGTACAAGTAATGAGTCAGGAAAAGCAACCAGAGTAACTATGCTGGCCACTTTATCTCATATCTTGTCAGCCTCATCGTGAGATTGCGACATTCATTAATTTTTATTAGTAATTATCATAGCACTGTCATCAATGGATGACAAACCTGTAAGCCATGCAAAAGATCTTGGAAGGCCTCTGATTTTGGGGTAGAACAGTGCTAACTCACTGTTCTCCAAAGGACCTGGCATCTGAAGGAAAGGAGCTGCACAAGAAAGTAGTGTGTGTTAGTTTACGTTACTTTGGAAGTAAGGAAGGAGGGAGGGAAGGAGGAAAGGAAAGAAAGAAGGAAAGAAAGAAGGAAAGTAGGAACGAAGGAGGGAAGGATGGAAGGAAGGAAGGAAGGAAGGAAACACAGCAAACTAAGTAGAAATAGGAGATCAAGGGAAACACGATTATGTCCAGGATTTAACAATGATAAGCTGCATGCTCTTTTTGATAAATGTCATGAAGTTTCCTCGTAAGTATAAGTGTCACCTAGCCTACCAGTATTTACAACAATAGGGTTATAGATTATTTTAATGTTATGGTTAATGGGACACTGTCACCTTTATTGCCTGTGTTTCTGAACATAAGTGATGGTTAGCAGTAGCTGAGGAGAAAGGCTAGGTGAGACTTCATGACATTTATCGTAAAGAGTGTGCATCTCAATATCATGCAATCCTGCAGATATCTTAAGGTGCGGCAGAGAATGGCAAATAAATGAAAGTCATTTAAGGAACTCTCAAGCATTGCAAGACAGTTTCTTGGTACAATGTAAACTTTTGCATTTTATCTATACCTGGATTATTTTCATAATCTGCAAACAGGGGTTGAAAATCCAGTGCATCTGTGCCTGATACATCACCAATAAACTGATACATGCGACTGTAGAAAGTTGAAAAGATCATTTTAATAAAAAATGAAATGACAAGGAATCAGGAAAACAAGAATAGTAGGCCCAATGGAGTGGAAGACTTGAAGCAAGACACCCAAAGTATGATACATAGTCATACAATACACACACACACACACACACACACACACACATACATTCCGCCACAGGTTTGCTACATGTACACGTATGTTCCATAAAGGATTACATGGACTAAGGACTACGTGTCTAACTAACATTAATTGCATTTTGCTTCTAATGTACCTGAGAGTTGACACCATGACAAAGTATTTCCTGTCAGATTTTGGAGAAACGGGGAACTTCTCAAAGATTATTCCATAAACTGATTCTTCTGGGTCACCACTAGCATTCACATTATACAGCTGGAACAAAATTTAATGCAATGAAAAGTTCAGATGGGAAAAGACTGTAGATGTATAATTATATAAGATATATACGTTCGTAGCGGCTAACTAGTCTTGCCTCCATCCTAGCATCAGCACTGCACTGATGAGGCCCAGAAGGCCGAAACAGTACTGTCTGCAGTTAGATATAGCTCTTCGTGGCATTACAAAGCTTTGCTTTATGTCCAAATTGAGCACTCTACTAGGATGAGTCATTGCCATTAGCACTGCGCATAGCTCACTAATTTTCTAGTTTGGGCAATCTGGCACGACTTACGTGATAACGCATTTGTGGGATCATTCTGGGCGGCTACCTAGTCTTGCCCCCATCCTAGCATCAGCACTGCACTGATGAGGCCCAGAAGGCCGAAACAGTACTGTCTGCAGCTACCTACCTACCTACCTACCTACCTCCCTACCTACCCTACCTATCTATCTGAGCTTTTGTCCTGCAGGAGTGATCAATGAAGGCCTACTATGAGGTTCGGGAAAGTTAAGTTCTCTAAGCTGTAACACAACTGAGCATCCTACTAATGGGAGAATTGATCACTCACTTGTTTCCAGAATTTTTCTAGTCCACCTTGAAAAAACTTTTCCTCTGGTTCCACTTCTGTTTGAAATATCAAACCTTTGAAAATGGAAAATAGCAGAATCTTTAAATTAGATACCTGAAAATTCAAAGCACGATCCTCAAAATAATATTGGGAAATCCAGAAATTAAAGCTTGGATAATCCACAACTAAATGCCTCCAGGGGTCTTGCTGCCATGCATACTGAAATGCCCCATTACCCCATACTGTACTTCGTATGAGGTAAGACATCATTTCATATCACCTAATCATGAACAGGAAAGTTGCAGAGTAACAGTTAATGCAGTCCTAGACACTGTCAATTATTATTTTTGATGGCTAAAATTAATCTGATAACATCACAGCCAGGTGGCCTGCACAAAAATGACCCATGCAAATGACTTTAACTGGCTGTGTCACAGCCACCTGGGTGTGATGTTATCAGATTAATTTTAGCCATCAAAAATAATAATTATTGATAATGATCTAGCCAACCTTTTGTTGTCCCCAGGAGAATTGTTTGCGTAGAACTCTCAGTCAGTTTTGATTTATTCCAAGCAATAGCATTGATTAAATGTCCCTGAGAAGAGAAATTGATCAACTGAAATTGATTGACATCCAACACATCAGTATACATTATCACACATTCCAAGCAATAGCATTGATTAAATGTCCCTGAGAAGAGAAATTGATCAACTGAAATTGATTGACATCCAACACATCAGTATACAATATCACACATTCTGAGCCAAAGAGTCTGTTGTAGTTTAACTGTGGTGAATACAATTAATATTCCATTTATAATAGTCATCCTCCTGCTCCTCCTCATCATCAACATCATCATCAGACTGTCAAAGTTGCTTGTACTGATAAGCATAAAAGGTTTGCACATTGTGATTACTATTATTTTGTAACCTTCATCTTTGCCAATGGTTTAGGTTTCTTGGAATCCCTTGCAAGGTAAAAAGACTCTTGAGATTTCATGCAGACGATAAGATGCCTGGCAGTTGGGTCCATAAAAATGGCATGGATGGAGTCATCCACTCTCTTGGTGACATCAACACCTATAACAGACAAAACACAAGGTTTATACTTCTCCTTATATTTTAAAGTACAGAAATTGGTCAGTGCATCAGACTTGACACTTCTGATGTACAGCTGTAAGGCCAGATCAGATCTGTGGCCTTGCTCTGCCAGAGTACTGTTTACTAAGACAAGAAACTAAGCTTCTTATTAGGGCCATTTATACGGGAGAAAATAAGACGTGTCTTAAATAGGACGTGAACTGTACCATTTATCGGTTCCAAGATAAGACGCATCTTATGTAAGTCGTGTCAAAATAAGATGCGAATGCTTGTTTTGTACCATTTATACGAGCAGTTCGCGTCCTATTTAAGACGCGTCTTAGCTAAGATGCGTCTTATTTTCTCCTGTATAAATGGCCCTATTGTTTCTGTCCAGTCCTAGGTGTATAAAGGGCACTAGCAATATAACCTATTTTATCAACAATACTGCACTGAACATTTGATCTTAATTAAAATTAATGTAATGAATGCAGATCATCTCAATAAAATTGATGACATCAACACTTTTGAACCGAATAGCTTTCAATAGATCCGAATGAGGTTTAACTGTAATGAATGCAACATGGTCAGAATACATGACCAATGATCAACTAATCAAATAAGGAATGGATCACTGAGAAAGAAACGAGACCAATATTTTTCCAATACGGGCCAAACAAGTTACTTCAATAAGGTTTTTATCATAATGTCTCTCTTGCACAGGGTTTTCTATTTCTCAAGTCTTTTTTATCACTAACTGACATTATTAATATCAAATGAAGCAATGATCCTCGCAGTTATGGATACAATTTTAGCAATTGCATAGAGAAGCCTGATAAAATTGAGGACTTCAATGGGGTTTGAACCCGTGACCTCGCGATGGCGGTGCGACGCTCTAATCAACCGAGCTATGAAGCCACTGATGTTGGGAGCTGGTCATTTGTGGGTTCAAATGTGCCCGTGATTAATGAATGAATGGATGAAATGATATATGAAATGAATCATAATTATATTGGACGGATATAAAATCAAATGAAGCTAGGGGATCATAGCGTCATTTGATTTTATATCTGCAGTCCAATATATGATTCATTTCATATATCATTTCATTCATTCATTATTAATATCGTTTGGAAGGTAAAACGTGAAAAACAGTTCTTGCACTTTTCTTTTCATCTCTGCAGAAACTGAAACAGTTTGGCAACCTCCATTCGTTGCCTTGTGACTGGTCCATCTTAGTGGTCTGTGCTGCAAAATTTGAACCACTCAGGGACAGGTGTTTCAATAGAAGCCGGTTAGTGGTGGTATATCACTGCCTACTTTGCCTCGAGCACTGCTGGCTAGTTAGAATTGATTTTCACTAAACATCCTATCATAGACTTGTCAAACTGCTGACTACAATGGGCTACCATGGACAGCTTGTTCAAAACTTGTTGAAACCCCTGCAGGGAACCAATCAGAAATCTCCTTTTCATCTAGGACCAGTTTGCCTATATAATACATATGCGTTATTGACCAAGCGTGAGGTCAAGATGGCTGGATATTGGCCAAGTTCTTTTTTTTTTTGCATTTTTATGGACCGAGATGAAGTTGAGGTCCATAAAAACGCAAAAAAAGAACGAGGCCAATATCCAGCCATCTTGACCGAAAAAGCTTGGTCAATAAAGGATTTATTATATAGCTTTCAGGGAGATTTTTCGTGCGGGACGGGGCGGGTGATCCAAAGCGGCCAAGATAGCTCTATCTTGCCTGCTCGGGTAGCCAATCACAGCGCACGATTTGGTTCATCTTGCCCGCTCACGGAGCTAGCCATATACGTGTAATAAAGGTACTTAGTGCATGTTCAAATCCTCAGCTGCACTTGTAAATAGCTGTTGTGGTTTCGGTTTGTAATTAGTTTCAAATTTCTAAAACCAGTTCCGTTTCTTATTTTCCATTGTTCCTGCTTACATAAATGTCAATGAACAGAAGACAATGGAAAATAGAAGTGAAACTGGTTTAAAAATTTTTAAAACCAGAAATACAATAGGCCATTCCGAATTCATGTTAGCCTCCTTTTCAAAGCGAGTCTAAGTGTAAAAGTTTTGTGATGGTAATTAGTTAGCCTCGCTTTGAAAAAGAGGCTTAAATGAATTTGGAAATGGCCTATTAAGCCACAAATATATAAAGCCAACTGGTTACCTGCTGCCAGTTGGGATCCTTAGATCTGTTATATTCATTTGCATCACTTGTTTCAATGGCCCTTAAAGATCCTCACGGGGAGCGGTCCGTTGAGTACTGGTGTTTATTATTGTTATTATTATTATGAATATTAAATTATTATTATCATTATTATTAGTATTATTATCATTCAGTTAGTGTGTGCTCTATATTTCTTTGCATACTTACGATCCATTTCACTAGGGTTGGATAAGTCAAGTCTCATTAATTCATTGTTGCTTAAAGCTATGGCGACAATGTTATTGCTGACTGCAACATCCACAATATTGCTTGGTGGTCTGCAAATGAAGATGGGGAATGAAGAGGGAGAAATATTTAAAAACTAAATTCCCTTGTCAGTAACATATTTACTACTTAGTAAAATAAGAATTATTATTATTATTAGGCTATCATGCTCTTTTAGTGGTAGCTTCACTACATCAAAAATCTGTTTAAGAATAATTATTAATATCAAACCTGTCACAGGGACCTCTTTATTTTCTCATCAAGAAAATGTGAAAAAACTGGTTGTGTGAGGTTAGTTCTCAAGTTAAATTGCAAGAAATAGGCTGCAACCTCCGATGACTTGACTAAAGCCTGGTTCCCACTTGTGCGATAAGCACCAGCATAAACGCAAGCATAAATTAACTCTGTGACGTTCCCACATGTGAAACAAGCACAAGAAAATGAAGCAATCGCAGTACCAGCCAATTCTGGACATAGGTGCAGAGTATTTAATCACCAAGTGATTGCTAATGGCTCCACACCAACTGAAGTTGGGAGACTTCACAAAGCCAAGATGCTGTCAAGGGTATTTGTTTTGAAATATTAAGTTTGCTATGCCTGTAAATAACATGTCCTCAATCAATGTTCTTGTTTTTCACTGTCGTCAATCAATGGGACTGACCTATTAGAAACCAAAGATGTTTTGCTCAATGGGTGTCAAGGCATTGCATCGCTCACTGCAACTGGCGGAAACTTTCACGTTTTGATTTATTTAATGCTTCAGTTTCAACGGTCTGCCGATTGTCATTGTGAATACACCTCTTGAGTTTGAATCTTATTGAAAGGCGTAGTAATGAAAGCAGTGAATTGCATGCCGACAGCTTAAATTATTTCACAGTGTAATTTATGATCAATACGGATTCAACTGGATGAAGTAAGGGGGGACGGGTAGCATCATCTTAAATCGAAAACAAACACTGTTCGCTGTTGTGAATAGCTGCGTGGTATAGACAATTAAACAAATCTATACCGATACTTTGTCTAATTTCTGTATTACAATAAGAAAAGACAGCTCTCATTCGTCGTTACCTGAAGTTAACTTTTTGCCGCCGAAAAATGGGAACTTCATCCTTGCTTTTGACTTCAATGTACCCTGTGGAGATCTGTTTCGTTTTTGTTTCGTTTCAGTTTATGAAGACAGATATAAACAGTGATAAAAATGCAGTTCATGAAGACTGATATAAACAATAATAAAAATGATTAATATAATCAATTGAGGTATAACACGACAATCGGCCAATCAATGATCGCGAGTTTAATTCTTACTCATGACCATTTTTTCGACTCAAGTGAAATGATGATTACAAAGACTGAAGGCGTTTTACTAGACAAAATGCTAATCTCCTGTTTCTAACTTTAGAAAGTAAGTCTTAGACTTGACTGTTTGCTCACCGGTTCAGTTATATCGGGTCCAAGGAAAGGGTTTAAGTTTTCCCCGGCTGAAGCCTGCATGTACTGATCAAGAATCGACGCCATGATGGTGTGGGCACATTGGTTTATCCCTAGGGAGGGGAGGCAGAGATTTTAAGTTCTCTCGAGAATAATCTTCACTTCTTGATTCTCAGCTTTAAAGAGTAAAAACGAGTTTGAGAATCTTAAATTCCCATATTTTAACTTTCTGGATTTATATATATATTTTTGTTTTTATTAGTTACTGTTACAATAGTCTTCCGCTCTCTACCCCAGTCAGGAGATAGCGGACTTCCACTGTCTCGAAAGTAAACACATACCATGACAAGATGGCAGATTTCGCGGATTTTGCGATGGATCTGTTGTCTAGTCTAAGCGCTGAGGTCCTCTGTATGATTTTCTCGTACTTGCCAGCAAAGTCTTTGTTGAATGTGAGCGAGTGTAATCGCCGTCTGCGCGATATGTGCCAGAATTGCAATCCACTTTGGAAGCACCTTTGTAAGGTAAGGCTACGAATTTCCTGCATGCTGTGTTCTGTCTTCTTTGTGGACATTTCGTTCGAAGTCCAACCGTCCTCATACTCCTCTCACAGGGAAGATTTATGGAAACGCTTATTTTATCTTTTATTTCTCTTAACCGAGAAAACTCGTGGGGTATCTTTCAATTTTTCGAAGCATTAAGCTAATATGTTTCCCATATGTTTCTTCAATTGTGATAAGTTTTAGGCTGAATTTAAATCACAATGGTTCGCTCTACTTCCTGTTGGACGATTTTTACATCTTTCTTCAGTTGTATAGAAAATTTTGATAGAAATTATACCTCTGAGCGAAAGGACAGGAAGACTTATTTTTGGTGCGCCCAGACTTGAACTGAAATGTTATTTTTTCAGTCAATTACCTTCGCTTACGTCTGTGGTTTTGCTGCTTATGTGACCCAAATCAAAATAATGCGTTTGTCATGGGGTGAATTGAAGAAAAGATGTAACTTTTCAAATTAAGCGCGAAATACAAAGGTTAAATCTTCACCCCACCGCAAACCACAACAACCATATTACTGCAAGCTGTCGCAGATACAGTAGCTTGAAAACACAGCAGCTGTTAAGCTGATCTGCAGCGAAGGTCAGATCGGAGTGGGAAAAATTATCACAATCAACATAAAATCAATTGGATTTAGCTTGTGTCGTTCTGACAAGTAAACCAATGTGGATATTACGAAATTTTAAATCTTAAATCAATTTTTGGGGGGCAGGATGTAAAATCAATGTAAATTGTATTTCTAGGGTCTAGAGGTAGGCCTCCAAATTGGCTCAGGGTAGTGAAGAGGGTTTCAGTTAAGCAATAGAGGACTTTTTCCATGTTTATGTAACCTCATCTAAACACAAGGTATGGGGGTTGAGAGAATTTGAGACAGTTATGCAAACTGTCAAGAATTCTCTCCCC
>BLFK01000104.1:469349-484383 GCA_014634185.1 Astreopora myriophthalma | reverse complement strand
CCCCCCCCCCCCCCCCGTCCGAGTGTGATGCAGCTATGTAAACAGGGGAAAAAGTCCTCTATTGCTTTTATAAAATATATCCCAAAAATAATTGGTCAAATGAAGGAAATGTCGTTAATTTACTTCTTTTTTTCTTAATACAGTGATGCTCTGGGCAATCGTATTTCCTACCAGACAATCAAAATGCGAATCTGACAACACATGGACCAATCAAAATTTGCTTGATGTCACAACCATGTTTACATACTCTGATCAAAACACACCTATTGACCAATGAGAGCGTGCATACTATCCTAATTATTTTATAAGTGTGAATGGTGTTCTACGTAAGCACTGGCGACCAGTGAAAATCTCCATCTAGTCACCCTTCGCATGCCGTCTACAAAGGGGGGATGCAAAATATTAGAGTTTTATAGGTTTTTACGGGTTATTCTCCTTCGAGATGTTGTACATAGTGGGGGAAAAAGTGTCAAAACTGGTGTTTGCACGTTCTGTCAGGATAAGTGAACACCAGTACTCTAAAATCATTTAACCACAGACGTTTTCTCTTGTCTATATAATAAGTTCATGGTTACGGCATAGATAATAAAAATTATGGCAAATCTGTAAGAAAAAGGGATGAGCAAAATATGCGGTAGGAAGCTCAAAATATGCTGAAATGCATTTTAAGGAGCCTCCAAATTCAAAATTTTCCCAGGGGAGGTCCCCCGATCCCCCCACCAATTAGAGGGCAGCCACACCCACACGTTATACATACAGCATCATCGGCATGTGTAGGGTGCACTACGCCTTGATACAATGAACGGGAACTTGCTGCCTTCTTTGATCTTTGCTCTTTCTACAATGGGTACATTTAATTATAAAATTTTTGGGACAACCCAGTGTGAAATGGTGGACACAATATTTGCCACTTCTTCATTCCTCATTACAGAGCTTTTTTCCCCATTAAACTTGAATAAAGGAGCAAAATGAAATAATTTATTATAGTCTCTGTTGTCAGCCTCTTTGTTTAATTCTTTTCATGCCATCCTTTTTCAGGATGGTATGAAACAACACCAACTCAATATTAATTTTTGGGCCTTGTTTTCCTGAAAACTATTCAGGCACACATGAGTAAAATATAGCGCTGGTTTTGCATGGAACAACTTACAAATTTTTTATTCAGAGGATTTAAAAAATGTCCTGGAAATTGACCTAATTTGGTGCTTCGCTTAGAGAGCCATTCAACTGGTGAACATCAAAAAAGAGGAGTAGACTGTGATAGTCATATGGTGCAATAACTTGATTAAGTTTATCAGAAACACAATGATCTGATCAAGTTTCTTTTTGACATTATTGTGTGTACTTTTCAATAATTTCCAGGCAGATTTTGATGCTGACTTGAAGGTAAAAGGCTCCTTTCCATCGTTCTTTGTCTTGTATGAACTAATGTACAAATCTCGCATCATCCTTGAAGATACTGACTACAGCACATTTAGTGGTTATCTTCCTGACTGGTTGTATTACTGGAGTGCTCTCAGCACTAAACCACCCCTTCCTGGATTTTCCAACCTGCCAGCTGGAAGGACAAAGAAAACGTGGGGTAAGAGCTACCGTAGTTCAATACCTGGCTGCACTCTCAAGATTGGTAGATAGGTACATGTAACACACTGTCTTGCATAACTAATTATGAGCATGGATAGGCATGAAAACCCGGGCAATTTTTAGGACCTTTTTTGGTGTGTTTGGACATTTTACGAAAATGTGGCTCAATTTGGTATAATGAATGGCAGTTAACTTATGGAATTAGCTATCCCAAGTGAATTGTGAAGAAAGTAACAAAGGCAAGGAAAAGAACTGGGGGGCACAGGTTGTGAGAGGATGAAAATACAGGGGAAAATTTTGGGTAGCTTCTTTCTATCCCATTGCCCTTAAATATTTTTGGCACACAGCATGAGGAAGTTCACCCTGTAATTTTAGTGCAGTTAATTTAATTCAGTGGAAACGTTTCGCGATTTTGCGAAATGAGCTAAAAACCATGCAAAACTGAAAGTCACACGGGATGTTTCTGTATGGAAGTTTGATTGTGGCCAGATGTCCAGAGTAGTTCCCTACAATTTATGGGATAATTTACCCTAAGGCTTTAATTTGTAAAGTACAGAAAGTACCATGACTGGTCACTGAGATTAAGATTGGACTCAACACCATAATACCAAATCATGGAATTAGTATATATATGTTATTTACTTGGTGGGAGGTCTGTATAGGAAAAAACTGTGCCCTTGGTCTTGAGTACGGCCCTCAGCCTTTGGCCTTGGGCTGTACTGAAGACCTTGGGCACAGTTTTTTCCTATATGGACCGACCTAGACCGGTAAATAACTTCTTTATTGACTTTTTTTTTTGAAATCCCTCTTTTCAAATTGATAAGATTGAGACAGGAAAGAAAAAAGATATGATGGTTACAAAGTGTCTAAGAGCTAAGAAAACAGTATGAATGTGCAACATGACCACTCTTGTCTGAATCCATTTTCTTTAACCCTTAAATATTTTCCTTACACATTTTTCATTACGTGAGGGTGTTGACAAATATTTTCGCAACATTTTGACCTAACCACAATAGTTACAGTGCGAAAGTTTCTGGACCATGGTCCGTATCGCAAAAAGCTGGACCAGCTACAAGCGTATGATTAGCCAATTAAATTTGAGGATTTAGGATTCTGGCCTGCTGAGATGCTTCAGAAGAAAATACAATGTTTATTGCAGGTCAATCCAGACTCAGGTTGAACCAGTATAGATGTATTCAACCACTAGAGGTTCAATGAGTAATGCTTTTCAAGGTTGGTTAAATCAGAAATCCCCAACCTCTTTTCAGCTTACCTGTGAGAAATGGGTGAAAGAAGACAATTAAGTTGATTTTATCTGGGAGGGTTGGCAACTGGAGGAGGAGACTCCTGTCTAGTCTGCTTATTAGAAGTGATAGTATAATATACGGAACTGGTTCAAATAATATCCTGCAACGAACTATCATATCGAGTTATGGCAGAGGCAATACTCTTAAGGGGCAGAGGTTCTTTTAGGAAGTAAAAATGTTAACTCATGCAACGCTTAAAATATTTAGTCTTTCAAATTTATGATTCAAGGTGAGGTGCAAGAACTTGCAAAAAGTTAGCCTATTTTTTTTCAAGTTGCAATTCCATTAAAACAGTTTTCAATTGAGTGTCGGAATTAATCCCATGATTGCTTTGGTTTTCATTTCAGTTTGCTCTATGATTGGACAAAAAAAAATTGTGGGAATGTTTCAACCAATCAGATGCAAAACTGATTATTGCGACTTTTGCGATTATTGCGATTATTGCGACTGATTATTGCGACTGATTATTGTGACTGATTATTGCGACTTCACCCTGGTGAAAATCTTTTTTAAGGATCTTCAAAGATCTTTGATGATCCTGATAAGACCTTAACAAGGATCCTCAAAGATCTTTGCCAAGATCTTCCAGGATCCTCAGAAATCCTGCCAAGATGTTTAAAGATCCTCAGAAATCTTGCTTAAAGATCTTTTTAGTATCCTTGCGAAGGTCTTTATAGGATCGCTTCAGGATCCTTGTACTTGTTTTCACAAGAATCTTTGTAAGATCCTCACAAGATCCCTGAATGTCCTAAAGGATCTGTGCATGTACTTTAGCAACTGAAGATCGTTAAGGATCTTCAGCAGGTCCTTGATGATCTTTAAGGGTCCCCAAAGATCCTGTGATGTTCTTCATTGGCTGTATTTTGGGTGACATAATTCCCTTCGTGTTGTGAAAATGGAGACATTTTAAGCCACAAAACTTTACAATTGGTTTGATTTTTCCTTTCCTGAATTCATGAACGACAACAACAACAACAACAACAACAACTTTATTTGCATTTCACTTAGTAATTCTTGTCACAGAGAATATACATATATTTTTTAAACTGAATTCATGCTTAATTTTTTAGTATTTGTCAAAAAATAGTATATAATGATAGTGAAGGAAGTGCCTAGAGCCAAAATAAACTGTGAGGATTTCGAGTTAGTATCTAGACGTTTAATGTATATATTGTTTATGTAGCTTCACTCACAAAGAAACCAGAGATAGACAAGTCGGAAAGACGGCACAGAGAGAGAAAAAGAAGTGCCAAAGCGAAGCATAACGCATAAATCATACATAGTGCATAAAATTGTTAACAGACCAGATTAAGAATAAGATCAGAATAAGCGGATCACAGTTTTACAAATTGCTTTTCGAGCCCGTTAACTTCTCGGGACGTTCGAGAAACGGCCCCTGGTCAAAAATTGTCACATGAAGTCCAACACTTTGTGACTGTTTATCCTGGCCACATCTCTTGTGCAACTACATGTATGCCTTTCATTTTGCCTCTTGACAGGGCTCACTGAAGAGGACTTGACAAATTACCAGATGCAACGCAACAAGTCGAGGGAGGGAGTAAGGTACAGCTGGACAGACGGTCTAGAAGCAGCTCTGTGCAAACACAAAAGCAGGCAAAAATTCCATGAAGTGGCGCTGAAACGTTGCATGCGGAGCCAGAAACAAATACACAAAGCCTTTCCAAAGGCCTCAAAGAATCAACGGAAACGAGCATTTAATAAGTTTCAAAATGAACACCGCAAACTTAAGAATATTCTCTCAAAGCAAAAGGAAGGTGCCAGTGAATTCCTCAGTTATCAGTGTCCTCATAAGATTGGACAGGACTACATTGAAGGTAAGTCAAAGGGCCTGGGAACTGGCAATCAAATAATCGTAATAATGTGAGGTACTTCTATAGCGTTTTATTCAGTGACAACAGTTGGTGGGGGACTTCTCTATTGCGCAAGCGGGAGCCGTTACAGTTGTCATATAAATAATCGGTACGGATGAACACAGTGCCCCCAGTACAGTATCTAACCATTTACACGCACGGGAGTCCGGTGCTCAACCCACTGAGCTAGCGGGTCAGCAAAACATAGAAATAACTGCTGAAAACAGCAAATACAAAAGGAGGCGGGGATGGGCAAAATTGAAGAAGATTAAAACGGATTGCAATATTGGAGTTTATGAAAACCGTTCAGCCGAACAGTTTTTCCAAAGTTTATCTCTTGCTTGTAACTTTTTAAATCAATTATATATGCTCAGGAGACACTTTTTTGTAACGAAGCTTTCATTTTGTTGTTTAAATTATGAAAGTAATTTCTTGGTTAAAGTTAAGTTGCATAGCAAGTAAAGGGCGAGTAATTGGCACAAGTGAACAAAATGGACTGCACTGGTCTTCCAAACTAAAAGGACGCGTATTGCGAAAACAGAATGGCCAGTATGGAGGTAACCTGAGAACTAGTGCGTAATCTTAAGACTTTCGGCGGCCGCGCACGATTTTCGCGCCAAAATCTCTCCAAATGAATCGTGTATTCGGAGTTCTGTGTTCTGTTTAGTTCGTTTATTCTGCAATCGAGGGCAGAATAAAGACTCTAGAGGATGCTATTCTGATCATTCTCAACATGCAATAGCCCATAAGTCGGAGCGTTCATCTTCACCGCTGGGTTTGTACGCGAACACAGAAGAAGACGGAGCTATTCTTGGAACGACGTTTCGAGCGCCAAAAACCAGGTTTTAAATATACAACAAAAACGCGATACGTTCGGTCCTCTCCCTTCCTCAAGTGGGAAGGGGAAAACAACTCAAGTGGACCTGCTGACCTTTTGTTTAGAATCTTTCTTTCTCCACTATTAGCCCTCCATTGGATATTTTCGCTTGTTTTCTCTTCACTCTTTGTGGACAAATTGCTTTCCGTGTCAAAATGCAGCCTCACCCACCCATTAAAGGCGTTAACACATTTACGAGTTTAACAGCTGGTCAAATAAGAGTCATTATCATTCGATGGATTTTTTCCTTCCTTTTCATTGGCCGAGAGCTCACCACGTGACCCGCAAATAACTGCCTACAAATAAGTGTTTTGCTGCAAATAATATTCTGCTCATGCGTAATTGAGACTACGCTCTCGTGTGAAAATGGCGGATCGGTTCCCCGAGCAGGCAGAGGGTGATTTGACATATTTAGTTGATCAAAAGAACGGTGATCGAATGATAAAACAATTATTGAACTCGGTTATCGCAAAATATCGTGATTTGTCAGTGTCTCGAAGATCAATTATTTGCCTCAGCCTTCGGGTTCGGCAAATAATTGATCTGCTCGCCACTGACAAATCACGATATTTTGCTCAACCTCCTCCAATGATTGTTAAATATTGTGTCTTTAAAAGTTAAACATGGTGACATTTTTGCATCGGGACACATTGCTATACTTGAAGCCTTACGGTCCACACTGACTAAAGAGCGTATCAGTCCTTCGGACCGTTTGCGCTGAAAAAAAAAGTTTTTCTTTTTTGGGGGGTGGGGAACGCTGTCGTTATGAGAGCTTAGAAATTTAACCTGCGTTTTTCAGGTTACCTTCACAAGAGTGGTATCAAGCAACTGGAAAGTTACATTGACTTTGCGAAACAGCTTGAACGAGAAGTAGAGGTCGAGGAGCTTTCGAAGGACATTCCTGTGTGTGTTCTGCTCGTGTATGACAAGCTTTCCCCGCTAGCGCGTCAACGATTCATCCCGGCAGAAGAATTTCTGGACGTGGCCAAGGAATACTTTCAAAGAGTGAGACGGGTGTGGAAGTGGCAGAATGAAAATGGGACAGAAGGGAGACAGGCTTTTCGAGATTGTGCAGTTGTTAAAGTTCATCCTTCTTACAGGTAGATGACACGTTAAATTTAGCCAACGCGCTACCTTTTTTACACGCCTGAACTTAAGTGCTGTTTAATAAACGAGCAGGAGTGTTTTATCGGGTTTTAAACCACAAGGCGAAGTCGAGTGGTTTTAGGCCCGATAACACACGACCTGGGAGTTTATTGAACGGCTTCAAAAACATTCCCCAAAGAGCGTGTCCCTCTGGAGTCCGAACACTGGTTCAGGTTGCGAGATGAAACTATAAACATACAAGAAAAACAAGCTGTGCCTTACTAGTATTCTTTATATAAAACAACACTAACGAGGAGTGTTTTATCGGCTTTCAGAGCTCATGCACGTGACATTGCATCGTTGACTTGATAGGCTATTAGGCTCATGAATTATTAATGTTTTTTGAGGTAACGAGAACGCTGGCGTCCCGGACATCATGGACAGCGACTTTGTAAACGATTTACAGCCGCGTGAACAGCGTTTACAACCGTCCTTCAACTTTAGAAGTTACAGAAGCGAATTATGGAAAAGAGAATTCTAGAAGTTTTAGAACTCAGATTTGGGCCAGAACCTAGAACATACAAGAAGTCTGCACTTACTTCTTTTCTACATTTCATATTAATCAGTATAGCGGGCTCTTTCAACTAGAGCAATTCTAGAATGCTATAGAACTTTCTGGTGTCAAAAGCGGCATTTTGTGGTGTTGAAGCAAGAATTCTTACGCTTCTTTCGAGCTCTCCAAACTTCCTTGACCCAACAAATTGACCCAACAAGTACTCAAATAGGGAACTTTAGCAACGAGGACAGCACAAAACTTCGGGGACGGCCATTTATCAGTCGAGTTGTTTTCATAGAGCTATGGCCTAGAGTTGAAGTTCAACTTCCAAAATCCTGAATTCATGATTTTGGAAAGGTTAGGTCAAACTTTGGTGATTAGGTCGAAACACTAATTTTAGAGTTAGTGTTCATTCAGGGCTTAGAGGGAATCTTGAATTCAGGATGTTTTGAATTGTATTAGGGTCTAGACGATGTGTTCGTCAAATCACTGCAAGGATTTGAACACCGATCTTGTTAGATTAATAGGGAATATCCAGAGTCTTTAAAAATCGACTGCAAAGAAAAACGTACCTCTTAGTTCCGATTCACGAACGAACGTTGTAAGCAAAAGATGGAAATTTACAAGGTGGTTGTATTTAAGGAAAACCGCAGCTAGGCTAGCTGTGCATATAAATGGACGTTTTTATACTAGAGACGCATTATCCGTCTGGACGAACTTGGGCAAACATCTGTTGTCTGTCTGGTTATGCGTCTCTAGTATAAAGACGGGCACAAGACGCATTATCCGTGTAGACGAACTATCTTCCGTTGTGCGTCACTGCGAAAAATAGTTCGTCTAAACGGATAATGCGGCTTGTGCCCGTCTTTATTCTAGACGAACTTAACAGGCGCAGAACAATTGTTTGCCCAAGTTCGTCCCAGACGAATTATGCGTCTTTTATAGTCCGTCCCGTCTTTATATACTAGACGAATAAAATGAGGGACGCATAATTCATCTGGACGGATTACGCGCCTCTAGTATAAAAAGCGCCAAGTGTGCGCAACACCTTAGCCTGGTCCCGACAGACCGTCTATTTACAATACTTCATTAGCACCTTTTCAGTTCGTTCCTTGCAATGAACGCAACTAAAACAACGGCTGAAATACAGGCGGAGAAGATAACTCTTAATTATTGCGATATTTTTCAACACAGGGTTTTGGAAGTCGTGAACTCTAATTGTGTCAGCCTAAAGCCCTTGCGGGTTTCGGCAAAACGCTGACTCCCGGTCCGTGAACTCCCTCACTGACCCCCTCTAAAATTTTCTGGAAATAACAATAAAACACAAAAAACACATCAAGGCCGAATTAAACTGATGATGAAGTTGTTATCCAAGGTATATTGCCTGACAGATTGCATAATCTGTTTAGGTTTCTTACTAATGCGTGACTTGTCTTTCT
Organism: Astreopora myriophthalma; assembly: GCA_014634185.1. Classification (NCBI taxonomy): domain Eukaryota; kingdom Metazoa; phylum Cnidaria; class Anthozoa; order Scleractinia; family Acroporidae; genus Astreopora; species Astreopora myriophthalma. The sequence goes on along the minus strand of BLFK01000104.1, from coordinate 475,663 downwards.
CCCAGCGCTTACATCCAGACAGGGAGCGAGGCTCACTTTAAGACACTCCGGCTTAACTTCGAAGGACTTGAAAAGTTAAAAACTTGGCTTGATCGCAACCAGTGGATTACGCAGCTGCTGGACTCGAACTTCATTTCTATTTTGCGAGGGGATCCCATGCAGAAACCAGTTAACGAGTTGAGCGCCCAGGCAATTCAGGCGCTTAGGAAAATGGTCAAATTATTTCTTAAATCGGGAAGGGGAGTTGACTTCGATAGAATTCTTAAGAGATTGGCGGAGTCAGCCAGAAGATTTTTACACATTCACCTGGAGTGCGTGGAGCGTCTAGAAAGGGCTCTTTCTGCTGATCGCTAGTTTTGGGCCACGTTTGAGTCTTCGGTCAAGCAACGCCTTACCCAGTGATGGAAACAGCCAGACCGTAGTTCGCGTCCACACTTGATCTGGCACGTTGCCTTGAGAGAAAGAGAGCGAGCAAGTATGAATATGTTCGAATGGTCTCTTGCCATGCTTTTTGACTTCTTTCAAGTCAATGTATGCCTTATCGTCAAAAAACATTCCTAAACCGGGAGGTTGACCCTAACCCTAACACTCAGAAGGCCGTTGCTAAATGAGCCTTTTTATCTTTCGCTCGCCTTGACTCCTTAAAATGCAAATTTTCATGCGGAGGGCGAAAATATTTGCACTTCCTTGGCTTGAACTGCTTTTGCTGCGATAGATTTGAAACAACGCCGTTTTCATGTTTTCACTTTCTTACTGATCGACATAACCTGGGGTTGACTTGGACGAGTTGGTGGCAGTGCTTGATTCCATTGGGTTAGAATCGAAGAAATTCATGCATACTTCTAGGCCCCAGTTGTTCAAAACCTGGATAACTTTACCCAATTGTTACTATTGCTGCTATCCAGAAATTTCAAACTGTGGAAAGATTTTCGTATAGAGCAGGCCTCGGTTGTTCGAAAGGTGGCTAACGCTATCCACCGGATAAATCGCTATCCAGCGGATAAATGCCAGCAAATCCAATTGAGTTAAGTAAAGGCAGCCTGCGCCAAGCGCGGGAAAACGTGAGCGACCAAGTTGCAGTTGCTTTTAGTTTTGCATCTGATTGGTTGAAAAGATCGCCACGGTTTTTGATCCAATCATGGAGAGAATTAAAACCCAAACCGTAGCAATTGCCCACGTCATTACTTTCGACGATCAGTTGAAAACTGCTCTATTACCAAGAAGGTACACTGTCTGCTTGAGCTGAGTTCATGAAACCCACAAATCTCGGCAGATGTGCGTTTTACTTGAGGTATATTTTAAAGGCTGGATAGTGGAGCCCTATTTATCCAAGTTCTGCGCAACTTGGGCGAGAAACAGAATGTACTCAACCACGTGATCAACGGCCGTTTTTTTTTTTAAACCAAAAGCGTGATGTTATGTGCATACATTCTATTATATATGATATTAGATTTTATTAAATTCTCAACCTCGGATAATGCATTTATAGCTTTCTGGATAAAGCTAGCAGTTGAATATTTTGCAGAAACTGCGCGGTATAAATTGTTGTTATTAAATGTCTTATTGGCTCGTCGGACCTCGGTTATCAGCTATTGGTATAATTACTCAGGTGATTATAGAAATTCTCGTGCTCTCATTGGTCGAGAATGGCGTCATATTCCGCCATAATCACCTCCGGCGAGGTGATTATAGCGGGAGGACAAATTTTCAAAATGGCCGCCTCGGGCTTTGTCGATGTGTCAGAAGAGGAAATTAATGTAGCGAAAGAAAATGCCATTCCGAAGAATACCAAACACGCCACAAAGTTCGGAATTTCTCTTCGAAGGTAAGATGCGGAAACTGTGCTAAATGTAACAAAGAAACCATTTAAATTTCCAGAAAAGGTCGCTTAAAACTATTAAATTTCAAAATCAAAACTCAAAATCGAGAATTTCTATAATCATCTGAGTAATTATACTAAAACAATTATTCGCCTCAGGCTCGTGAATATTGGTGAATATTCGGTGAATATTCACCAATATTCACTTCGCCTTCGGCGAATAATTGTTAATTATTAAATTTTCAACCTCGGATGTTGCGTTTCTAGCTCTGTCATTGGTTCACTCAATCTCGGTTAGCAGCTTTATCCAGAGCTTGGAAATCATTTTAATTGTTTGATGTTGAATTTTAGAATATCGAAATTGGTCTATTGACCGAAGCGGGAAATACCATAATACTCTTTGTTTGTTCCCCGCAAATTTTGCATAAGCATTGTTTGGGGAGGGGGGGGGGGCAAACAAAGAGTATTATGGTATTTTCCGCTTCGGTCATTTGGTTCATTCGCCCACGCTGGAAACGAGATCGGTCATGGATGGTTTTAACTCATGTGACCAGCGGCCATATTGGTTTACTCAAACAATAGGACGTAATTGCATGAAAAGGGAGTTGAATTCCCCGAAGATTGATTAGGCACACCAAAATGGCGGCCATCTCTTTGCTTAGGTACACCAAAATGGCCGCCGTCGGCTCTTTGTTTAGATTCACCGAAATGGCCGCCACGAAGTCATTATTTACCACGTATCCAACGCGGGCTCAGAATAATTGCTAAATATCATTTGCTGCTGCAATACCTCGACTCTTGGAGGAAGTCTACGTTCTGGTTGGAAAATAGAACTGACTTGCTGCTACTATGTAGCAACAGGAAAGTGAGTGTTTATGGTCTAAAATTATTATTGGTTAGCATCTTCAACATTCTGCTCAATTTGGGAAAAGAAAACCAAAACTAGCTTATTCAGGGGGTTACTTTCAAAGTATACAGATCTTGAATGATGTTGATAAGTTCATCAGATTTTATAAGTGGCCTCTGATATTCAGCCGTGGTAGGTGATATCCGTTTCTACTCAACATCCTAATTTTCCAAGTATATTTTCATTGGCCCTTGCTAGTTATCTAAGGAAGAACAGTCAGACGTAAAGAACCTATATTTATTTACAGTGGTATTCAAAGCTTGAAGCCTGTGGGGCCGTGTTTGCAAAGTAACAGTTCAAATAAACGTAGCAACATTCTAATGTTTCTTAAAAGGGACCCAGCTTGAAGAAGGCAACTAGTTGGCTATTAAACAATTAGATTATGAGCTCGAGATTTCTATCGCGTGATAGTTGACGAGGGCGCAGCCCGAGTCTACCGAGTCAACTATCACGCATAGAAATCGAGAGCGAATAATCTAATTGTTTTAGTATAAATCTACTAGTCGTTCAAAACTAAACAAGTAAATTATCTATATCCTCATCGCAGGCACTTCGAAAACGCGATGAAGTGGCCGCCATTTTGTTGAAAACCGCTACTCGCTATCTATCACAGAATAGATAGCGAGTAGCGTAGCCAATCAGAGAACGGCATTCGTGATAGAACGCTAGTAGATTTATACTAATCTGTGATAGCGAGTAGCGGTTTTCAACAAAATGGCGGCCACTTCGTGGCGTTTTCGAAGTGTCTGTGATGAGGATATAGATAATTTACTTGTTTAGTTTTGAACGACTAGTAGATTTATACTAAAACAATTAGATTACTCACTCTCGATTTCTATGCGTGATAGTTGACTCGGGCTGCGCCCTCGTCAAGTATCACGCGATAGAAATCTCGGGCTCATAATCTAATTGTTTATTACAATACCTGGCGGAACTGAAAATCGAGACTACCGAAGACAAATCCCGCGGTGGGTGGGCACCGTGAGGGTGGCAATCTCGTTCCCAGAGCCCACTTATCTTTTGGTCAGCGCCAAGACACGGAGCTCTGGAATAATCAATTTGCAGAACTACGTTGATTGGTTACTCGATTTATCAAACTGCTCATGCGTAAACTACCGGAAGTAGAATTGCTTGTAAACAAAATCAGAACAACTGAGCGGAGGTTTTAAACGAATACGGCTCAGAAAACTCTAACTAAACATGTAAACACGAAGATTTGTCGCTGCTGTTGTAAACCCTTGCGTTCTAATGATCGCCCCATTTCACTTCTCAGGAAATCGAAGATGAAACCGAAACTTTGGTATATGAATGACTTGCCAAAACCCGTCGGTAAAACCGCTAAAACATCACAGCCGCTTTCAAAATTTGATATGACTGTTCTTTCACAATCAAATTGGACTCTCCTAGCTTTTCGAGTGCGTATTGTATGCCTTTGTGTAGCGCATCCATATCGACTTTATATCTGGACGCCATACTGTAAACCACGGCATGGATGCGCCGTGTAACCGGAACTCCTAAAAAATTGATTATTCCAGAGCTGCGTGTCTTGGCGCTGACCAAAAGATACGCGGGCTCCGGGAACGAGATTGTGAGGGCGGGATATTATCCCGGAGCATGCGCAAGCAATAGAGACCTTTAGCACCGAGTTTTTTGGAGAAAACCGCGAACCGCAAACCTCAAGATGTCACGTGACCACGTCCTTGCGGTCACGTTTGCAGTTCGCCGTTCGCGTTTCAGCGTGAAGACAACCTTCCTGCGGTAAGTGATGTACGGTAGAGTTTTATACACGAAATTCGCTCAGGACTCCCGTTTTATCACATGGATCATGTTCCTATAACTGTTCGCTAGCTCTAGGTGCAATTTCTAGATTGAAACTAAGTTTTGGAACGATTTAAGCTACTTGAATTGAGGGCAGTTCGTGAACATGGAAAATCCAAAATGGCGGCTCGCATGTCAAATCTATCTTTCACATTCCCTTTGAAGATCATGGCACGTCCTTTCCGATGGCCACTACAAAAGCAAGTTTGATAGGTTATTTGATATAAATAATTTATATATATTATATAAATAATATATGGTTACCTCGATTGAAATCTCGTAATATATGGTTATTTGATAAGGCAGTTCAGGAAACATGGAGAAAAGGAGAAGCGTGTCGAGATCATCTTCGTCTGATGAGTCCTCAGAAGAGTCGGAGCTGTCTTGGTGAGAAATTACGGTTAAAATCTCGTCTTGCAGCAGCAGCCATTTTTCTCACCAACAAAGTTCTAATTTTCCGCGGGAAAGTTGTTCGAAATACCCACAATCCATTGCTTTTACCACTAAACTAGGAACGCCTTGCTAAAATCAACTTTCGCGCAAACCGCGAACGGCGAGCGCCGAACCGCAAACCGCGGTTCGCGGTTTTCTCTGAAAACTCGGTGCTAAAGGTCACTATTACCTGCGCCCTAACAACCGGGCCACGCCGCCTCCCTTCACTGTTGATTGTTAAAGATAATTCTTCGAAGGATTCATTTTTGACGGAAGTCTCTACATTTCGATACTTCTGTGTGTAGTTGTGACGAAATCCTCTCGGCTACGCCTTTGAAGAGCACTACAACTTGAAAACAAAGTCTTTAAGGCACGTTCCTTTCTTCCTTCAAAAATATTCATCGAAACCACTCACATTGGTTCTCTTTTTGGTGGGTTCGTGAACTCGAGTTGTTGGAAGCTGGCTTTGACCCAAGTTGTGTGTTTCTCAAAAGCACTGGAACTTTTCGCGTCTACTTCGGTGTCATAATTACCTCCGCATTTTGAAATTAAAGCCATTTCTGGCTATGAAATCTTGTCATGAGTTTGCCCCTTCTTATATTAACAACATGTTAACAGACCAGAGTCGGGTTGTTCGTAGCCGGGGTTAGCGCTAACCATACGTTAAGTCTGATTAAAACCTATAGGTTGTCATTGTATTTAACACGGATCAGCGCTAACCTTGCTTCGAAGTTTTAGAATAATCGAAATGGCTTTTGGAGCCCTCTGAAAGTTATCGGGACTTTCGCGTTACGGGACCGATATTAACACCATGCATCTCCCTTCCTTGTCTGCGCTCAATCTTTTACACGTTTAGTTAAGTTCGCATTTGTCAGTTTCCCTGGTTATGGCGAATCACTTGGCGGGAATTGGTCTTTGGAGCTTTCTTCTGAAGAGGAAATGCATGGGTTAAAGTCCTTATAAAACACGAGGGTATTGGTAGCCTACACTCTAGCCGATTTCTAGTTTAAAGTTTACTGACTGACGGGTCTCTGCGTAACGTACAGTGAAAGCTCCGAAATTCAACATTCCCGGCCTTTTTATTATACATAGAAACGAAGCACTCTTGCATGTACCTGGTCACATTAAATACTGTAAGAAGAAATGCTGTAAGAATTTCGTGCCGTTGGTCTTGTAAAACATGCTGATAGGAAAAAAAATCAAAATATTAAGAACTAGGCACGGAAAAGGGCAAAGTTCTCGGCCACTTCACAAACGAAACGATTTGTTGTTGCTCACCATTCTATTGCCAAAACTACTGGTAAAATACTCAGTAGTAAAATATCAAACACAGACACT
>BLFK01000104.1:439727-445621 GCA_014634185.1 Astreopora myriophthalma | reverse complement strand
GCAAAGTTCTCGGCCACTTCACAAACGAAACGATTTCTTGTTGCTCACCATTCTATTGCCAAAACTACTGGTAAAATACTCAGTAAAATATCAAACACAGACACTTAACTGCAGAACAATGGTCTCATCATAGGCCTAAAATATCGGTACAATACTTTGAGCACCAGAGGTGAGACCTTCATTCAACTCCTACGTACAAGTAAACATACTGCTAAAATATAGTCAACGACGAAAATGAGATTAAAACACAGTTCCCTGCCATCCCCGCGCTAAAACTAGAGAGACAATTCCAGGCGCAATGATCTACATCCGCAATGAATACAAAATTTGCCTCCCTTCTAAGCGTCAAACTTCTCAAAAATATATAAATAAGCATTATAGCTTTAGTTTAAGGCCATATTAATTGTTTCGCTTAAAATAAAGTGTGGAACATAAAAGTGAACGACGAGGATGGGATTCGAACCCACACGTGCAGAGCACATTGGATTAGCAATCCAACGCCTTAACCACTGGGCCACCTTGTCAGACGGAGTAGCGTCTAGATGGTTGCATTCCTGCAGTAAGAGTAGTGAGACAATTCCACGAGGAACGATCTGCTTCCCCTCTGAGCGACACAGTTTTTCAAAATATATAAATAAGCTGCATGGCTTTACTTAAAAGCTTTAGTAGTTGTTTTGCCCAAATTGAAGTGTGGAGTATAAAAGTGAACGACGAGGATGGGATTCGAACCCACGCGTGCAGAGCACATTAGATTAGCAGTCCAACGCCTTAACCACTCGGCCACCTCGTCAGACTAAATAGTGCCTTGTTCTTTGCCATTCCTCCGCTAAAAGAAGAGAGGAAAATTCCAGCTGTTACAATCAACATAGACACGCAATGAGTGCAAAATCTGCCTTCCATTGGAGGGTCACACTTCATTAAAATATATAAATAAGCTTTGTAGTTGGCCTTAGTAGTTGTTTCGCACAAATTCAAGTGTGGAACACAAAAGAAAAAGGAAGAGGATGGGATTCGAACCCACGCGTACAGAGCACACTGGATTAGCAGTCCAACGCCTTAGCAACTGGGCCACCTTGTCAGACGGAGTAGCGTCTAGATGGTTGTATTCCTGCGCTAAGAGTAGTGGGACAATTCCATGAGTCATGATCAAGATACATACGCAATGTGTGCAACAAAGTCTGCTTCCCCTCTGAGCGACACAGTTCTTCAAAATATATAAATAAGCTTCGTGGCTTTACTTAAAAGCCTTAGTAGTTGTTTTGCCCAAATTGAAGTGTGGAGTATAAAAGTGAACGACGAGGATGGGATTCGAACCCACGCGTGCAGAGCACATTGGATTAGCAGTCCAACGCCTTAACCACTTGGCCACCTCGTGAGGCGGAAAAGCGTCCTTTTCTTTTCCATTTCTGCAATAAAATTAGAGAGAAAATTCCAGCTGCAGTGGTCAACATATACACGCAATAAGTGCAAAGTTTGCCTTCCTTTGAGCGTCAGGTTTCTTTAAAACATAAGAATAAGCTTTGTGGTTTTAATTAAAAGCCATAGTGGTTGTTTTGCCCAAATTGAAGTGTGGAGTATAAAAGGGAACGACGAGGATGGGATTCGAAGCAACGCGTGCAGAGCACATTAGCAACCGAACGCCTTAACGAGTTGTTAACCTCGTAAGGCAAAACAGCTTGTAGATCCTTAGCATTCTTGCGGTAGGAGTGTGGGGAAAATTCCATTAGCAATGTTCAACATACATGCGCAATGAGTGGAAAATATGCTTCCCTTTTGATCGTCAAACTTCTTTAAACTATGTAAAGAAGCTTTTTGTCTTTAGTGAAAAGCCTTAGTAGTTGTTTCGCCTAAATTGAAGTTCAACGTCTTAATCACTTTGTCCCCTGGTAAAATGGAATAGGGCTTGATTTCTTTCCATGCAGTCCTGGGTTAAAGCTGGGGTAACTTGGAGGTGCAGTGAGGAATGTAGACACGGAATGAGTGCAAAACTTTTCTCTTCTTTTGAGGGTCATACTTTATTAAAGTAGATAGGAGCCGAAAGGTTAAGGCCTATGTAGATGTTTCGCATAAGATGAAGTCTCGAACATAGAAGTGCGTGTTTGCTGAAAATGATAAGATGGCAAAAGGAACGGCGCAGTTCCTACTCTATATAATTGTGAAACCTGGAAGAAATGGTTTCTTCTCGGTTGGTTCGCAGTACAAGCTAAAAGAGCCGTTTTTTTAGTTGTCAAGAAACCATCAGAAGCAGTAATGTCCGGAAGGAAATAGCCTCTCAGCCAATCCCCCAAACCAGCCCCTTAAGAGTAAGTAGCCTACGGTACTACAACACCCATGTTACTAAAGGCTGGTTTTTCTTATTATATAAGAATGAGGAAATATATCTCTAAGTATTTGAATAAACAAGGTATAGACCTCTTTCATAATGGCGAGCAAGAAAATGTCTCTTGGTTGTAATGCTAATAAGCGTTTCTAACCTCGCCAGGATGTCGAAAAATTCAAAAGAATTTTTGTTCTAACTGATGAGGTTTACAACGATCTCGTACCCAGGGTCCTCGGGCTCTGAATGATGGCCTGGGCCGAGTTGTTCGAAGCGGGGCCAGAGCCAATCTCGTACCAAGAGTCCTCAGGCTCTTTGGTCGGCGGGTTGTCGCCAGGAGGGACTTTGGGATAATCGAAAAAATTTGAATTTTTGATAGGCTGATACTTTACAACTTCGGAAGCGCCGGCACAGAAACCGTCCCAGATTTTGTGGGAAATTGGCGTCCATTATCCCAGTCTCTCTCTCTCTCCGGGCGCCCATCCGCTGACCAGAAAGCCCGAGGACTCTGGGTACAAGAAAGGCCATGATTTCTCGCCCAGTTCCATTCCCTTGTGGGGCAAAAAGTCATTACTCGGCCAAAAATGGGCCCATTAATTCAATAAGTATATCACATTTAGGCCCAAAAAGGGAATGGAACCAGGAGAAATCTGCATTAGCAAAAAACCCAGATAAAAACCACGGCAACCGGACTTGACACGGGGTTAGCTCAGCATCTGGTCGCATATTCCCCCATAGTCCTGTCACTCTCTCACCCCCACTGCGTTGACCGACGTGAATCACGCGCTTCGGCTTGAGAACGAGGCTATTCAAGAGGAAGGACATCTTGGAAATAGCATCGGTGCTGCAGTTTTCAAAATGGTATGTATCTCCGATTACAGGGCGAATTTGCACGAGTCTTACTCCCAGCGTTTAACAGGTGCAGTTTCGCTCTCTCTTTCACAGAGTTTCTTCGGATTTGGCCAGTCGGCAGATATTGAAATCGAGCTCGCTAACTCCGAAAGTCGCAAACAAGTGGATGTGAAGAATGAAGATGGCAAGAAGGAGAAGCTGTTTCTTTACTACGATGGTGAATCTGTGAGTGGAAAGGTACGAGTAATTCTGTTGCTATCAGTCACTTATATTTACCTTTGATTTCTTTACAATAGTGGCTTGAATTTTCTTCACCTTCTTGAAAGCTGCGTAGGATAGAGATCAAATTAGAATGGATTAATATAACTGTGCGTGGCCTGGCAGCCGCCTGGGCCCGGTTGTTCGAAAGCCGATTAAACGCTAACCCTCGATTAAAAATTAACTGACGTTTTAATTTCGCCCTCTGAAAACACTCTCAAAAAGCGGTTTTAGCCCGAAGCGGAAGAAAAGTGTAAGTCACAAGTGACGAGCAAAAATCTTTCGTGAAAATCTTTGCGAATTTGTAAGGAAACTATAATCAAACTTCACTCTAACCCAGGGTTAGCTTAATCGGGCTTTGAACAACTGGGCCCTGCTCTTTAGCCATTCAGATGGAAGGCATTGTAAAACCGGTGCCTAACTATCACACTTTGTTACATGAAAGAACTAAACTTATTTCAAACCAGCATTGTTCGACGCTGCCTTTTGGATTGTATCATTTTGTTGTGTAGCAGCACCCTCTAGGTCTCGCGTCGTTGCCTACAGTGTACCCTTCCGGACAACAATGAAACAGACAACAGAAACAATAATTTGTTGGGCTCATGCGTGTTTTCCCGTGAAAGGAATGGTGAATGAAGGAAATGCTCTCAGCTGTGTGCCTAAAATTTTTATCTCTGTGCTTAAAATTTCGGCAGTGCCCCTAAAAATTTACACCTGGTCACACAAGTGCTCCCAAAGCCAAAAATAAACTTTGAGCCCTGCACGCTTGTGCTTATTTCACAGGTGGACATGAAATAAGGAACAGACGTGAAATACGTGTAAGCATAAGCATGTCAAGGGCTAAAATTAACACTAGCTCGTATTTGGTCTGCGGTTACCGCACTTGCATTTGCCACCTTTTCTTGTGCTTGTTTCACATGCGGGACTTTGTGGAGATATGCTTATGCTCATGCTTGTGTTTATTGCACAAGTGGAAATCAGGCTTAACATTTGGAACCATCGTTTATTTTTTCAGCAAGACTGTGACAATGTGATGTTGTATTGGATATTCGACAAAAAGATGTTAGGCGTTGAATTTGAAGCCCAAGACTTGGACTGCTGTAGCATTTACCAGTTTTGTAATTGGTTTTGGCATTGTTTTATTGAATAGGTGAATGTGAATTTGAAAGTTCCTGGGAAGAAACTGGAACATCATGGCATCAAAATTGAATTTGTTGGACAGATAGGTGAGATGTCGTTATCTCATGCTCCATAGGGCTCTAATTAACAATAATATTAGACTACGGGTTTGGGTTTTCTGTGAGTCGACAGATAGTCAACGAGGCACGTAGTGGCGAGTTGACCATTTGTGACCTTGCACAGGAAAACGTGTATTAATGCTTGTCTGTTAAACAGGCAAAAGCATTGAACATCCCTCAGTCGTCCATTAACAAACTAGCCCCAAAACGTTAGTTAGTGTTAGGCAACCCATCAGCTATTAACACTAAAGCGTTAGAAACGTTAGCATAACCGTTAAGGAAAATTCCATAACCATTAGAATGACTGATCAAGCCGTCAGGAAAAATCAGTCTCTGTTTAACAGGTAATGCTGCCCTTAAGAAACTTGGCATCCATTGGAACAATTAAGGTGCGGCATTGTGGATGTGTTACGAGAGGCTTCGTGTGTAAAATTATTAATTTGCGACATGAAACTAAAATATGTAATTCACTTAATGAACTCAATTTTGTAATTTACAGTGTGGAAATCTATTTATTTCACCAGTTAATCCTAAATATTTTGATGAACTGCTGACCCCAAGTTCGAATTCAAAAGTGAATGACCAACATGACTTCAGTTTATAAATGACAAGAAAACTCGCCAGCATCACGTTAAAGGCAGCATACATGTAGTGCTCACATGTAATAACAAAAGAAGTTTAACTTTGATATTTTTGTAGGCATTGTGTTAATATTAGAGCGTATCTTCGATTTTTCTGCTGCTCACATTCTCAGTGTCTGGTCACGTATCATGAGCACTAATGTGCAAATGTTTATACCAAAGTGTCCTATTACCATGACTCGCTCGTTGGACTGAGCGACTGAGTGAAAGACAGGCTGCTCTTAGTCCGTAAATGTTGTACACTGTAAATGTTTTGCAACTTTTGTCAGCAATCTTTTGTAAATAAAGAAGATAAATGGGGGGTCTATATTTTCGCATCTGTAGTTTCATTCCGGGTTTCCAATAATCACCACAAAAGTGTGACCACCTTTAATTAATTCACATTTTTTTCATTTGTGCACACTGTCCAATCAGGAGCCAAATATACATTTTCTTGGCGTCTGATCAGATAATGCAGCACAAGGTAGAGAATGTGGATTTGGTCACACTTTAGGATATGCCATTAATTCCAAGCGTCAATTTCAAACATTTTGCATGGTAATAACAATATAACAAAAAGAAAACAAAAAACAAAACAAACAAAAATGG
>BLFK01000104.1:429727-434727 GCA_014634185.1 Astreopora myriophthalma | reverse complement strand
TTGTATTCCACTTCACTGAGCACATACGAAAACAATCCTTGTAAACAATACCACGTGAGCGAGAAAAGGAAAGCTTTCTGGTGTGTGTGTGTGGTTCTCAGGTCTTTTCCACATAAAGAACCACTCACAGAAAGCGTATATTACTCGGATTACTCACCGTATTGTGACGAGGGATCACCAACACACTCATGAGACAAAAGAAGGGCCATATCAGGCGCCAAAAGCCCACACGCTCCGCACTGGAACATTTGCGACGCCATCTTTTTAAAGCCTTGCGATCAAAGGCGATATAAGCCAAAGGCCTGGAACTAGTGAAACCGAGCAAATGGAACGCGTATTTTTCATTCCGAAATTCCGTTTGGGAATTTTGGACTACCTTTCAAGAATTCCCATTTTCCCGTGGAAATTTCCGTTCGGGAAGAAAAAAATAGTCTTACCATTTGCATTCCATCCGAAATTTCCGGATTTTTCGGGTAAATGGTAAACAACCAAAATCTTCCTGAGTATGTGTGCAGTTCCCAATAATGCTGACAACTGAACACTGCCGATGAGGTCTGGTATTGCAAGGTGGTCTTGCCACTTCAATTATTATTATTATTATTATTATTATTATTATTTATTACAAGTACCAGCTGAAAACTTGTCACACCCCTACTGACCTGATCCTTTAGGTATAAGTTATGACCTTCCCAAACCAACTCGTCCACATCGATTGTGTCTCCAAGCGTCTGTTCAGGGTGGTACTCGATTACAAGTGACAGAACCATCAACATTTCCACCACAAGCTGTCGATACTCTGGCTCTGGGATGCGATTCAAAGCAGCTTCTACGGACAAGGCAAACTTCAGCTCACCCGGGGTCATCTGCGAATAGATTACAAACTGAGTCATTTGGTAAAACTCTATCAGCTGTGGTTGAGAGTACTAAGTCCTCAGATAGACGGTCCCTTAAAGGCCCTTTGCACCACCTAGTTACTTAGGGTGCATTCTTTTGGAACTACTTCGGAATGATGATAATAATCATAATCATAATAACAATAAACGCTGTTCTAGTGCCTTATAACCATGGTTTGGTTCTGGCCCTAGAAGACAAAATGAAGACAAATTGAAGTACAATATAATAATAATAATAATAATAATAATAATAATAATAATAATAATAATAATAATAATAATAATAATAATAATAAGAGAGATTGCCATCCTGAAGAAAGAACTCTCTGATTTAGCCCACGAGAAAGATGTCACTAAAGTGCTAACCAACTGCCAGGATTATATCACAGAACTGTGAAATCACCAAAAAATTATACAGTTTAAGACAATGAAACACACATTTTTTTAGTCCAGGAACTGCTGCCTAGACACTGTGGGCAGCAAGTTTCAAAACAAATTGTAAATTGAAAAGTTATTCCATAAAACAGACATAATAATAATAATAATAATAATAATAATAATAATAATAATTTTATTGATCAACAGTCAAAGAAAATACTTACACTAAATTTAGTAACTATCAATTAAAAATTTAAAAATTTAAAAAGACTACAGTACTAAAAGCGGGAAGATAATAATAATAATAATAATAATAATAATAGGAATTTGCAGTGGCTCCAAAGAGTGGTTATTCTTCCACTGAAATCTGGATCGAATTGGAATTTAGATATGTTGGTTTTTGAAGAGAGAGGAAAACAGGAGAAAAACCTCTCAACAAACTCAACCCACACATGACGCCGAAAACGGGAATCGAACCCAAGCAACACTGGTGGGAGGTGAGTGCTCTCACCACTGCACCATGCTTGCTCCCCACATCATTTATCAGCCCATAAACTGTAGAATTGTGTGGTCTATTGCTTAAAAAGATAGCATTATAATATTATCATGTGACATTGAATACATTTACCATATTGAACATTTTTATTTCACATTTTTTGCTTTTTGCTTTTTGCCAACAAGTAGATGTACATTGTGAAAGCAATCTATGGCATGCTTGTTTGTCTTGTCTGCCTCTCAGATATTTTTTGCGGGTGTGCATCATCAGACGCATCAGCGACATAAGCAGAGAGCTGGATCTTGCTGTGCACACTCTATCAAGCTTCTCGGATATGAACAACAGGTATCACCCTTATTATTCATTTGGTTTTATTGATCATGCATTCATCGTTGATATGTACTTTAACGTACTAATAGATAGAGGAATATTATTTTCCTGCAAGTTTTTTTGATTGACTGACTGTTGACAGTGGACATTGCTTCAGAGGGTATAAAACTCACAACATGCAATAAAGTATTTTAGATTATTACACAGGTCCAGTTATGTAGCAACAACAGACTGTAATTGGCTGCATAGAGGTCTTGCGTCCTTATCCAAATTAAACTATAAATATATTATTATCACACACTAGATACAACAGCAGGTGATAAAGGTTTTGGTTGAACCATGTGATCTGAATAGGAAGTTTGCCCAAGATGGTTCACATGAATTTTAGTCCGAAGGTCAGAAATGGAGCCCAGCATAAAAAATCCCCACACATGTATATAAATTTCTTTGCATATTACACACTTATTGTATGACCCCTTTGGAAAACTGTTTTGTTTTCCCTTGAGTTTTGATGTTTCTCTCAACGGAATTATATATTGGGTAACATCGAGACTCGGGAAAACAAAACAAAACTATTTCCCTTGGGACCATACAGCAGACTGTGCAAACAGACGCGATATTTTTGGCCAACAATTTCCAACTTTGTTTAGTGTTACATGATGCATTCGTTCACACACCCTGTTGCATTTTGTTGCATGTTGTTGGGAGTTGTTGCAGTCATTTGCATACCACTGCCAACACTATCCAACATTCTTGGGCCAACACATCCCAACCATGTTGTGAGTTGCTGTGTCTGTTTGCGCGAAGCCTAACATGCAAAGGAATTTATGTACTAATTTATGTTTTACACCTGTAAAGTGATCAATGAGTGAGTGAAGATAGTGGTGAATGAGTGATCAGCAATCAATCAGAGGTCAGTTAGTGAGTGAAGTGTGGCTGAGTGATTGGAGCGCCACACAATTCTGGAGGACCCAGGTTCAAGTGCCACTGCAGTTAATTTTGGTATGCTGTATGGTTAGATGGCCAAATAATTGATGGGGTGCCAAAATGGACAAAAATGCCAATTGAAAACTTTTATTTCTAATTACAAAAATATGTTCTGAACTCAAGATTTTTGTCCTCACCTTACAAACTGGATTCTAATTTAGTGAAATATTTATGCTCTTTTTCAGTTTTACCTTCCAGACTTTAAATTTGTGTGCCGACTAAAACAATATTATTATGAAGTATTATAGCCATTCTAATCGGAAAAAAAAAATGTCCTGCTTGAAAAAAAAACAAACAAAAACAAAAACAGCGTTCAAATTATTCCCTTTTCGAAAATTGCATGCTGAGTGAAAAAATTCCTGCTAATTGAGAAACCTTTCTAATTAATAAGTTACTCAAAGCTCTGCTGGCCAAAGGTCTTGTGGGTACCACTTATATTGTACTTGGAGCATTTGGTGCTAATTTTGAGTGTTGATGAAGGTTATCTATAAGCATGTTCCATAGCCAGAAGTACATTTCTACTGCCTGTTGGTAATGAATTATTTTCTGCCAAATAGCACTTTCACATATTGATCAGTGTTTTCTTGTTTTCTTTCAGCATCAAAATGGAAGTTGGTATCGAAGATTGCCTCCACATAGAGTTTGAATACAATAAATCAAAGTACGTAAGTGTACAAAGTAAACAACAACAACAACAACTCAAAGAAGAAAATATGGTATTAGCAAAATTGAAAATATTATAACTGAACATAACTGTTTTTAAAATGACTGACTCATAAACCTTGGGGAACTATGACCTGAAAGAAGAATTTGAATCCAGTTGTATGTTGTTATTTTCAAAACTGTACTTTAAGTACACTGTATTCTCTGAAGCTGCTCAATCGATTTGGCATTATTGCTTTTCTTTGACAGTTTCTACGCAGATCTGTCAGCTTCAATTCCTAATAAAGGGTATCAATTCACTTGTCTTGGCTACAAGTTGTCTCAAGGGCCCAATTCGCACTTATCTACTGAGTACGACGTAACAACCATAACAACTTAGAGGTGGTTTTGGGCTGCAACAATTTGGCCGTCATCCATTCCTTTTATTGGCGTTCATAATTTGCTTTGTTATTTAATTCAGTCCAGGTTTTATCTGGTTTAGAAAATTGAAGATTTTCTATCAACTGCAAAATCATGTTGTGTAAAGTCCAGCTCCTACACTGGATAACTGCGTTAGTGACTTGATTGAACTTGTGTTCATTTTTACTAAGTGACAAACAATCCCTGTGCCTTTGTCCTTTATGTTTGGAAAAGTAAATTTGGGACTTAAAAGTATCACGCAAAGCATGATTATAATATTTTTCTGTGTACCAAAAGCTTTTTTTTTTTTTTTTTATAAATTGAAGACTGAGACAGCCTTGCACAAAAAAGGTCTTGCTCGTTGACACTCTACATGTAGATACTGCGATCACTGCCCTGTCAATGTGTGCCACAGCTGGCAATTCTGCTGCCAGCTACATACCTGCTGCCGTCTTTTACTCTTAACATAGCAAGGAATCATGTAAAGGCATGCTGCCTGCCTCTGTTAGACTTTCCTGCGCTGTAACAGCACTGCGAAACATCACAGCACTACGATTGTTCATAAGCATTCGTTTTCCTTCTCTGGTTATTACCGCGTTGATTATCCTCTGCATTGTAGGTATCACCTGAAAGATGTAATTGTTGGCAAGATTTACTTCCTTCTTGTACGGATCAAGATCAAACATATGGAATTAGCGATCATAAAGAGGGAAACCACTGGGACAGGTAAGAGGTATCAGGGAATCTTTGTTTTTTGCCTCATCGGCGATCATTAGCATATGCTTATGATTATCCGATCAAGCTATTAAAAAATAGTATCTCTGAATATTGAACTTAAATAGCAGTATTAGTGA
>BLFK01000104.1:376937-384920 GCA_014634185.1 Astreopora myriophthalma | reverse complement strand
GGGGGGGGGGGGGGGGGGGGGGGGGGGAGGACATGATAAGCACGCGCTCCCGGACTCTCGGATCCAGTTTTTTACAGACCCAAATCGGGCTTAGGCCCACACTATACCGCGGGCTGTTTGATCAGTGGGTGGGCGCAAGAGGAGACTCCTGGATAATGGGCGCGATTATCCCAGGAAACCTGGGGTTCCATGCTTAGTTCGCATGCTTGAATTCAAAACGGAATTGTCTCAAAATGGCGTGTTGAAGGTGTTTGAGAAAGGCAAAGTGAAGTCTTACACACGATCAAAGAAACTGGATTTGTTTTCAACTTTTTTTCTAGGAGAAATAAAATTTATTATCGGAAGCAGGGGCATTAGTATAAATTAACAGTCACACAATATGAAATAAACCCGAGTTTGATATTTCAAATCTTAGTCCAAAACGAGGAAGTTGGTTTCGGGGTTTCCGGTTTGGTTAACTTCCGCAAATTATTCACGGACTTCCTTGACTTCCATTGTTCAGCAGGAGACCATTATCCCAGAGACTCTCCGGGCGCCCACCCGCTGACCAAGGAGACCGAGGACTCAGGGCACGAGATTGCCTATCCCCGCAACAAGCTCATAAGTGATCTCACGATCCGAGGGAGGAATACACGTAGAAAAAGAAACTAATCTCTTCAAACTCGAACTTTTATTTTTTTCTTCTGATAACTTTTATTTGCATACAATACATCCAGTTACATAACTTACGCTCTTAATACTTACACAACTGACATTACAAATATATCTACGTACAGAACTTAGAAATACGACACAGCTACTTTACATTACTTACAATACTTATAAGATACTCTAGATTGTTTTCGCTTTACACTTTTTGCATTGTTGAATAGCTAGCATTTTTTTTACCTTTCAATACATTTGACAATAAAAATCTGCGATAAAATATTACAAAACCTAGCACGACGTTTCGACGTTTCCAGAACGTCATTATCAAGTGAAAGTTAAGTAATGAAATCGAGTATATATAGTGAAGAGATGAATAAATTAACAAAGCATTGAAAGTTAAACAAAGAGTTTGGCCCTAATGGAGTCGCTCTGGGTGTTTAAATTTGGTCTTATTGTTCTTATGTACAACATTTCATAAACGAGACAATCCCATTTCGTGCTACACTTTTTAAGCATTCTAAACTGGCTCTCATTGAGTAAGCCGATGTTGAAACAAATGGCGCGTCGTATATCCGACGTAATTTGAATCACACAAATCACATTTAAAACAATAAACAACGCTATGCTGATTTACGATGCGTGGCTTGATTTCTTTAAGCTTGAGGTCCTGCTCAAGTTTCTTACTTATTTCAATACATTGGATGTTTATTTTAACGGAACAATTATATATAAAAAAGGAAAACAAAATTAAAACTAACAAAACGTAAATAAAAATAAAAGACGAAGTAAACAAAACATAAGTGGCACATCCTCCGGGAGAAAGAGTATTTTGGGCAGCTCATGCACATAGTGTTGTCCATTTTGCTCTGAAATTCGTTAGTGTATTATTTTTAAAAGCAATTGTACGTTAATTCACAACAGATTTTTTTCATTGAGTAACAAGCTGAAAATTTCAAAGCTGGGAGAGACTTTATTTAACCACGAAAGAAAGATGTGGTATTTTGCAATAATAACAAAATGGTTAAGGGCTTGAAAAAGATTTGATTCTGGTTTATAGCCGTACAAAATGTCGGTAGCATTTAAGGCGACAGTTTCTGATCGCTTTTTGTTCCACCAGGCGACTACCATTTGCCAAAAAGTTTGAGTGCTGGGGCATTCATATAGGAGGTGAAGTGAATTTTCGTAAAGGTTGCCACAACGATCACAGCTCGGAGATGTTTTCAACTTCATTTTGTAATTAAAGCCCGTTGTTGGTGGGTAGAATGTTATGTATCACCTTATATTGAAAACATTTAAGTTTATTTTCCATTGCGACCTTGACAGGTAATTCATAGATAGTTTTAACCGGGAGATTTTGTTCATTTAGTTACATTTCTACGTTCGAAGTTTTATGCATTTCCAGCACAAGCGTTTTACGAGCAATTTTGGCAGTCACGTTCACAGAAGTGAGGTTGTGTTCGTCACTGTTATTGAGAGTTTCTTCCGAATTAAGCATTGACCTTTTCCATGCATCAGGGATCGCGGAAAGGAGACCACTATAGGTTAGAAAGTCCACTGACAAAACATATTTTTGTTGAAACTCAGATGTTGATAAAAAAATTCCTGCTTTCGTTTAATTTTAAAAACCCCTTTTCTATACCACAACGAGTAAAACACTGGTTTCCCATCTATTCTTATCAAACGTTTGTCAGGCCCGGGCAGGGGGGGTAGTGGGATACCAATATACCCGCTATTTTGCCCCCAAGATACCAATATACCTAAAAATCATATATATATATATATATATGAATCATACATATACCTAAAATTCAGGAAAAACTAAATACTTTATACCCGAATTTTGACCAAAAAATACCATATACCTGAATTAAAACGGCCCGGGATACCGTATACCCAAAACCCCTGGCCGGGCCTGGTTTGTTCCAAATAATTTCCTGCTGGTAGTCATTACCTGTGGAAGGGTTCTTAGAATGTAACTCTCGCCAAACAGTCAATATATCTCTGTAAAACTTTGGCACATGTGAGGCCAAATTTAAATCGCGAATATCAAAATTACAATCGAAGATAACGCGACCTCCATACTGAGAAGTAGCCGAAGAGAAGAGAGAGCATTTACTACCGTCTGCTTCACATAAGTGTTTAACCCATGCTGCTTTAAGGGATTTAACTACCATGGACCTATGATGGTGTGACGTTTTATCTTATCCGGTTTAAAGTTCCAGATAAATTTGAGGCAGATATCGTTGACTTATTCAGCGAAGTTCGGAGGCACTGTAAGAACTAGTTTACCTAATATATATAAAAGATATTTAACAATTATTCCATGAGCGCCTGTTGGATATGAGATGGTAAATAGCCAACGACGCCCGTAGCGCGGAGTTGGCTATAACCAGTCTCATATCCAAGAAGCGCGAATGGAATAATTGTTTTATTAAATTCTCAACCTTCGGATAATGCAATTCTAGCTTTGTCATTGGTACTTTCTCACTTCTCGACGAAACGTGGGTTCCCGCAAACAATTTTACGCTGAGCTACATTTGCTGCATTCATTTCCATAAAAGGTCAAACGCAGGTATAATGGCTGATAACCGAGGTCCATTGAACCAATGAGAAAGCTAGAATTGCATTATCCGAGGTTGAGAATTTAATAAATGTTTTTATTTTATCATATCATTTATCTTAAGTGCACTTGATTGCCTAGCAATTAAATTCGTGGCGTTGCTTTTGTCAGCTTGAGAATGTTTTAAAATGCAAGACAGCTTTTTTAAAAAAAATCCGATTGATTATTTATAAATCCAGATTACATTAACTTGAGATAAACATTTGAGGTTAAAAATGAGCGAAAGACTTGCTCCATGCTCCTTGGCTCAAAGCTAACTACTGTTGGCAAGATGTTGCTTTGGTCGAGCTCCCTTTGCTGGGACAAAAGTAATTGAACCATAAGTATGGGATGTTTAGGCAAGCCCCAATGGGCATATAACCATCTATTAGAATTGAGCATAGTAACTTGGGAAAAGCGCAATATAAAGGTGAAGGCACACCCGCCACATACAAAGGACAGAAAGTAGGGGGGTTTAGTTTAGTTTAGTTTATTGAGGTTCGTCACAAGAAAAAAAAAATGTACATGAATATAACAATACTATGACGTGACCGGGGAGACGAACAGAGCAGAGCCCCAATTGAAACGTATCCCCTAGGTTCAAAAAGATAGAAATTAGACTTACATAGTAGAATAAATTAAACTTACACAATAGATTAAGAAGGGAAAAAAAAGTATACAAAATAATATAATTGGCAAATCATGGCGGACTATAAGTTTGTAGTAGACCTCTGAAATGATCGTTAAGATGGGTTCTAAACCACAAAAGATCCTGGCTAGACTTAAGTATATTAGGTAAGCTGTTCCACAACTTAACAGTCCTAGGAAAATAGCTGTTGCAATAGTATTGCTGATTGTGCCTAGAAAGTAGGTCAAAGTTGGCTTGATGAAAATTACGGGTTCTATAGTGCCGAGTGGCAGTTTGGATGAAACGACCAAAATTACTAGTAACAGTTCCAGTTTTATACTTAAACAGGAGAACTAAATCATGCATTTGTCTACGAAAATCAAGAGGTAGTAGGTTAAGCTGGTCTTGTCTGTTAATATAGCTGACTTCTCTTGGAGGATAGTTCAATATGAATTTAGTGGCACGCCTCTGAATATTCTCTATCAGTCTACGATGTTTTACTAAGTAGGGCGACCACACACTTGATGAATATTCTAGTAACGGCCTG
Organism: Astreopora myriophthalma; assembly: GCA_014634185.1. Taxonomy (NCBI): domain Eukaryota; kingdom Metazoa; phylum Cnidaria; class Anthozoa; order Scleractinia; family Acroporidae; genus Astreopora; species Astreopora myriophthalma. Next base: position 380,498 of record BLFK01000104.1, on the reverse strand, counting down.
ACAAGCGCCGTATATAACAGTTTTCTCGTCTGGACGTCACGAATGACCCAGCCACACAGCCTATTCACTAGACCAAGTACCCTATTCGCCTTCGCACACATCTGCTCGATATGACTATTCCATGTGCAGTTACCAGAGACAGATACGCCCAAATCAGAGGTTTCAGGAGAGTGAGATAATACTTCCTCGCCAAGATGATATGTGTTGAGGGGCTTTCTACGAGATCTTCGCTTCGACATACGCAAAACCTTACATTTGGTAGTGTTAAATGCCATCCTATGATCGCTGCTCCATGAATGTAAACCATCTAGATCAGATTGCAACAAGGCAGGAGAACTTACAGAATCTATAGGCCGGTAAAGTTTGCTGTCGTCCGCAAAAAGGGCGAGGCTCGATCCATGCTGTACGTAGGACGGCATTTCGTTTGCAAAAACCAAGAACAACAGAGGCCCCAATATGGAGCCTTGTGGTACCCCAGATGTTACAGGTAGCCAATCCGAGAAGGCGCCGTCAAGAACGACCCGCTGTTGTCTATCTGACAGATAGCTCGCAAACCATCGGAGGGCGGTGCCTGAAATACCATGGCGGTGGAGTTTAGACAATAAGAGGTCATGGGGCACCTTGTCAAATGCCTTAGAAAGATCGAGATGTATGACAAGGAAGGAGAGAGGGAGGAAAAATTGATCTTTACTTGCTTCAAGCAAGCGAAAGAGGACTCATGTGGTATGACTTATACCGCAAGTTAGTGCGCAGTTCCCACAGCTTCCTTTCTGCCGTAGTTCCGTAACTCACGCGCTTGCTTGCTTATGTTCGCTGTCTATTTGAATTCAATGTTGCGTGTGCGTGCTTTACTTCTTTGGTTGAAGCGTACTCCTCGTCTGCTGTGTTTATTATCTTCTTTTTTGCGTTTTTTCCCTTAGTAAATGGGTCACATTGTAGGTGGCTTCTTCTGAAATGTTCTAGAATGAGTTTAGGATTTAGCCGAAACCAATTGTGGAATTGCACACATTTCAGCACCCTGCGAGCAGAGCCTCTTTTATCTCTTTTTGCTTTATCTTGTTGTACGGGAAAAAGCATATGTACCGTAGAAAGCATATATACCGTAAGAAAAGGCTCTGCTTGCAGGGTGACATTTCAGGCACCCTGCTGATGAACAGTTTACAGCCGTAAGCGGATATGCATTTTGTTCTGGCAACTATCAATTATAGTATGTCCCGTTGAAATTATAAGGGATCCTCTCGAATCAAGTCCTGGATGGCAGGAATGCCCCGAGCGGAAGCTGGAAAATTATTCACAAGACGTGGCTGTCACATAAAATCATTTGCTTCCTTTGGGAAGTAAACTCCCCTTTTTTATCATTTGTTTTCATTCCACCAGAATATTGTACTAGGTTAAATAGAACAACACCGAGGAAATTTATACATGCTTAATAGGGGGCGGCTATTCAAAGAGTTATTTTTCTAGAGTTTTGGGCTAGAGTTAGAGTAAAGCCTACACCAATCATGAATGGGTTAGGATTTATTTAGGGGCTGGGAATCTTGAACTGACTCGGGATTTTGGCTATGCAAAATCTTGAATTCAGGATTTTGGAATTCGTTAACCCTAATCCTGTCACAACTCTGCTCAAATAACTCTATTATTAGTTAACGTTGGTAAATAGCGACTCAGTTAGCGTATACAAGGACGTAACCGTGTCTAGGTGAACAAGGGACAGACTTGCAATATCCTTATGTTCAAGACAAAGATGAGTTTACTTCCAAGTCAAATAAAGGAACTTTTTACAGTGAAAGCAAACTGTGATAGGAGATATTATTTAAGAAACTCGGATTTTATAATGCCTCGTTTTAATACGATTTAATATGGAAAGCATTCGATAAGATACTATGGCCCTTTCCTTTGATCGAAACTTACAAAAGAATTACGTACTGAAGATAGTCTGCACAAATTTAAGACTAAAATTGGGAGAACAGACCTGACTGTCGTAATTGAGGATGGCTGCAGCAGCTGTATGCTTTATAATAATTAACTTTGAGACTATGTCATTAAGTAAATTTTTATTTGTAAATAGGTTCTAGATTTCTTTTCAGCCTCCCTAGCTTTTACTATTTTTAGCATTATTATCTTACATTATTTTATTTTTGTGTCACCAATTAGTGCTATGCGCTAGAGATATCGACACATAAATAAAGTCCAGTACTACTACTACTACTACTACTACTACTACTACTACTACTACTACTACTACTACAGACAGAACGACTAAAGAGTTATTTAAAAAGAGTTATTTAAAAAGAGTATATTAATAGGTTCCAGTGATCTGGTGTCAAACGTTGGAAAATGTTTTTTGCTTTCAGTGACTCTTTTCGACTTCGATAGAGTGGACAAACTAGTTTTACTAGATGTGATGTTCGTATAAGCACCAGCATCTGTTCTAAAAGATTAATAGTAGTTCGGGTTTCATCGTAGGATAAACAGCATCATGTAAAATCGCAGTCAAGATGTAGAACGTATATATGATGAACGCCGTGATGTAATCCGGAGGTCGCGTGTACAATTCCCACCCTGGTCAGAGATTTTTTTCTTTCCTTGTGTGGTTCTCAAATACTGAGTTCCTGATGTGATAGACCGGGGGGGGGGGGTTCTTCATCCATCACTTCCACACAGGCCTTACTTTTTGATGAAACCACTGATAAACAATGGAAAGAAATTTCAATCTAATCTAAAACTTGAACAGATAAAGAGATTTAAGAAGTGGTTCTGAATGTGATAAAGTTCTGAGAATGTCGTGATAATTCTAATTACTCGTTTCTGTAAAATGTTCACTGGCTTTAAATAGGTTACGAATGTTTGACCCCAGACATGAATACTGTGGTGTACTGGGAACTGGGACTAGTACTTGTATGCAGGAGGGCGGGAAGAAGAGTAAGAAACCATGGTGGCGTACTTAGCGTTGACTGTGATGACCACTTAGTGTTCATTGTGTTGACAGAAACACCACGAATATCGTAAGAAAGAGGTAGATTTATCGAGTGGTAGAGCATAATAAGTATATCAATGCCGACGTAATACCTCAGTTCAGAAAAGATACCAATAGTTTTCTCTTGATAATTTAGGCATACTTCATTAATGTGATTCTTCCAAGTCAGGTTTGAGTCAAAGGTAACAGCAAGATATTTAACAGTAGGGAACTTGCTTAATATTTATTCCATCGATTTCTAAATTAAGAGACTGAATGAAAGGAAATAAAATTGGTCTTAACAGTGCTGAGAACTAAATTAAATCTGTTGGATTTCATCCACTCAGCTACCGTTTTAAGCTCGTACATAATTCAGCTTCAATTTAAGATCATTCAGATCTTAAATCGAAAACTTTTACCAGAAAAAAAATCTCAAAGTCAAGAACTACGGCCATTAAATACAGTTAAAATGACCTTTCAACCATGAAAAAAGCAACTGAGTGATGAGTGTTGAAATTGATGTTCTGCGTAAGACTGGAAACTGTTCATTGAAAATGTCCCAGGCTTTCCACAACAATAGCAATACTCCGATCGTGGAATCGACT
>BLFK01000104.1:359437-371937 GCA_014634185.1 Astreopora myriophthalma | reverse complement strand
CGGAGACAGAAAAGACAAGTTGCGCCGGTCTTTTATTTGTAGGTGCATCGCAATCAGGGCCTCGAGCTGAATTCAATTTGTTTTTGATTTGGTATTGAGGAAAATGATAGGGGGGAACAATATCGTAAAAAAACAATTGGGAGGGAGAGGTTTGCGGCTTTTGAACATTGGTTGAAGAATGTGATGGATCAGTTTCGCACACAGGTCAGATGGTTCCGGCTTTTCTCACTGCGCATGTATCAGCCAAGTTTTGATCAGAGGCAGCAAAAGTCGAGGAAGACCATGAAGTGCGTGCATCCAAACCACCTCTAATCAACTAGCATTACTTGGTGTACAATTATTAATTGACTCTGTGCGATGCACAGTATGTCGGCTACACTAGCCTGCATTTGCATCAACGTATTGATGAACACCGTTATTCAGCAGTCGGGAAGCATTTAAAAAACGGTGACAGTTTTATTGCGTACTGTATGTTAGTTTGGGCCTCTTGTGGTCAAGTATTTTCCTCAAACCTGGAATCTATACATGTCAGAGCGGCAAAAATAATATTTAACTTAGATTGGTGTACGCCAGGCAAGGAGGTTCTGCCACAGCAAAATAGAATACCTAGAGATTATGTACGAGAAACAATTATTAACTTTAGCGCATCAGGCTTATTATCATCTTTTAACAGGTCCTATGAATTGTATTTTTGAAAAATAAATAAGTAGTTACGATCTCAGAAGGAAAATGACCTTTCCAGGCCTAAGACCGATATGGTTGAAATCATGCTCATATAAGTCAATTATTCGGTGGAATGCCCTAGAAAACCAAATCAATTCATGATATTGACACTTTTAAAAGTCACTCAAGTGTATTTTAAGAAACATATACTATAGGGATGTATTGTGTGGAATTTCTAAATGTTGTAAATAGGTAGAATTTTTTATATTACTGTTATTGTGATTAGTTATGAAGTTTAATTTTATGTAATGTTTAAAAAACGAGCAGGAGTGTTTTATCGGGTTTAAAACCACGAGGCGTAGCCAAGTGGTTTTTGACGCGATAAAACACGTGCTGCGAGTTTTTTAAACAGCTTCAAAAACATTCCACAAAAAGCGTGTCCCTCTGGAGTCTGAACAATGGTTTAAACTTTGCATGGAAAATTATTAGCATACAAGAAAAACAAGCAATGCTTATTAGTATTCTTTATATAAAGAATACTAACCAGGAGTGTTTTAAAGCTTTAAAGCGGGTATAAAGCTCATGCACGTGACGTTTTATTACTGACTTGGTAGGCTGTTAGGCTCATGAATTATTAATGAGTTTTGAATGTTATTTCAAAAACTCATTATTAATTTATGGAGAAAATACAAAGAAAATTAATTTTTAATGAGTGTCTTTATATCTGATAAAACACGGCTAAATTTTTACTTCCAGTTTTATCTGGGAAAATAATTAGAAAGGCCAAGGATTATTAAAAAATGAATAGATCTGTAACAGAAGTGTTTGAAGCTGTTCAAAAAACTCGCAGCAGTGTTTTATCGGGTCTAAAAACACTCGGCTACGCCTCGTGTTTTATACCCGATAAAACACTGCTGCTCGTTTTTTAAACAATACATATACGACCACATCAGCTTCGCTGAATTTTAAATCGTGTTTAAATGAATACTCTTTTTATTATTATTATTATTATTATTATTATTATTGTTAAACGATCGGCGACCTTATTAGTGACTTCTCTGTCCTCAAGAAATGCGACGGCAAATTAGACCGTAATATTGATGAGATGTTGTTTGTAAAGAAGAACAAGATGCCAAGCCCTGACGAGCAATCGGACAACAGTGGCGCAAAAGAATTTGTTAAGACATACTTAGCAGGCAAATACTTAAGCAATAAAGGACTTTTTACGTGTTTACATAGCCTCATGTAAACAGGAGGACGGGTTGGGAGAATTCGAGACTGTATGCAAACCCGAGATGCAGTGGAGGGTTTGTATAACTGTCGAGAATTCTCCCAACCCCTCGAGTGTTTACATGAGGCTATGTAAACACGGAAAAAAAGTCCCCTATTGCTTTGATAAAATATTTCCCAAAACTAATTCGACAAATGAAGGAAAATGCCGTTTGTTTTACTTGATTGAAACAAGTTTTCTCGATACACGCTCATATTTCCTACCAGCCAATCAAAACGCGCGTTTAACAACACAACCAATCAAAATTCGTGTGATGTCACAACCGTGTTTACATACTCTCATCTAAACACACCTATTGACCAATGAGAGCGCGCGTCCTATCCTAATTATTTTATAAAGTGTTATGTTAAATTTTAATTGCAACATTCTTACTATCACCTCACACTGTATGCAGTAGTCAGGTTTAAACCTTGTTTTGACACTTGAAAATGATGCTATGGCGATATCGAAACGCTTTAAAAAACGTCTTTCTCTCGTTTTTATCTAAAGTTACCCAATATAGTTAGCCAAGTTGTTGCAAAATTCAACAATGTATATTTGTATGCAACAATCTATATTTATTCAACTTCCGCACAGGCTATTTTTATTCAACAAGAATATTCATGCAACTTCAATGCTCAAAGTTATGTTTTATGAAACGAATATATTTTTTCAACTTCAGCAAATGCTAGAGCTTACAAACACCCAAACTCCTCTCTGTTGGCAGTCTACCAATTAAATCCTCCACAACACGTGGTTAACCCGGGACCAGGGAGGCCTAAGCATAAAATCGACGGAGATACTTACTTCACTTCAGAGCTTCCTGGAGGATTTATTTACTACCCTTCCACAAACTTGGCTTCTGATTCTAAGCGATTGATCACCCATCCTGTAAATTGTCGGGAAATACTGTTTTCTTCCACCTTGCAAATGTTCAACAGATTAACAACATCGTCAAAGCACGCGCTCGTTGAAACGTTGTTCTTTAGTCGTTGTTTCTTTTAGCGCCAGTAAGATGCCGCTCCCAGGCCACGCTCTTCCATTTTTTGACAGGGGTAGGGAGGTGGCACTTTTGTTGAATGGGAATTTATGGATGTCCGGAACTTGCGAAGAGTTTGATAAATATATTTGGTTGGATGAAAATAAGATTTGTTGAAGTTGAACAGACATTCTTTTTGCATGAAAATAGCCCGTGTCGCAGTTGAATGAATATTCTTGTTGAATGAAAATATCCCGTGTTAAAGGCGAATAAATATAAATGATGCATGAAAATAAACTGTCGAAGTTTAATAAATATAGATTGTTACATGTAAGTATACATTGTTGAGTTTTGCAACAAATGGCCAACCGTAAACCCAAAGTTCATCCAATACAGAGATTAAAAAAAAGAAAAGCATTTTAAAACATGTTCAGGCTGACAAAAGCAAGGCTGCATATTTAATTTCTGGGCAATCAAGTGCACTTAACTCTTCCCGGAGGATTTTACCATTCGCCTTCTGCTTTTGGGTGGAAATTAAACCCCCTGCTGTTCAGAATTAAGTTAAGGGGAACAAATTAAGGTACTCGCGACAGATTGTACTTTTCTAAGGTTAATGTTGCTCTGATGAAAAAAAAAAAAACAGAAAAAACAAGATAAGATAAGATATATCAGATAAGATCATAAAATAACGAAAAATATGCAAGATAAACTAGCTCAATTAACCAGTTATGGGCCTATTGGGATGTTGGGAAACTGCGTCAGTGTAGCGTGGGGCCTGAGCCCGATTTGGGTTGAACATGCGTTGTGTGTAGAAATTCGACTCTGTGCTGGGCTTGGGTACGGAGCCCGCAAAGGGTCATTGTAAGACATAATTAGTTGACGAATTATTGGACTAGTTACTTGACGAATCATTTGACGAGTTACGTGACGAGTTATTTGAATGGAGAATACTGCCTTTGTCACACAGTATCACCCGGCACTTCCTAACTTGAAGAACGTACTTTAGTATGGGGGAATGGCGCTTAGGTAGTTCAAAACCAACCACGCATAAGACAAATATATAAGGAGCCTTCCCTATCATCATATCGCATACTCACGACTCGTGTAATGGTGTTTTCATTGTCACGCAATAGAAAATAAAATCCGAAACCGTTCAATGAAAGAAGCCAAGAAAATGAAATGTTATAAAAGACTAATAGATAAACAATTTTCCAAGTCTCAAGTTTATGTGGTTCATCGTCTCTGAGTTATTTGCCAAAACGTGTCACGCGATGTGTGGAGACGCCATGCTGGTGTTCTTCCGAAGGACACCAATATGGCGGCCGGAAAACAAAAACATCTGAAACCCAGTTCGGGATGAGAGCGCTTTATTTTTGCTCATGAGGTAAACTACATGACCATAATCATTTCTTCCACTGTTTTTAATGCTTAATTTTCTAGAAATCTCAACGAGAGACTTTTTTTTAACCATACAGCTTTGTTGCGGCTACTGTCTTGGTGTCACGCAAGGTGAAATTTCGAAAATTCAAAATGCTGTATTTTCAGAACAAGAAACGCTACGGGGCCTAAAAATGGGAAAAGATTTACTTCTTATTATTAATATTTTCCATCTGGTTTAGATTAAAAATTCAGGAGCCTTGACGAGTCTTTAGCACATATCTTCAAATTACGCGCAGGGTATTGCTCCAGTGATTTGGTTAGACGTTGTTCACAAACTGATGTTTATTAAAATTCTTTAAAACTCTATAAACGCCAGTTTGTGAACAACGTCTAACCAAATCACTGGAGCAATAGTGAGAACTTGGTGCTGCCTTGATCACCAGAACAATGATAAACTTGGAGAAACTTGTTAACTTATGGTGAATTAACAGATCTTGCGTCAACTGATCTTGTAAACGATAAAACTAACCTTTTCTAACGGTAGTTGGGTGTCGCTGCGCTTACGCGTGAGTTTTTGCGACACATTAGAACTTACTCGAAAGATCTAGAGATTACGGTAGCGTACACGCGAAACTAATACGCATGAAAGCCTTACATAACTGAATACACGTTAAAGAAACTTCCAACAACTAGGAATAGTACTTTTAAGGATGAAAAGTCTAGAAACTGAGCGTTAAAAAGCTTAAATAAGAAACCTGCTGAAAACTTGCGCAATGTTGCGCGTGCAAAATGTGTTGCTGAAGCGCGCGCCGCGTTGTGTCGTACATCACGCGCGCACAATTTAACTGCTGTCGCTACACAGGGATGCCATGTATGGCGGCCGGAAAACAAACTACTGGGTGTGTATGTACAGAACGATCTCAAGTGGATTACACATGTTTCAAGTATTGTCAGCAAAGCGTGTAAACGGATCCACTATCTTAGGGTCTGCAGAGCAGCCCATCTGCCCAGGGACATTGGTCTACCCACTTACATCTCTAAGATTAGAGCTGTCTTAGACTATGCCTCGCCTGTCCGGGGAGGGTTGCCAATCTACCTAGAAGAAGATCTACAGAGAGTGCAGAATAGATGTCTAAATGTCATAGGACTCCCTAGGGATACTGTTGAGTCACTTGTAACTGGGCGTCAGAATTGGACGAGGAAAGAATTTACTATCGATCTCAGACGTCCGTGGACAAGGGCTTTTTTTCAGTCCGCTTCACGGACCGTTGATTTCAGTCTGCGGTTAAAAAAACCTGATCACGTGATAACATTTTTGTGGCTCTGCGGTTTCGAAAATAACGATCACGTGGCGCTAATCCTTCACTCTTCCCACGGCCGAGAAAAGAAAAACCTGAAGAAGAGTTTCCACTCGCTTCTTATTTCTCAGGACAAGGCTTTTCCTGGTTACCCGTTATAGCTTCGGTCGGTTTTACTCGCCGTCAACATCGTTTCACGCATTTCTCTTTGGGGAGAGCTAGAGCAACAGAAAATAGCGTCACGAGAGATCGGTATTTTCGAAACCGCAGAGCCACAAAAATGTTATCACGTGATCAGGTTTTTTAACCACAGACTGAAATCAACGGTCCGTGAAGTGGACTGAAAAAAAGCCCTTGTCCACGGACGTCTGAGATCGATAGTAAGCGTATCCTAGAATCTGAAGCGAATCCTTGTAAACGTTTCCTAGATAAGGCGGTGGATCATGGCCATAATTTAAGACCTTGTAAGATAAACCCAGCGCACTTCAGAATACCTGTATCACGCACTGTTAGGCACAAACAATCGTTTATTCCTAGAGGTGCTAAACTTAATTTAACTTACCTTAACTTGATTTAGTTTGTTATGTATTGGTGTATATATGTATTTATTAAAAACTGAATCATTGTATAATGCAATTCAAGACTTTTCATTGGCTTAGCTGTCATGGTATATGTATAGGAAATCGTATGAACGCGAGTGCATTTCGTGATTTATGGGCACGAGTGATGTTTTGAAAGTTCTCAAAATTGCACGAGCCGCAGGCGAGTGCAATTTGAGAACTTTCAAAACATCACGAGTGACCATAAATCACGAAATGCACGAGCAAGTTCATACGATTTTTTATTTATTATAGTCTCAACAAAATTACTCAAACGCGCTACTTTGTACGGTGTTTCCATAGCAACTTCCGTATTGCACTCTATAACCTGGTTTGCACTCTATAACCTATTTATGCATTCGCCATTGGCCAATCAGAAACGAGATATTTTGTTGAGTATATAATAAGAGCTAATATACCATGACCTCCAAATATGGTAAGTGTACGCGTCAGCTTAAGCGTACGCGTAAGTGTACGCGTGAGTGTACGCGTCAGCTTAAAATTAAAAGGGAGCTAAAAAATTTGTCCTGAGGAAACAATGGCGGCCGGCGATAATCGCTTCGCACCAGAGTTAAATGAAAAAGAAGTCCTTGAACTGTTACAAAACGCAACACCAGGGAGCACAGAAAAAGAGAGCCACAAAGTATGGCATGAAAATATTTCAAGGTAGCAATTTCTAAACTTTATTTTGACAATTTAAGCATCTGTGTTTATAGTTTAATAATGCGAAGCAAAACAATGCAAGTTGAAATTCGGGAATTTGTTGTTGAAATTTGTTGTTGAAAGTTGAAATTCGGGAAGATTTGTCTAATCTTGGGGGCGTTTTTAATAAAACAATTATTCCACTCGCGCTTGTTGGATATGAGATGATTATAGCCAACTCGGCGCTACGCGCCTTGTTGGCTATCTATCATCTCATATCCAACAAGCGCGAGTGGAATAATTGTTAAATGTATGACATTGGCAGTGTTTTGATCTTTTGCTGTAACATTACCGTAATTCTTCTTACCAAAGGTAATAATATGCACTTAATGTATGCTCCCGAGGGAAACAGTTAGCATCAGGATTCGAGGGAAAACAAAACTAACTGGTTTCCCGAGGGAACATACATTAAGTGCTTTGTTATATATTTAGACTTTCAGTCAACAAAACGAGCAATGTATTCGGCGCGCGGGCAACAACTGCGCAATTGTATCCCAGTCGGGATACATTTGAATTTGATCAGCGGCACGTGACCAAGAATCAACCAATCACAGTGCTCGTTTTGTTGATTGAAAGTCTAGGTATATAACAAATAAAGATATTATTATATTATTATTTATGAACATTTCAATTGAGCAAGGTGTCTTCGACTTCATCCTGAGTGGAGGAAATTTCCATTAGGAGATCTGGATGCACAATGTCATCATTAATATCCTCAATATGAGATGACATTCGACGTATACGCTGTGCTAAAAAGGTCGTTAAACAAGGCAGCCTTATCGGCCGGATCTGAAGCAGATCTATCATCTTTATCGATTTTTGCGGCTTCTGACGCATGCCAGTGCGAAAATCCATCACACTTTTAAACCAATGTTCAAAAGCCAGAAAACTGTCCTTTCCAGTTGTTTTTTACGATATCGTTGTCTACTCTCATTTTCCTCAATATCAAATCAAAAACACATTTAATTCAGCTCGAGGCCCCGATTGCAATGCACCTGTAGATGAAGGACCTGCGCAACTTGTCTTTGCTGTCTCCGGCGAAAGAGTGAGACCAGACCTTTTCTAAAACCTGGCATTCTGATGGCATATAAAATAGGATTGACAAGTGAATTTGCGAAATAAAAAAAGATAATCACATTATTCAACAAAAGAGATTTTGACCTAGGAAGGGAAGTAAGAATATCCGTTGAGAAATAAAGAAGACTGCCTAGAGTATATGGCAGCCACATCAGTAAAGATACAACGGTCACAATGAACAGTGTCTTGGTCAGTTTTCTTTCTCTACTGACTGCACCATGGTGCTGAGGATGTGTCCCGCAGTACATTTTTGCAACAATGGATATGTAAGAAACACAGATAACAAATAGACAAATCGCATCAAATGAACTCCATGCGTAAAAACGATTCCGCCCTCGGGCAGCTGTACCACGAGGAAGGATAACAAAAGAGGTCGCAAGCAATATAGCTAGAAGCCAGCAAACCGCGACACCCACGCCATAAACCCGCTTTCTGATTACACGGTGTTTGAATGGTCGAAACACTGAGTGCGTCCTTTCTACGGAAATCGCAGCAAGGCTAATCAGCGATGCGTTAGGAAACAAATGCCACAACCACAACAAAATGTGAGACCCTACTTTAGAAGAAAGTGGCTTCCAAATTTCGCAATGTCTTCCGGTGTAAAGGAAAGTGACTGTTATCGAAAATGCCCCAACTAACAAATCTGCCACTGCCAGATTGAGAACCAAATACGCGCTGCGTTTACGAACCCAGCGATTTTTGATAAAAACAAGAATTGTAATGAAATTGACTGTTACTATAAAAACAGATTCACTCATTTTCGCGGTAAGGAGCGTAATGCACACTGATGAAGAAAGCGTCATCTTGAAAATGTCTCTCAAGTATTTTTCCGTCTTGCAGATGGGAATAATTAACAGTCTGTAGAAAAAAAAAATACGAAGGATCATAAGTTGTCTTCACAGCATTTCCTTTAAGTCATATTTTAAAAGAAAAAATAAAAAATAAGGAAAAGATATTTTCAAAAAAATGTTAGTGTCGTCATTATTTTGTCAACCTCGTTCCTAAGGCTTTTCTTGACCCACCCAACTACGGCAGAGAAAGCCCTGGGAATAAGACTGAGAGGATTAGTCGTTGTTGCGTTCTGAGGCGTTTTCATGGGTGAATTTTACGATAGTCCCTTATCCGTGTTGTGCAGCACAAAGGATTGGTGAAATGTGAGCAAAAAATATCGAGCGAATTGTCCCTGCGCTGCCCTTAACACCTATCATAAAGAATGAAACAAACAAACAAACAAACAAAAACTAAAAACAAAGCAAACAAAAATACAAAACAAAAAGTAAAACTCTAAGGATAAGTTCTCAATGAAATTCGAGTAATTTTGTTGTCTTAAACATGTCGTTGTGTTTTCGTAAGCTCTTGTAAACCGTACCCTACTTGGATAACTCACCTTGTTCCTCCGGCGAGAAGTTCAATTTGCTTCGTGAAATTCGCGTGTCTTGTGACTCTTTTCTAGAATAGAATAGAATAGAATAGAATAACTTTAATAATTATTCCTTGCTAGGCTTTTCAGTAACTATTTACAACATAAATACTAATACTAATATCACTACAAAAATAAATGAAATATACTAATATCTACATATCTACGAATTAACTCCTAATCATCTACAAATTGTCTCTTTTAACATGCTGGTTTTCAGAGAAAACTTGAAGGCCTTGACTGAGGTGGAGGATTGTAAACCTTTGTCAAAAGAGTTCCATAGAGAAACTGCTCTATAGGCAAATGTGTGTTGACCGCTAAGAGTCCTATGTAGAGGGATATGAAACCTATTGTTATATTAGCTTATTGTTATTAGCTGATGCGATTTACATAGTTCCACGGCACCTATACTATCAAACAACCATCAAATTCCTGAAATCCACACTAAAAACTAAATCGTGTTCAATAAGTTCTGCTGCACTTTTCACTGCCTGTTTCAGTAGTCGTGACCACCACAATTAATATTTCACACTGCCGACTTCAGGAGAAAAAATTTCTTGTTTACTATGACGTGTTAAGACGAAACTCAACTTACTTTGCTGATAATCGCTCCGACTAAATAGCAATCCTTGATTGACTAACGAAGAAAAAGCACTCGCACAACGTTCCGAAAACAAACGGAGAAAAGGACAATTTTCGATAAAATGTGCTTCGCACTTATCACCGCCGAGAGCAACTCTAGCTCCCTGAGTGCTCTCCAAAACTTCCCAAGTGCTTAATATCTCGATGAAGGCACAGGTGATGCCTGAACTAATTGTTTTATAAGATGTTGAACGCGATAGGTCCCCGGATTTGGGAGCATTTATTGACTTTTCTGTTCTTCCTGTTGTTAATTGATGTATTTTGTTAAGACAAATTAATGTGTTACCTTTAAAATTAGATATAAATTTCATCATAAATGCAAATGATTGTATTAAAAAAAAATGTATACATATATTTAAATTTTTGCCCGGAAACAAAACGCTGGGTAAGAGTTGTAAGGGCAAAAAGTAGCCAAACATAGTGAGCGCTTACAAAACAGACAACTTTTACACTAGCAATCTCAAACTTCGAAATCAAGTATGCGAAAGAGTAAATTGTGTAACTACCTAAAAACCATTTTTGCTTTCATAGGCACTTTAAGTTTAATATTTGTTCGTATATGCAATGAATGTGGGCAGCCGCACAGCAGGCATTCCACGTAACTAGAGGTTACAAATCAGTCTGCGAGCAGATGCTTTGTAGATGAACTACGTGATGACTTATGCATTCTAGAAACAATAAATTGGCGTACGCATTTCATGCTTTCAAACAAATTTTATTGAACAGATACGAATTAAGTGTTTCTCATTTGCAAGTTAACGATGGTAAACAGTAAATGTACCAGATGGATAAAACTGCTATTGTAAACAGTAATTGTAGGCATAATGTTCTGCGTTAGTCTCAATAAGCCAAAGCGCTACACTTAGCAGATAATTCAAGACAACGTATCTGTGTGAAGAATGGGTCGGACTACTTTCAGGAGCATCACGATAAAGTCGAGCTCCTTTCGCAAGAATCGGCTTTTGAGCAACTTGGCACTAAATTGCATTGATCACAACAATATTCAAGGAATGAGTGATTCAAAGAATGATCACTAATTCCGGCGTAAATTGTTTTTAACTAATTAAAGGCCTTAAATAAATCCGTAGAAGCCCAAGTGATGAGGAGTCACAAATTTTCTAAGTCTAGTCTTTTCAAGTTATAACATTTCCTTGTCTTTCTCTGACTGCCACCATATCCCACATTTTACCGCTTTACCTTCAATGCACATTGTGCCGCAAGAAAGTCCCAAGGAGTAAAGGAAAAGTTACTTGAAACTATAGGGACGATAGATTTGCACCTCGCGAACTCCGTACAGTTTGCCGATAAACATTTTGATATTGTTTTGGTGTCGTTTAACGATGCCGCCTTGGACTAGGGCAAAGTTTTGTGTAAACACGTTGTTTCGAGCGGATCGGAGTGTTTGTGTGCAATTGTCACAAGTTTGAAATGGTGTGCGATACTTTGAATCATCTCAATATCTGAGTAAAAAATACTGAAGTGCTGAGTCGACTAGAAGACCACTCGATCGAAACGCTCTGAACTGCGGAAATCGAACACAAAACCCGAAAGCGGATTTCGCGACGGATTTTGTTAATTGTAATCCATGTCGGGGAAGGATTTCAACTAATGAAATCCGGGGCGAAATCCGTTTCAGGATTTTGTGTCCGATTGGAAATCCGAAGATCCGGATTTTAAGATCCAAATCCGGATTTCCCAATCGAAAGCACCCATGGTCTTCGTTTAGTTTGTTTATTGAATCTTTTTAAGCGAGTCGCGTGTGCAATGATGTAATTTTTTGTGTGGTTACAGTAGTTCTCGGGAGGAACGCAGTTGTCAATTTCAGGCATGCAGAGGAATTATTTTTGCTGATCAGCTAATTTCTGTTCGCATTTGCCCAGCGGTCCGAAACGGGTTTTAATGGAACGAGTTCTGTAAGTTCATTAGAACCCGAAATATAAATTATCGGATATTGTACATTCGGGCCCGGCCGACAATTAGCGTAATTTTGACGTTTGTTTACATTCTGTGGACAAATAACTTTTCACAGAGATTAACGTTATTCATTCGTATTAAAAGTACAATTTTTGTAAACTGTGTCGTATTATGTTCCAGAAGTCAGTCGAATGAGTTTTCCAAGTTAAGTACAAAAAGGTGTACATACTTAAAGATATTTGGCAGATATTTACACTGCAAAGTTTCAATTGAGCGGAATATCTCTCGTTTCTGTTCACATTTGCCAAGCGCCAGAAAAAAATTGTAATGTTTTAACGAGCTCAATTTTATCTTTAAGCGCGATTTCGAGCAAAGTTCGTTCGTTCAGTAGAACCCAAGATATAAATTGTCGGATATTTTACATTTGGGTCGACCATTTGCGTAATATTGACGTTTGTTTACCTTAGATTCTTTGGAAAAGTATGACTGCTCAGTGAAATTGTCATTCATTCGTATTACGTGTGAAAGCAATTTTTTTACATGGAAAAAGTAAAAC
>BLFK01000104.1:334437-341937 GCA_014634185.1 Astreopora myriophthalma | reverse complement strand
ATGCGTCTATTGATTATAAAAAGCAGGGCAGTGCAGTTCTAATTACAATTAGGTGTGAGAAAAAAACTAATTACAATTAGGTGTGAGAAAAAAACTAATAGAGTATTGTTTTTGAGTCAATTGTTCCGAAGGTAAAACTTGTTTTCGTGGCGGCACTTGGAAATCAGTTCTGATCTTGTATTTAGGATCCTGCCGGGGTTTGCAGTAATGATGGTAGTAATGATCGTCGTATTATTATTACTTATGAACATTTCAATTGAGCAAGATGTCTTCGACTTCATCCTGAGTGGTGGAAATTTCCATTAGGAGATCTGGATGCACAACATCATTATTAATATCCTCAAGATGAGATGACATTCGACGTATACACAGTACTAAAACACTCGTTAAACAAGGCAGCCGTATCGGCCGGATCTGAAGCAGATCTATCATCTTCATCGATTTTTTGCGGCTTCTGACGCATGCGCAGTGAGAAAAGAAATATCTGACCTGAGTGAGAAAATCCAACACACTTTTCAACCAATGTTCAAAACCCAGAAAACTCTCCTTTCCAGTTGTTTTTTACGATATCGTTGTCTCCTCTCATTTTCCTCAATATCAAATCAAAAACATTTTTAATTCAGCTCGAGGCCACGATTGTGATACACCTGCAGATGAAAGACCTGCGCAACTTGTCTTTGGTGTCTCCGGAGAAAGAGTGAAATCAGAGCCCTTCTAAAACCTTGCATTCTCGTGGCATATAAAATAGGATTGACAAGTGAGTTTGCGAAATAAAAAATGATAAGCACATGATTCAACAAAAGAGATGCTGACCTAGGAAGCGAAGTAACAGTATCAGTGGAGAAATAAAGAAAAGAGGTTATGGTATATGGCAGCCACATCAGTAAAGATACAACGGTCACAATCAACAGTGTCTTGGTCAGTTTTCTTTCTCTACTGACTGCACCATAGTGCTGAGGATGTGTCCCGCAGTACATTTTTGCAACAATGGATATGTAAGAAACACAGATAACAAATAGACAAACTGCATTAAATGATTTCCATGCGTAAAAATAATTCCGCCGTCGGTCAGCTCTACTACTCTCAAGGATAACAAAAAAGGTAGCAAGCAATATAGCTAGAAGCCAGCAAGCCGCGACACCCACACTATAAACCCGCTTTCTGATTACACGGTGTTTGAATGGTCGAAAGACTGCCAGCGTCCTTTCTACGGAAATCGCAGCAAGGCTAATCAGCGATGCGATAGGAAACAAATGCCAGAACAAGAACCAAAATGTGAGACCCTACTTTAGAAGAAAGTGGCTTCCAAATGTCGCAACCTCTTCCGGTTGCAAAGAAACTAACTGGTACCGAAAATGCCCCAACTAACATATCTGCCACTGCCAGATTGAGAACCAAGTACGCGCTGCGTTTACGAACACAGCGATTTTTGATAAAAACAAGAATTGTAATGAAATTGAGTGTTGCTATAAAAACAGATTCACTTATTTTCGCGGTAAGGAGCGTAATGCACACGGATGAAGAAAGCGTCATCTTGAAAATGTCTCTCAAGTATGTTTCCGTCTTGCAGATGGGAATAATATAATTAACAGTCTGTAGAAAAAAAAATACGAAGGATCATAAGTTGTCTTTACAGCATTTCCCTTAAGTCACATTTTAAGAGAAAAAAAAGAAATAAAGAAAAGATATTAAAAAAAAATGTCAGCGTGATTATTCTGTCAACCTCGTTCCCAGGGCTTTTCTTCACCCACCCAACTACGGCAGAGAAAGCCCTGGGAATGAGATTGAGAGGATTAGTCCTTGCTGCGTTCTGAGGCGTTTTTTATGGGTGAACTTTACGAGCGATTTGTCCCTGCACCGCCCTTAACACCTATCATGAAGAAAGGAAAAAAAAGAGAAAACAAAAAAAAAAAAAAACAAAACAAAACAAACAAACAAACAAACAATTCGAGTGAATTTTGTTTCCTTATATGTGTCTTTATGTTTTCGTAAGCTCTTGTAAACCGTAGCTAACATGGATAACTCACCTTCTTCCTCCGGCGAGAAGTTCAATTTGCTTCTTGAAATTCGCGTGCCTTGTGACTCTTCTCTTGCTGATGCTGTTTGCATAGTTCCACTGCACATATTAAACACCCATCAAATTCCTGAAACCCACAAACGAAAACTAAATCTTGTTTAACAAGTTCTGCTGCACTTTTCACTGCCTGTTTCAGTAGTCGTGACCACCACAGTTAATATTTCACACTGCCGACTTAAGGGGAAAAAATTTCTTGTTTACCGCGAGGTGTTAAGACGAAACTCAACTTACTTTGCTGGTAGTCGCTCCGACTAAATAGCAATCCTTGATTGACTAACGAAGAAAAAGCACTCGGACAATTTTCCGAAAACAAACGGAGAAAAGGACAATTTTCGATAAAATGTGCCTCGCACTTATCACCGCCGAGAGCACCTCTAGCTCCTTGAGTGCTCTCCAAAACCTCCTAAGTTGTTAATATCTCGATGAACGCACAGGTGATGCCTCAACCAAGTGTTTTATAAGGTTTTGAACGCGACAGGTCCACGGATTTGGGAGCATTTATTGAATTTTCTGTTCTTCCTGTTGTTAATTGATGTTTTTTGTGAAGACCAGTTAATTTGTTACCTTTAAAATTAGATATAAATTTCATCATAAATCCAAATGATTGCTAAAAAAAAATATATATGTATAGATATATTTAATTTTTTTCCCGGAAAGAAAACACTGGGCAAGAGTTTTAAGGGTAAATGTAATAGACAGTTAATAGGACTACCGAAAATTCGAGATACAGAGTTCCTGGTTCAACTTAGATTTTCAGACAGTTTTCTAGATTTTCGAGACTTCATAAGATTCGCAAACCGCCCGCCAAAACTCCACGCTACCCGACACCAGTATGACGCAATTACTACGTAATTCTCTTTTTGACAAAGGGCAAAAAATAGCCAAACCTAGTGAGCGCTTACAAAACAGACAATTTTTACACTAGCAATCTCAAACTTCGAATTAAGTATGTGAAGGAGTAAATCATTGTGTAACTACCTAAAAAACATTTTTGCTTCATAGGCACTTTAAGTTTAATATTTGTTCGTATGTGCACTGAACGTGGGCAGCCGCACAACAGGCATTCCACGTAACTAGAGGTTACAAATCAGTCTGTGAGCAGATGCTTTGTAGATGAACTGCGTGATGACTTATGCATTCTATAGCTAGAAACAATAAATTGGCGTGCGCACATTTCATGCTTTCAAACAAATTTTATTGAACAGATACGAATTATGTGTTTCTCATTTGCAAGGAAATAACAGTTAACTATTGTAAACAGTAAATGTACCAGATGGATAAAACTGCTATTGTAAACAGTAAATGTAGGCATAATGTTCTGCGTTGGTCTCAATAAGCCAAAGCGCTACACTTAGCAGATAATTCAAGTGAATGTATCTGTGTGAGGAATGGGTCGGACTACTTTCAGGAGCATCACGATAAAGTCGATCTGGCACTAAATTGCATTGATCACAACAATATTCAAAGATAGTGATTCAAAGGATGATTACTGATTCCGATGTAAATTGTTTTTGACTAAAGGCCTCAAATAAATCGGTAGAAGCCCAAGTGATGAGGAGTCACAAATTTTCTAAGTCTAGTCTTTTCAAGTTATTGTAACGCCTATGCGTAAGTAAACAGTCAGATAAACAGCAAAAACACAACAGGTTTTTATTGTCCGATGCTCTCGAGACCGGTTGACAGGAACATGGCCGCTCGGTCGGATCACATGAAAAAACGCCGCGGGAGAACACAACTACTTCATAAGCACACTCGTTACAGTTATAACATTTCCTTGTCTTTCTCTGAGTGCCACCATATCCCACATTTTATCGCTAAGATTCAGCTCCAT
Source organism: Astreopora myriophthalma (assembly GCA_014634185.1). NCBI lineage: Eukaryota > Metazoa > Cnidaria > Anthozoa > Scleractinia > Acroporidae > Astreopora > Astreopora myriophthalma. The sequence goes on along the minus strand of BLFK01000104.1, from coordinate 338,029 downwards.
ACGGTTCTCACTAGCCCAATGTTCTCGCGAGGTATGTATATGTCTTTACTTATACGCATATATAATTTGACTATGGGTTTTTAAAATTGTTTTTATCGTTACTTTTCGAATGTCGTGCGCCTACTTCTTTCTCTTGGCCTGAATTTATATATACTATTTAAGTTATAGAGAACTTTTTCTGTGTTTACATAGCCTCATCTAAACACCAGGGGGCGTTGGGAGAATTCGAGACAGTTATGAAAACCCGAGACGTAGTCGAGGGTTTACATAACTGTCGAGAATTCTCCCAACGCCTCGAGTGTTTAGATGAGGTTATGTAAACACGGAAAAAAGTCCTCTATAGCTTTTATAAAATATTTCTCAAAAATAACTCGACAAATGCAGGAAAATCCTGTTTGTTTTACTTCTTGATTGAAACAGGTTTTCTCGATACACGCTCAAAACGCGCGTTTGACAACACAACCAATCAAAATTCGTGTGATATCACAACCGTGTTTAGATACTCTCATCTAAACACACCTATTGACCAATGAGAGCGCGCGTACTATCCTAATTAGTTTATAAATGCAAATAATACCACTCTTTTTTGAAGGGTGTAAACACTCTCGACAACTGAAAAAGCAGGGTTGTCCCTGACGGAAAACTAACCCTACTTATAATATAATGTCATACAATATCTGAGACAGCTTTTAATCGATACCCTCAATGCACATTGTGCCGCAAGAAAGTCCCAAGGAATAAACGAAAAGTTGCTTGGAACGATAGGGACAAAAAGAAAAACAAAAAACAGCGTTTGCCCTATTTTTTGCTCAATGGCTTGCAACTGGTAACAAAAACAAGCTTGAGGGCGTTGTTTATCCGCAGCGGTAACCTGTTGACTTTTACCGTTTATTTTTACCTTGTCTGCGTTTTGAAGCAACAAAACGAGAAAGCTATAATTTAATCGGTCGTATGATTTTCCACACTAGTTAAGTGAAACGAAGCAACAGAGAAAGACGTAATTAGAGTTGTAAACGGGTAACAAAATGCTACTTCTCGCGCGCATTAAATTGATTTGTACTTGTCGACGTGGTTTGAACCTAGGTGTCAAATTTTAATGGTTTGAACCGGGGAATCGTATCTTAACTTGGTAACATGACCTGAACACTTCGAAAGGAGGTTTAAAGTCGATGAATCGAGGAGCTAGCAGTTTGTCGGGCGGCTTATGGTGTATAGATAAATACCGGTGAGAAATCACGATTCGGGGAAACCATCCAAGAGAGAGTTGAATTACACTTCTGGGCCGACTTGTTCGAAGCAGGATTAGCGCTAACCCTGTGTCATGTCCGAGTCAAACCTTTAGGTTGTGATGGTATTTATCCCGGTTTAACACTTAGTCTAAGCCTCCGTCCAACAACTTGCCCTTAGTCGCTCCAAATTAAGAAGACGGGTTTAGCTTCGTCTTTAAGAGCATCTGAATGTCATTTGTTTGAGTGCAACTCCACCGGTTTCGTTAAGAAAAGTAAAGTAAAGAAAGCTTACTTTTTGTTATCAGCGCGAAAAACCAGATTAGCCGGCAGTGGTCGAAACAAGACACAAGCTAGCAACCAAGGAAATGAGAGAACGAGATCCACTCAAGCAGAATGCTTGCTTTGAGTCCTTTTATTTAGCTTTCGCGGGCTTCAGTTGAGCAATCTCTCAGCAATTTGGGAAGCCAAATAACGAATAATGACTATTCACTGGAAACAGGAATCATAATTTACTTTTATCTTGAGTCGATTGCAAACATTAAGACATCTACAACTCCGCAAGGCGCCGCACTAGTTTGCTGAGGAGATTGGTAGACGACAATAGAAACAAATCGTTTGGGGTAAATGGCCACAAATGTGACGAGTTTAATTGAAACTAAGGTTACAAACAAAGATTAAAATCTCTTGAGGAAAGGTGGGGTTAAAAATTTCGCCACCAGTAAAAAACTACAGAAGATAATTTGACAGTCTGCGGGTCGGTGACCGGGGAGGTGGAGGGAAAAAGAACAATACGACTGAACGCTAAAAAGCAGAAAATTTCTTCTTGCGATGATGGCAATAGTAGAAAGGGGCCGCGTGTACGAGATAACCAACCTTTTGTACTTCACTTTGACACGCGCCCATTTTTCATTGGACAGGAGACTTCAATTGTTGCCAGATTAGAGCACAACCCGCAAACCGATAAGACATCGGAAATGCCTCGCGATAAAATAACATTATGCTTTCGGTCAACGGCATAATGTTTGTTTTCCCATGAAAGGCTTTAACTAAATTCAGTCCATCATTATCAGAAGCTGATACAAATTTTTTTCAAGTAAAGTATTTGTGTATTTTAACACTTACTGTTCTTTTTTCAGAAGCCGGCGACTAGCATATCCCTCGTTTTACCGCTAAGGTTAAGCTTTATAAGTTTCTCTCAGACTAGCATTCAATACTCTGAACTTCACTTATCTAAGTATGTATACTGATGATATCTGCTTAGAGGAGTAAATATAAATGGTTTTGCTTAAAAGTTGGTGCTAACAGCTGGTTTGCTGAAGTCACCGCCATCGGCGAATACTTTTTAGTCTAGCCGGCAAGGTTAGTCTAGCCGCTGGTTGCTATAGTGATGTTTTCGTGTTTGAATCTTATTATTACTCTAGCCGCTGGTGGCTATAGTTATGTTTCCTTTTCTTTTTTTCTCTTTCTTTTTTTCTTTTTCGGGTCGCGATTTTCCTTTTTATGAGTACTAACGTCGACCACTTACATCGATTAGTATCCATGATATTTTTAGCAGTCCGTGGAAAGGAACTTGCATTGAAGTATGCCCACGACGATCCGAACCCGCGCTCTCTTGCATCAGAAGCGATAGCGATGACGTCGCACCATTAGGGGAAAACATCTATTAGTGCCTTCTATACGTAACTGGAAACGATTGTTTCTCTTTTACGATACGTAATATCCGGTTGTATTACTTGACTAATCAGCCAGCTACTTTCTTTTCATTGCGCAATTACTGCCAATGAAATGTCATCGAAATACCATCTCAAAGACTTGTCAAGCGTGCTTTTCCCAGTTTTGAGTCAAATGAATACGTTATGTACCTGTTTTACGTGTGTACGTCGAAGTCTTATTGCTATTGTTGTGGAATGCCTGGGACATTTTCACTGAACAGTTTCCAGTCTTACGCAGAACATCAATTTCATCGGCACTCATCACTCACTTGCTTTTTTCATTGGTTGAAAGGTCACTTTAACTGTATTTAATGACCGTGGTTCTTGACTTAGACATTTTTTTTTCCGGTAAGACTGTCTTCTGTCGCACGAAGTGCTGCTTACGGCCTATGATGATCCCCTACCATTTCTTATCAGGCTTCTGGTGAAACATAATGACGCTTTAAGACGTTTTAATTCGGAAATCGGCTCAAAGAGAGGCTGGAGCATAAGCTACTTGTAGCCTCTTCGTGTCATTATTATGACTGCTCAGTGAAATTTTCATGCATTAGTATTACGTGTGAAAGCAATTTTTTTACATGGAAAAAGTAAAACTCTGTTGTATAATCTTTCAGAAGACAGTCCAATGAGTTTTATATGGAGCCCATTAAG
>BLFK01000104.1:313828-318828 GCA_014634185.1 Astreopora myriophthalma | reverse complement strand
AGTCTGAACAATGGTTCAAACTTTGCAAGGAAAATTATTAGCATACAAGAAAAACAAGCAATGCTTATTAGTATTCTTAATATAAAGAATACTAACCAGGAGTGTTTTATTGGGTATAAAGCCCATGCACGTGACGTTTTATTACTGACTTGAAAGGCTGTTAGGCTCATGAATTATTAATGAGTTTTTGAAGGCATTGTTAAGTTTACACGCCAAAACAAAATCAGTTCTTTACTTTTTTTTTTAATGCTGAAACTGAAAGATATGAATTCTATTGAAATAAGATATCATTACTTACTAGAATAGGTAAAAAGCTTCATTTTTCTCGTTTCTTCACAGCTAACCTTAATGATGCAAAGCAAATTTGGCAAGGAATAAATTCCTTAATAAATAAAAGCAAGAATAACTCTAAATGCAATACATGTATACCTTCTACTAGGGATCCTGAGAGAAGAAATGTTTTAACAGTTCCAGTTCATATATCCACTGTGTTCAACTCACACTTTGCTTCAGTGGGACCTAAGTTAGCATCATCAATGCCACAATCTAAGCAAGATTTTCGCAAATATCTACCAAGCTCAGTGCCTTTCTCCTCATTTTCCTTTGGTCCAGTTACCTGATAAAATACAACGTGAAATCTTGTCATTGCCGATAAATACGGCCCACGGATTGTAGTCATTTCCAGTCAAAATTTTCGAATATGGTAGCTCCTTTCTATTAAACACACTAGCAAGTATTATGAATTTATCCTTCAAAGTTACAACATGCTAAAATAGTTCCTGTCTATAAAGATGGTGATTAACTTGATCCTGGAACTATTGACCTATTTCTCTCCTCTCTAACATTAACAGAATTTTTGAAACATTGGTGTATAATAAAATTAATTATTTTATTATCAAGCATAAAATTTTATGTCCATTCCAATATGAGTTTCGCAAACATTGCTCTACGGAACGTCCACTGTTAGATATTTTAGGTAAAATAAAAAATATATAGACGAAATTTTTTTTTCTTGTGGCATTTTTATTGATTTACAAAAAGCTTTTGATACTGTTGACCCGCACAATATTTTGCGCTATAAATTACATCATTACGGAATACGTGTTGTCATCAGCAAATGGTTCTGCTCATATGTGACAGGGAGCGAGTTCCAGACAACGCAAATTGAAACCAAGACTTCGAAAAAGGAAGCGGTAGCTTGTGGTGTACCTCAAGGATCTGTTCTTGGTCCGCATTGTTATTGTACAGTAATGATATCTCAGCTTCTTCAAGTAAATTTGAGTTCTTCCCTTTTGCAGATGACACCAATCTTTTGCATAAAGATAAAGCATTACCATTATTAGAATCGGCTGTCAATGAAGAGTTAACCATAGTCTGCCACTGGTTGCTAGCAAATAAACTAACCCTAAATGCTAAAAATGAAATGAAAATCCAACTATGTAATATTTCATCCTTAGTCAACAAAAAATTCGATCGGTTATAAATCAAAAGGTGTTTGACAATGAACATAAAGTTTTTGGAAATCTGGAAAGAAAACAATTTGTAAAATTTCTGGGTGTCTTCATAGACCGTCATCTCTCATGGAATAATCATGTAGCTAATGTGGCACTCAAAATAAGTAAAACAAATGTTCTTATTCATATGCTCTATTATAAATCAGTAGGTGTTTTGATGCATGATATTGACCATGATTTTGTACCTTTGAATCTGAGGAACCTATTCACTAGGTTAGCTTCGATTCACTCTTATAACACTGCTGCTGCTGGTAAATCTCAACAGACAAAAAAGCAAAACCAATCCTTCTCAAGGCTTGGAGCTAGAATTTGGAAAACAAAATCCTCGAGTCTTTAAAAAAACCAAAACCAAAGCAATCAATCAAAAAACACCTTCAGACTGAATTGTTGCAGTTTTTAGTGCATGCATGAGGGGTTTATGCTGATGTCTATAATCTTGCCGATAAATTATTCCTCAATTAGAAACTTTTACTATAAATTATATTTATTCGTCTTCTTTTCTAAGTATTGATCTTATTTAATTTCTTCCTCTTGTATGTAATGATCTTGTCTTCTCTTTATGTATTAATTTTCTAGCAGATATGTATATGTATATGTTTTGCCATACTTATGATTTTATGTTGCATATATCTTAATTTTACACCGCCTAGATTAGCTATGCTATTTGCGGTGTACAGTTACCTCTTTTTGATCACTTTACTCAAAATAAATGGTGTATAAAAGTGCTGGTACCTGACGTGACATTGCTTGCTTTGTGACGTCACAAAAACAAATTGCGTTTTGTAAAGGAGAAGTTCTGCCTCATATTTTTGAAACTCTTTAGCAACGAATTGCTAAACAGAACTACTTGAATCACATTCAGCTTTTGGATGGCTATATTTGTAATTTACATCAGGAGAGATGCAGCTTTTTTTTCTGAAATCACTTGGCTATTTCCCTTAATTAGTGTAACTAATTATAATGGACCGGTCTCCAGCTGAAAAACTGTGGATTTTAAGACGTTAGCCTTAAGGCAAACACATCTATCTTTATGGGACCCCATATAACCTCCAGTGTTTGAAAAAGGGTGGAGTCCCCTCTTCGAAAAACCGGCTTTCACGCTCTTGCTGCTTTTGAGATGGTATCGGCATTTTCTGAGCTCATGTTCAAACGGTTTTTTTCAACTCATTCACCAAAGAGCTGGCGCTGAGCTTCTGGAAATTCCTCTATGACTAAAGAGGTAAGCATGAGGTTAAGCTTCTTGAGAACTTGTTCACGACGGAGGGTAAAAGTATTCCCACTGATTAAAATGACATTTTTAACGAAGCTCGTAAAATTCATAATCGAGGCCTTTGAAGTGCGGAGGAGCCATGCTTGCTCACTGCTTCTAGCAGAAGGTGACAATTTTTCATATAAGGTGCTCAGAGAACTAAGCAGTTCTAGAACGTTGTCTTGAATTTCCTTTTGAAGTTTATCTTGAGATTTCAACTCTTGAAGTGATCAGGGGCCTCTCATAATCGTCTAGGGTAACCGTGCACGCCCCGTCAATGTAAGATCTAGGAAACGTTTTAACTAAAGCTCTTCGCTTAAATTGTGTGAGCGGTTTTGTGGTGGTGCTTATAAAGACACCTAACTCCTCACTAGCTTACCAGCATAAATGTGGAACCAAATCGTCGTCCATTAAGTCGACCTCGTCATCTTCCGAGAAAGACGGAGAGAGCGAGTCATTTTAGTTAGCACCTGCTCGCTTGGACGGTCCGTTGTCCTCAACGTAAAACGGTCCTCCAGGCAAGGACCTTTTACTTTCACGTTCTCTGTTTTCTGCAGGGCCCGCTGGTGATGCAGATTGAGGAACCTTCCGGCCCAATGGCACCACATTTCGTAAGGCATCCTTTTGGCCCAAAGGCACTTCGGCTGGTGTAGAGGAGCGTAAACTCTAAACAGTTCCTGATGAATGTTTTCCAAAATGGCGGACGATAAAGCAGAAATAAAGCCTTGATCAGCCACAGTGGCCTGAGCCAGGGCAAAATTCTCACAAGCCATACCTGGATGGGTGTCCGAGGCTTGAGATAGTGAAGATGAATCCTCAGCTAATGTCAACTGATCCTCGTCCGCCATTGCGAGTGAGCAAAACTAAAAAGCTTGGAGCCCACAGATATTGATACTGTTTGTTTCGCTTGATTTCTAAAATCTTTTCAAATAATATTTTCATAAAATTTACACGACGTCAAGCTTTCGTTGTGTGACTAATACAGGAGGCGCGGAGCGTGGTCTAGTAGTTAGAGCGCTTGATATGCATGCAGATTTTCAGGGTTCAAATCCAACTCTCGCCATCAACTGGATTTGTTCGGTGATCCCGAATTCAACTCCACCGTCCTTTGTAAATAGCCAATTGGTTGACTTCATCCCGTTTGATAGGAGTACAAATTTTACAATGAAGTGATCCATTACCTTCTCAGTCAGACGACGGAAATGTCCTCTTCAAACTTTAATTAGCTCTACGTCCACCCGTCAAGTCTTGCCATCTCAATCACAGGCATCGCTGGGTCGTCGATAGGGACAATTGGTATTGTAGTACATTGGAGCGTGTCGCGTCGTATGTACTGTTCATGTTCGTCAAGTTGAGCTTCATGAAACTCTTCTTGGAATTTCTTCACATTTAATTTAATCTCTACAATTTGAGTACGAGAAGCTTGAACTATTTTATTCTCACCTTGGATAGTTGATAGCATCGTATCATATCTACATGACAAAACGTTTGTCGATGCTTGGATCTTCGAAAGTTTTGTTTGTATTGAAGGCTGCCATGTTTGCTTTCATAGATTTCATTCCCCTTAAAATTTCACGTCGAACCTCGACATTCTTCCATAAATTTATTTTCTCTTCTATCGTTAGTGCCATCCTGTTGGATTGATGAGGATAAATTTCCCCGGTTCTGTAGATTCCTTTCTTTATCACAGGCACTACAAGAAACGTAATAGGCAGGAGGCCAACACGTAGTTTATTCCAAGATCAACGATTGGAAATGTTTGTGCAAACGAGAGCCATATGACGTCATGGTCATTGAATTTTAATGAATCAGACACCATGGAAGTATTTCTTATTTTTTCAAATTTAATTTGTTTATTTATATTTCGATTCACCACATTACAATACTACTCTACTACAATTCTACTACTACTACTACTACTACTACTACTACTACTACTACTACTACTACTACTACCACTACTGCTACTACTACTACTACTACATTACATTACTACTCTTACAACCACTACTGCTACTACATTGCCACAACAATACTACTACTACAGAAAACTAAATTACATAGTAAAACAAGAACATATTTACCCACTCTCACACTAACTTACTTCACAATTTTTCTCCTTACTTACATACTATTCGTTACATTTAATTACATCTAATACCCATAACTGTACTACGCCTGTCTTGATCCCATTCTAATCTGCTTATCTTTACATATAGCAAAAACAAACAAACAAA
>BLFK01000104.1:291769-304269 GCA_014634185.1 Astreopora myriophthalma | reverse complement strand
GGCCCGCATGGTGCGACACGGAGGAAAAGAAACAACTCTACATGACGCAGTTTCAAGAAAAAGAAGGTACCTCCTTGGAGTATGAGAAAATTGCCGTTAATCCTGGTCAGCGCGCTTTGGCCAAGCTCATGTTAAATTCCATGTGGGGGAAATTTGGACAGCAAGTGAACAAATTGCAAGTGAAAGAATTCATAGAGCCTCGAGCCTTCTGTCAGTTCGTGGATTCGGACCAGCATGATGTTCGCTACGTCAGCTGTATCGATGAACAAAGGGTGGAAGTCTATCATCGCGAGGAAGCATTATGCGAAAATGTCTCCCCCAATCTGAATATCTTCGTGGCCTGTTTCACCACCTGCTGGGCGCGCTTACGTCTCTATGAAGTTCTAGAACAGTTGAACGAACGGGTCTTGTATTTTGATACAGACTGTGATTTTCGTGCAATCCCCCGGAGAAGTGGAACCCGTGCTGGGCGATTATTTGGGCGATTTCACGGATGAATTAACCAGCGGAGATTTCATCACGGAGTTTTGCTCGGGAGGACCAAAGAATTACGGCTATCGTACGAAGAAAGGCAAAAATTTTTGCAAAGTACGAGGATTTTCTTTGACCGTCGAGGGGATGACGCAACTCAATTACCAAGTGTTGCGTGAAAACACCTTGAATAAGTTGAAACGCCCTTTAGAGTCACCGCGCAAAACCCGCGTCACACAGACACACAAGATCGCCCGAGTTCCTAAAGACTATCAAGTATGGACCAATGAAGCCCACAAAGAATACAAGTTGGTATTTAATAAACGCGTTTTGAACCCACGAACAGCGATCACCTATCCGTATGGATATCAAGCACTTGACTCTGAAGATGAAGAACTTATTGTCACTATGGTTGAACTAATGGATGAAGACGATGGATGAAAAACGCTCTACTTCATTAGTCTCTTTAGTATGAAGTCTGTCACTAGGTTATCTTAGTTTGTGTCGCTAGAAAAATGAAAAACAAAACAAAAATGTTAACACTCCACCAGTCGGATTTGAACCAATAACCTTAGGGTTCACAAGCCTACGCTCTAACCCATTGAGCTACGGGCGGTAACCTGCATTATGTCTTTAAATTAAATGACACCCACCATGGTTGATGAATAATACACACACGCACACACAAAATTATTGATTTTTAGTTCATTGAAAGTTCATTTAAGAAAAAAACAAGGGACCGAGGAGTCACTAGGACCCTCGACACGTTCCCGTTTGTACATAAGGCTATCACAAGAAACAATAGGACAATGTTTTCACAATTTGAGTTTGCGTTTGGCTTGCATGATCCCTTTCACAATGGCTTCCGTCCAGGTTTTCTTTCCGGGCAAACGGGTAATGGCTGCAATCATCTTATCATCGGCCCTCCACTTGTCGCGCAAATTCTTGGCTTTGGCATAATCCATGTCGTGTTGTTTGGCAATTTTATCCAAGCGATTGATACCCGGGTCTTCACGCGCCAACCGTTTCTTCAAATGCGTCCCAGGTCCCATGTATTGATATCCCGGCCAATGAAATTCAATCCCAGTCTTCCCCAACCATTTCTGAACATCCAACCCTTCTCCGTGTTGTAGGCGTTTGCGGCGAAGTGATCTGCGTGGGGTTTTTTTACGTTTCTTAGTAGTCCTCCCCATCAAGCTTGCGGCGGGTTCGGCGTCCCTGGTCAAATTCTTCCCACCCCGGTAAAGGTTTCAAACGTTCTGCTTCTGTAGCGGCTTTCTTACGATGGCTGCGTTTGACCTGTTTCACGATGATCTCGGCTTTTTCTCTCGAGGTGCTACCCGGTGATAATCCAAATTCACCAGCAAACGGGAGCGGGGCCTCCACTTGCTCCTCCAATGACACAGAGGGGGTTGGTAAATGCACGCGTTTGTGTTTGGGTGGTAATGGGGGACGGCGTGGTGTCCCCTATGTGTTACTAGGCGTTGTGGCAATGTCTTTCTTGCGATGTGCTTTCTTAAGCAAACTCCGCACCAGCGTAGCGGTAGGTCCTTCGACCATGGCATCCGTTTCATCATCTTTCTCGTCGCCTTCAGGTAGTGGGGCCGCTGTTGGAGGTCCCCCGCGAATCTTTTTGATTAGTCTGCGTAACGGGCGTGACACTTGTTTGACACGTGCTTCTTTCAAACCGTTGGGCATATTCGAGTCTAAAAACGCATGTTTTTCAGCCGCCAAGCGTACAGCTTTCGTCAATCGCATGTTCTCGGTCAAACGCCCTTTGTATTGATCTGTCAACTTTGCCATCTCTTCTGGGGAAACCATGACATACTCGCGAAAAGCACTCATCGTTTTAGGGGTGGTGAAGCTTATAAGGGTTTGCACACAGGGCACGCGACTTCGAACGTTAATAATGCCTACAGGCGTCGCACATCAAATTATATCGTAACACGCTCAAGTCACGTTCCAAGGTCTGCACCCGTTGACATAAGACATCCTTTTCTTTCAGTAAGGACTGTAAATCCCGCTGCAAATTATCCGCTTGCTGTTTCCATCCCCTGGCTTCTTCTTGCTCATGACTCATGCGGCGCAACGCTACTCTGCTCATGGTATGGGATAACAGCAAGTCAACGCCTCGTTTAGTGTTTGACTAATGTGATAATAAAGGCGGGGACGGTCCTGCTGGCATGACCACTTAACTCGATCCCTCTAGGATAGGAATAAAAACTCGTGGGTACCCCTGGGATGGTAAAATATCGGTCCAAAGATGGCAGTCATCTGAGGAGTCCGGGTGTAAGTCAAAGATTAAATAGCCAAAGGTGCGTTCTGTCGCACGACGAAAAACGTCCAAAACACCCTTGACTTGGCTTGGAAATGGCTGACACACCAAAGCTCGCAACCCCGTGCAATCGCGAGGATTCTTGAAACAAGCAATGTAATGCGCATTGCGGGAGAGGGTCTTGGCGTAGAGTCCCGGTGGAAACAAATCTTGACACAAATACAGCACAGTGATGTTCCGATGATGGGAGTGTTTAGTAAATAGGTTTAGCACGCGTTTGTCTCTACCCTCTTCATCCATCAAATCGTCCAAAACCAGCACTCCACCGCCCGGTGGCCCGAACCATGTGTCCAAGTCGTCCAAATTGGGAATGCCCTCGTGAAAGTGCACACTATCTTCTTTGTACATTGTCTCGAACGAGGGTTGCCATGCCCCATAACAACAATGTTTGGTGGGTGGGGGCGGGTCCATTAACATTGAGGCATGTTTCAACAATTCCCGCGTGAATGTGGTCTTGCCACACCCTGAGGGGCCAGCCACCAATAGGCTGAAAGGGGTTCGGAAAAAGGCTGTACCACTGCCTGTGACGCGTGCCTGTGTCCGAGGCATCGTCCCAACTGATAATTTCCCCCTTGTTCAACGTCTTTTATCCAAAGCTTTTTTCACTCCATAACCTGCTGCAGCACTCACCCCACCCAAGGCTGCCGCTTTGCCTGCGGCTGCCAAGGCTTGCAGGGCTAAGGCTAGTAAGGGAAAGAGACCCCCTTGCTGGGTGTTGGATCGTCGTCGTCTTTGTCTTGTCACTCGCCTCTTACGAGGAGCAGCGCGGCGGCGTTGTGTTCGTTTCAAAGGCATGGTGTCAAATGATACGGGTGATTAACATGGGCTCTTTAAAAAAAAATAACGCACATAAAGTAAACGTCATGTTGTTTTATTCGCATCTTTCAGTGATACATAGCTTCACGCCTAGAACAACGCGTTTGACTATCTTCTTCATTCACTATAGCCCCATCGACTAGGTCCGCTCTTAGGGAGGGAGGTAATTGTGCTTGAATGCGATGGCCAGCCTCGTGATCATTAGCCACTAAATCGTGCAAAGAAAATTCATTCAGGAAATCGTGCATGCTCTGACCGCGACACTTTGCTTGTAAAAACAATAGGGCATAATGTCCGCAAGCACTACTGTTCAAACTTTGTAAACTGCGTTCGTTGCGGTGGATGGTGCGAAAATAACGCCAAATCCATGTCAAGACGTGAGGTACTCCGTACGTGTCCAATGGTAACCCATAACTGTCCAGGATCTCACAGGTATTCCCCAAGGTCCACAAAGCCAGCCAGTGCCGCCCAGGTTCCCCTTTTGGATCCGTGTTGACAATGAAAGCCTTCCCAGTAGCTCGCCCAACTCTAGAAGGGAGGGTTGGTAATTGATCTTAAGGGGACACACCCCAAAATACACGTCGCAAGACAGGGTCTCGTTTCGCCAAGGCTGTCAGTTGCCGGTCACTTAATGGCACCAGCTCCATGGGTTCTGTTTGGTTCTAAAGCTCGGCAGGAAATGTTGCTACACCGACCCCTCTGTTGTATTTGAAGGGTCTTTCTTTTATTCCTTTCACACATCGTAATTTACGACGCCTGTCCCACTGATATCAATGACGCTTTCAAATTCACCCCTGACCACCACGGTCAGGTTGTTCCCTGGATTAGCCCCAAAAGTGATCTCCAAGGTCACATCGCCTTGCTGTTGTGGGTTCCGTAACAAACCATCTGCATCTCCCCCTGCTACATTATTGAACAGGAATAGCGTGCAATTCTTGCCATAACCCCAATCCCCACGTGTCAGCATGCTTTCTTGATATTTGCCTAACGCACCACTGGCTTGCAGGAAGCGATAATACCCCCACCAATCTTTCTTATCATCGTTCTGGTTCAGTTCCAAGGTTTCATACCGATATTCCTCTCCGCGAATGATCTGACGAATGCGCGTCACACTAAACTTTTGGAAGGCAAACGGGTAATAATCCAGGTTCCCATTGTAGGCACGACTGTCTAATAACCCCACCATCAGACGATCTGGTATACGGCCTTGAAACAGGTCTGTCTTCTTAAACAAAGTACTCTCTCCATCAAACGTGTATGTACGCACATCCATGTACACGGTAGGGTACCTGGCCCACATGCCTTTATTGTGCCTTCGTTTAGTCAGAGCAGTGTAAGTGGTTGGGTTCAGTGTCAGCCGGCACAGGTAAAACTTGGCTTGGATATCAGGGTCTAGGGCCTAGGATGGGATATTTCTTGCCAGCCATCTTGGTACCAAAACAGAAAAAATCGGGGGTGTTAAACGTGATCCGCAGCTTGATTTCAACGCCAGGGACCAACACGCGACCCGTGTGAAGGGCTTCCAAATGCGGTTTCATCACCAATCGCACTTACCCGTTCTGCAAAAATCGGGCCGTTAACACTTTCAAGAGATTGGTTTGTCCTGTCGCAAACGCGCCGGCATGGGCAGGTCGATCGTCTTCGGCTGCGTTGGTGGCTGCCAGGGATGCATTCACAATCAAATAATTCACCCAACCTTGTGGAGCCAGTAAGGTCTCGCCCTCAGCTGGGGTGAAATTCAATAAAGTCTCACCAAAGGCCCGGTAGGCATACATGCCCGTCTGTTTGGTCATCAACGTTCCATTTAGCCGCGTGTCAAACTGTCGCATCATGGTGTGGGCCACATTATTCACCAGGTACACATACTTGGTGTAATCATCCCCCGATTGGTTGGCACCCGCGGCTGTGACTTGTCCGTCGACGAACAAACCTGGGTGGGTGGCATCGGTGGGCAGTCTCATGTCCCAGGTCAAATAACTCTGATTCAAATCCACAAAATCTTCCCATTCGGCAATAGTGAATTCCAGGGGTGTAATGCTGCTGTTGTTGAGTGGTGAGTAACCTACCCATCGTGACCCTTGAATAGCCAAGTCTTGGGCTGGCAATGCCCAGAAATTCAACGACTTGCTCATGGTGAAGGTTAACGTCTTCTCTGGGTGGATCGCCTATGTCGTCGCCGTTTTATCCACCCTCCGCGTCGCCCCCATCCACGCAATCGCCTTTTGCGTCTAGGGATGGATCGGACAACCACTCGCGGCATGACTGGTTAGGTGTACCTGTTTGTGGCCTAATGTATCTGAGATCAATTGCAAAGGGGAACGACTTGATATATAGGCCCACTGACGGTGGGAGGAAGGCCACTGACTTAGCCATAGCAAGAACGCGATCACGCGCCCTACATTGATAGGAAACAGACTGACCCACAAGTCATGCGGGGCAATTTCCTCGGAGGGCCATTGCTCGATAGCGTCTAAGATCTCTATGGGGCAGTGAGAGCGCAGTATTCTCACCTCGCGGGTCCATCGCCAACATTGCCAAGTATCAAACAAGAACACACAGAGACCACATCGCATCATTTGAAGGTAACAAGCTTTAGTCAAACAAATTTATACAAGAGGAAATGATGAAACCATGACAACTACACTGTCTTGGTCCGAATCAGACTCTTCTTCTTTCTGCAGCTGTTTCTGGCGTCGTTCCATCATGCGTTGGGTCAGTCTTTTCAGTTTCTTTTCTGCTTTCTGTTCATCTTTCAACATCTTTTTCAGTTTAGCCAGGGCTATGCGGGCAATGAGTTCGCAACGCTCTTCTTCTTGTTCTTCTTCTTCTTCTTCTTCTTCTTCTTCTCCTCCTCGCAGGTTAGTGGGTGTAACAAAAGTACCGGATGGCAAAAAGTCCGCTTCCAACTTCCGAGGCACAAGGCGCCTCCGTTTTGGAGCAGGAACGGGTTTCTTCCTCTGAGGTGCCAGGGTTTTCCGTTTGGACTTTTTAGCCTCTTCCGTCATGACCTCCTTCCACACTTGTGTGACTTCATCCATGTCATCTTTGGTCTTAGGCAAAGGTGTTTCTTCGATGACCGCTTTATCTTGTTCCAGGTTGGTTTTCTCGACTCTTTCCTTCTTGCTATTTAAGTGCATGAAGTCGGTCAAGGACGCACCCTCCTGAGCATTCAACCTCTTTAACTCTGGCAGGGAGACATCTTTCTCGATAGGCATGGTTGGATGTACTCTTGGTGGAGGTGTTTGCGCTCTACACATGAGATGAGTTCTGACTGTTGGCGAGTTAGGCTGCCTTTTTATAAAGCTTTTTCTTTGCGTTCATTGGTCCAGGTCTTCTTTTTTGTTTTTGATTGGTCCACGTCACACGCTTAAAATATCCCGCACACGATTGGTTGTTTGACGTACCCTCGACTTGATACCAGTCTTGACACGTTTGGCTGCTTTTTCCACTGTAGACCTAGCGGAATTGCTAGCTTTACGTTTCATCCTGCTGACTCCAGCACGCAAAACGGTGCCCGCTGCTGCATCAAGCCCTTGACCTTGCGCCAAAGTCTGCAGACCTTCTGCCACGGCAGGAGCCCCTATCTCACACAGAGTTTTCCATAATCCGTCTCCCACTTGTGGGGGTGCGTATCGTGTAAGACTTCCGCCCCGCATCTTAACTCGTAGCGTACTGTAGAGGGTGGTTAAGTGCTGCTCTATTTATCCTGGACGAAATGCAGGGTGATCAAGGTTCGGTTACCCTTGTCCTTAGGAAACGCTACCAACACACCGTTTGTTTCTGCCACTTCCACTTCCATCGTCTCGTAGGTGTTTTGCCGTACGGGGTGAAATTGTTTGTGCATGGGTTCGAAATATGCCACACCTTTACCTCGTCTTTCATACCAGACTTCACGCAATAAATCCGTCTTCACCCCTCCTACGATGGTGCTCTGTGCCACATTACTGTAAACCTGCAGTGTGCGCGAAGGTTCCCCCACCACCAATCGAAAATCATGGTTCAAGTTTGTGAAACGCCAGTTACAACTCATGCTTAATTGCAGACAATTCTTTTCCTTAGTCCAGAACACGCCAGTTTCATCTTCCTCCTGTAAGTCGCGGTACTTTGGAGAACTCGTCAGATCTGGCACATTGTCATCGATGTAGTCCCGAGACAGGTTGGGGCCGAGTTCCCATGTTTCCGTCAGCCATCCCATCTTAATGGCTAAGGTACCATTAATCCAAATTTCTGGGGTGTTGCCGACCCCATCGAGTTTGATGTTTGTATTGTAAATAAGCAGGTCTTGTTCGTTTCCGCGTTGAATCCAGCGAAAGGTTACGTACAGACGTTTGCCCTTGTCATCCACAAACTTGCTCCCTTGCCAGGGATTCCTCGTCCGCTTATGGGTGAGAACAGCAACACATGCTCTCATGAAACTTTCTCCGTCCACCACCCACTCAAGATGATCAATGTCATCCATGTTAACTTGTATGCCCGATTTATGTCCAGGGGTCTCCAACGTCGAGTAAATCAGAAATTCGTTCTTGGGTACCAAATTGTACAGGTTGGCACGTGTATCAGGTACTGACATGCTGCTCAAGGCCACTCGCCAACCCTGCCCGGGTAGTGTCAATCGTTGAGGCCATCGCACTTTAAAACTTGATGTAAAATGTGCGGGTAAATCTCGGTTAAAATGTGCCTTCCAAAGGCGTCGCATCCCATTCTTGTACTTTGTAGATGGGTACCACCCCTGGCACTGCACGACGTATCACAAATACCTCTTCTGTCCACCCAGGTAAATACCCTTTTTGAAACGTGCGATGTTTCTTGTTCAAACGCATCCGTGTCCCTTTTACCAAAAGCGTCTCTCTGTTCTTTTTCCTAGCTATGAATCGTTTATCGTACAGACGGTGCCATACTTGGGCTTCGTTAGCTTGCGTCACGTCTTTTGGAGCTACGCCAATGCTCCGATGCACTGTGGCGTTGTATCCCCGCACGATACTCTGCAAGGCCTGTAAGTATGTCAGCGTGTTCATGGCTGTCAAGTGCCGATACAGTTTCTCTTTCAATGTACGATTGAATCGTTCGGCCAATGCGGCTTTCGTGTCCCCGTGAGTGCTAAAATGATGACTACCGTGCGTTTTCGTCAAAGCCTTGAACGTCCGATTGTAAAATTCTTTGCCCGCATCGGTCTGCAACTTTTGCGGTTTCCGTCCCGCTCGTTTCAAGATGGTTTGCATAGCCTGTGCGACAGCTACCCCCGTCTTGTTCTTCAAGGGTTCCACCCAAGCATATTTGGACAATACATCCACTACCGTTAAGGCGTACCGAGTCCCTTTGTTCCAACGTGCCAACCCTTGTAATTCAATCAAATCCGCCACCCATTGTTCATCAATGCTGAACACGAGGACGGGGAGTGTGGGAAAATGTTTCCGGCGGGGGCAATGCAAAGTATAGCTCAACACCCCTTGCAAGACCTTTTGGGCATCTTTGGGTTTTAATCCATGTGCTTTGGCAAATGCTTGCACCCCACCCAAACTACCCGGCTCGCTGGGGGACTCATACGCTTGCGGCGAGGGTTGAATGACACTGACCACTTCACAGTCTTACATACAGTATTTTATTTATCTTGTAAATGGAACGCACGAATTTACAATGACCCATATTACAATTGGACGGTTTACAACAAAAGATTTCTTCACGGGTGCCTTCTTCATACACGGTATCCTTCTCTTCGATACACAGTTCGCACAATATCCCATCCAACACTTGACTCAACCGAGTTTGCCACACATTCACTTCCTTGCATTTGGCTTCGTACAACCCTTCGTAATCGCGCGCCAAACGTTGCGTAGTGGTCAGTTGGTCTTGTAGTTCAAATGCGCGATTGTCCACATCCTTAATCACTACTGCTTCCTCTTGTAGGCGTTCTCGTGTAGCCTCCGCAGCCTGTTGGATGTTCACCCACAACTTCGTATTCCTGATGATAGATTTCTCCACATGCAAACGTCGCCGCTCAAGTTTTTTTCCGTTGAGTGGTCGATTTTGTTGTCTTTCAGGCTTGCGTCAATATCGTTTAATTCTTTTACTGTCTTTCAAAACCTTGCCAGCTTCAAAGTGTTCAGAACGAATTGACCACTTTTTCCAGAGTGCTTCCTCTCGAGTCAGTGTCTCGTTTATGTTGTCTTCCGATCATGTTGTTGCCAACTATGCTTTGACAAACTGCCGGATCTTCCTGGTCTTTATATCTAGATTTGCGGAATCTGATTAGCTGAATGAAACCATCCAATCACACACAGGGCATACAACTCTCAAGATACAATTTTGATTGGTGCTTTTTTTTGTTGTTGTTTGACCTTTGTTCCTTGTCATCTTGCTCTATCCTAATGCGTCTATGGTGATTCAAACATGTTCTGCAAACTCTTCCACGGGATGGGGTGGGCTTCCATTTTTCGCGTTCCAATGATAGCGCACGTCTTGCCAGTCAGTGACACAATGGACTCGAGGCAGGGTACAAACACACCTTAAGCGTGATCGAACTCGAACCAACGATTGTATGTCATCGAGTACAGACAGATAAAGGGGCTTATGCATCCGGCGTGCCATCTCTACACCCCACCCCGTCCCACCGTCCACACACTCCAACCCTTGGCTGGTTTGTGCTAAATCTCCAAAAGCGTACACAGTATTAGCTTTCTTTATGATCCAATAATTGCGTCGCAATAGCCCATTGACTATGGGAGATGATGGGTACGTGCGCTGAAGCCGTTTATTGGCAACACGACAGGCATGATCCGCTTCGGGGTCTAAGGAGTTACACTTTATAATGTTTATGTGCGGTGCATCCAAAGACAAATCGTTCGGATGACAAACCGCTGAGGCGTCAACAAGTTTGGGATGTTTGCCACCGCAGAGACGCCATCCTTTCCTACCCCTATGGGTGATTGGGTGGTTGTAAGGGAGAATGCACAGGACACGCAGCCCACATTGCTGTGCCCATCGCATAGCCCAGGACTACATGGGCTGTGATGCCGATTTCTCACTGTCATTTCCAAAAAATGCGATTTTCATCAAAAAGGTGCCATTTCACACCCCCAAAAAGCAACACAAAACTCTAAAATTCAACATTTCAATCAATTTTTAGCAAGGGTCCACCCTTGGAAAAAACACAAATCTTAAAAATAATAAAATAATAAAATACAAAGAAGTGAAAAAAATGTAAAAAGTTAGAAATAAAAATACAAAAAATTAAAAAACACAAGGGGGACCCTTGGTAAAACAAAAAAGTGCTCGGAAACACGATTATGGAAATATAAGAGGCCTTAAGAGGGGGTTCCCCCAGGAAGATGAGTCATCACATATAGCTTGTTGTTTCAGATCACGAGACAGTCGCATGATTTTTTCAACCAATCATAACGAAACAAGTTCTTATTATAAATTATTCAAGTAAACTTTACTCGCAAAAAATTTTGTTTTAAGTTTGTGCTGTGCTGAAGTTTGTAATCAATTTTATGCCCCGGAAACACGATTATGGAAATATTAAATATTTTTTTTAAAACAACACAGCTGTGTCGTGACGTCATAATATATATAAAGATATAATCTCATATAATAGTATAGAATGAAAAATCAAGAAAATATAAACTGTAATGAAGGAATACACCAGGCCTTAGCATCAATGGGTCATTTATTATGTGATTTCTGTTATGAAAGGCTAAATGAAGGCGAAAGTAAAAAGGAAGAAACTTGTTGTGAAAATATGGATTTAATCAAAGATAACGGTTTAAACGTATGTTGTAATTGCGATACTTGTTATGGTTATGATTATACTGATGAGTATGTGGATTTCCATGAGAATAAGCACAAAATAAGACGTAAATCAATATATAATCGCAAGTATCATATAGAAAACGTATTAAACACCATAACTAGCAAAAATAAAATTCAATTGACTTATCAACAAAAACATCAGATATATGATATGTTTGAAGAGATAGAAAAGGTAAACAAAGGTATAAATAACGGGCGCAAGCGATTAATCAGCGTCAAATATATTATCAAACAACTGTTCATTATGCTTAATTTGCCCCATGAGTGCATAAAAGTGTCAAAATCTAAAGTGACACAGAAAAAACATGATGAATATTGGTCTAAAATAGAGTCCAAGATAGGGGATAAAATAGATGCTCTCACAATAAAAACTTTGAATCGTATTTCTTCAAGAATTTGTCAATGATTGGACTGTTATCCATCACATAATTATCCATGTAACTCATCGTGGATATCAGTTCAGACAAATCAGACTCGCCTGTTCTTAAAGCATTCTTCAGTAAAATCAAAAGATGACCATAACTCTGGTAAGCATATTGACAATTCTGAATTTTCAGATCAAAGTTTTTGTGTTTCATCCAACCTTGAATCAAGATAGCTGTCCCGCTGATTGCAACAAGACTAATGCCACTAGTAGCGATACTTGAAGCAATGCCTCCAGAAGCAAAAACAACAGACAATGTGTCACCCACGTACTTACACCTTTTATAATACTTCGTGGCTTTTTTGTATGCCCAATGTTTTCGGTGATATGTTTTGTAATAACTTTTTAACTCATCGATTTTTTCTTTTGATAATTTATTTGAAATGTGATTCCAATTAAATATTGAATTTTTGACTATGACCATACATATTCATTATTTTAAATTTTTAGTCTTTTACTCAAGCAGTATATTAAACCAGTGATCTGACCGCATAAAGGAGACCTTTTCATACATTTTGTAGTCATGTTTTCAGGAATAACATATAGATATCCCCGGTCTAATAAGTGTGAATTATAGAACCTTCCATAAGCATCATGCAAAATGCTATGTGAATGAAGTATGTTAGAATTTCTAAACAATCTTTC
>BLFK01000104.1:269608-282108 GCA_014634185.1 Astreopora myriophthalma | reverse complement strand
TTTCTTTTATCTAATTTAATTATATGAGAACTCGAAGTCAAACTAGAAAATATAACCAAACGGTAAACGAAAATGTGAAAAACACAAAAGATACCCAATATGCTGAAAATGAGCCTGAACCATTCATTCCCAAACTTGTAAGGGCGAAAAGTGAAGATACAAGGAAGTTCTTTGAAAGATTGGAAGAATTTGAAATATTTGCCAGTACAGAATAAACGCACTTTGTTATTTAATATTATATTTTCATTTTTTTTGTTATTTTAAGAGCTTTTTACAATGGTCCCCCATAGGAGATTTTTTTATTGCATTGCGGCCCTTGTGAAAAAATATATTTTTGAAAAGTTCTTTAGACCATCGGGGTATGTTTATAGTGTTTAAAAGCATGTTTAATGACACGTTTATATTTTTGCTGAAAAACAAAAACACTTAAAGAGATATTACTTTTATCTAAGTATCTAGTACAGATGAATAAAAAATATATAGAAAAATCCAAATTGGAAAAATTCAGCAAAGCCCAGTTGATGGAAATGCTGATGAAAGAATGGGACGAAAAAGCCAAAATGACTGGAACGGAAAAGGACAAACCCAAAGTAGTTAACCCTGCTAAAACTAAAACTGATAAAATAGCTAAACCAGTTAAATTAGCTAAACCCAAAACATTGAAAAACCGTCTCTCAGAGATAAAAAATGTATTCACGGATAAAAAAATCATAAATTATCCTAAACTACCTGTATCATTGAATAAATTCCGCCATGAAGAAGCTAGAGAAGCAGCCAACAAGAAAAACTCCTCATTTGCGGAACTGTTCAGAAAAAGGCTAAATAAAGTTGAAGGACGAAAGGAAAACATTTCTATAACCATAGATGTTGACATTTTTGATAGATTGAACAACGTTCTTACAGAACGCACTTACGGGCCATTTCAGACGGATATTCCTCGCTTGAATCGCCACGACATGTACAAATTTATGGTGTTTACGCTTTTGGACAAAAATTTCACGGTTTTATCTGGTGAAGAAATATTGAACATAGGCTGTAAGATACTCACCCACAACAAAAAGTTCTTTATAAGGCATAATATGGGTGGAGTAAAATTGGACACGTTCTTTCTGTGCAAACAACGCAAAATAAAATCACATGGTGAAAATACTTGTGTGTTAGACTATGTGTGGGATCAAGTACGTGGAAAGAAAGGGTTCAAAACATACAACTACGACAAACTGAAGGCCGAATTATATAGCTTTGCATGTGACCCACCAATGATTTGTACAGAAGAGTTGATAGATTGGGCCAAAAATTGTCATACCAATGTATCCATACACGCTTTTGATAGTATGTACAGGAAGTTTGTGACATTTGCTAAGTCTAATACACGTATAAATATCTCCTTGGTTTACATAGTAAAAGACCATCATTGCTTCCCCATTACCGATGAGAAGCTAAAATATCAGCCACAAAAGCCAATCAGGGGGGTTGTGACGACCTGTTAAAATATATGTCAGATCTTAAATGGACACGACGACATGAACACGTACATCGGATTAAACATGAATACGATTTATACTCCCTTAATAAACAGAATAACATTATTATATTACCCGAAGAAATGAAAATGAAAGATGCCATTGATATATACATCCAAAACACACAATTATACGTTGAATACCTTCACTGGAACAACAATGGCATACTGGATGGGTTCATTGACCACAAACAGAACATGTATCTCTTAAATGACGAATATGATATACGTAAATCAATATGTGACAAACTGTTTGATACTTACAGAACCCATGATTTCAAGTGGACCAATCAATCGTACACAAGTATTGCTTCATCTTTATTCAAACAGATGCACGGATATCTACCAGAATCAACCTACAATATGCATACACGGGAGATGCTTGACGACTTTTATCCAAGGGCGTTGCAATGGTGTGCACCAGAAGAGCTCCCAGAAGATATTGTGAGCATTGATATATCCAAGTCATACCCTAATATCTTGTTGAACAATGTCGTACCGATACCAATTTATACCATACACGACGTGGTCCAACCTTTTACATGCCAAAATGACCTTCGACAATGCGGTGAATTTTACATCGATGAAACTGTGCTGAACAGATACGGGGCACCAATAAAATTAGAAGCTGGGTTCTACTCTAGTAATCTGATTTATTATTTGGTTGACGAGTTAGGTATGCCTTTAGAAACAATCAAATACAAGATCGTGACTAAAAAGGCACTTAAACCTGATACATTCAAAAGTTACATTCAATACATGTTTGACACGTTCCCAGAAAATGAGGCAAAAAAGCTTGCTAACAGTTTTATTGGAGAACTTGGGCGAAAATATAATAAGACCAATCACGGGTTCACATGTACAGAATACGATACGGCAATGTGTTGTTGGACACGAGCGATGGCTGATAAGAGAAACGTAACAGTTGACCATTTCAACGACATATTTCTGATAAAAGAACAAAAATGTGAACGGATATTCACAGACAACACTAGCATCAATAGATTTATAGTTTCACACGCTATACTAAAGCTTTTATTGTTATTAGAAGCGTCTCATGGAGAGAAAAGTGTGCTCTGGGGGTACAATACCGATGGGATATATATCACTAATCCTGCTGTAAAGTTCAAAAACAAGAAAAGTATTAAATTTAGGACAAGTAAAATAGGTAACGCATATGTCACCGATAGCAAGTTAGTGTACTTCGAAAAACATTATAGAGAGAACCTTTACTGGGACGATTATAAGGTTGAAGTGGGTAAAGGGTGTATATTTAACGGCCAAGCTGGGAGTGGTAAAACTACAAAATTATGTGAAATGGTGCGCGATGCTGACAATCCTCTTGTACTTAGTTTCACAAACAAAGCAATTGAAAACGTTAAACACAGACTTGTGAGTAAGGGTGTTAAAAAAGTCAATTCGATATGTTACACATTTGATTCTTACTTTTGTGAATGGAATGGACGAAATATTGACAGTTTGGAAAATAAAACATTATTCATAGAAGAATTCAGTATGGTACCTAATAAATGGATGACTAAAATATATGAAGCTTATACCATGTTCAACAATACTGTTTATATGTTTGGCGACCCCAATCAATGCGAACCTGTTGAACCTGGAAGTCAAATACACACTGATTATCTGTATTCTAAGACTGTAAAACAAATGTGTCCAAAAGTTAAAACGCTCAAATATATTGAAGACTCAAGTAGATACAATAGAAAAACTCATGAAATGTTAGCCAAGTTTCTTAAACATGGTAAAATATCCACATATTATGATTCAATTGACCCAAAACTAAACAAGAATATATGTTATTTGAATTCAACAAGAATAAAAGTTAATACAGAATGCTGTGAGCGTTTCACTAAAGATAAACCACATATGACAATCGATTTTAAGTACAATGGCAAGAAAGAAAAATATAAAGTGTGTAAAGGTATGCCAATAATCGCTACTCAAAATATCAAAGATAAGGACATATTCAATACGATGGAATTTGTAGTGCAAGATATGTTAAATGATCAATTCAAAGTCGATAACCAATGGTTTGACCTCGGGTTATTTTCTGAATCATTTATCCCCAGTTTTTGTGTAACAGTATACAAATATCAAGGTTGTGATATCAATGAACACTATAATATATATGATGTCAATCGAATGGATAAAAAGCAATTGTATACCGCAATGTCTCGTACAACTAAATTTGACCACTTACATATTAGCAACAAAGAGTTGAACAACAAATACTTCTATCGTAAAACACCTGTTATTGAACTGACAAATTCCAAATTCAATGTATTATACGAAAATGGTAAAATTTATGAAGTGTCTTTTGACAACGGTAAGATATATGTAGGTTCCACATGTGAAAATCTTGAAACGCGTTTGAAATGGCACAAAATGAATAATAAAAGTAAAGTGTTCAAATATAAAAATAACAACCCAAAGATAAAATTAATTGTAGACGCTCCTTCTAAAGACAAAAAGGGCCTTGAAAAGGTTGAAAATGGTTATATAGAAGAATATGCAGAAAAGTACGGTGAATTGTTGTTAAACGTGAAAGCTAATCCATTGAAAAAGGCTAAAACGATAAAATATAAAGTTGAAATAGAAAATGAAGTGCAACTGAAAGAAAGAATAGCTAAATTAGAAGGTAAATTGAATATAAAAGATGATCCTAAGAACAAACGTTTATTTTTCGACACATGTATTGAAGGAAAACGATATCAAACAGTGGCTCGATACAATAAAAACTCAAAAGAACAAGCACTAGAACAAATATCAGAGAAAAAACAGAAAATAATAGATGAATTGACCTTATATTTCGATTAAAAATGATTAATATTTCCACTTTTTACACTCTTTACACTTTTTATTTCTAACTTTTTACATTTTTTCACTTCTTTATGTTTTTTCCAAGGGTGGACCCTTGCTAAAAATTGATTGAAATGTTGAATTTTAGAGTTTTGTGTTGCTTTTTGGGGGTGTGAAATGGCACCTTTTTGATGAAAATCGCATTTTTTGGAAATGACAGTGAGAAATCGGCATCACAGCCCCATGTAGTCCCAGGCATCGGTACCTTTAGCACCCCCCGTGATTACAGTGAACTCGCTCGGTTTCGACATTCGCTCACTCTCACTCACAACTACAACTACATGAATCAAATGGTTGCACTCTTTATTTATTACACCCTTGAACGAATAAAAATCATTTACATTATTAAACATTCAAAGTTCATGTGCTCCTTGAAAAGCATCCATCGGCTAGGCGTTGGGCCATGTGACAACCCATTTGAAAGGCTGATGGTGCTTGGGGAGTGTTCTCGAACAATCTTCCACTCCGCTTGTAAGGGTGATATCGAGCTGCTTCTGTCTTCTGCTGCTTCTTTGGTTGGTAACCCACTAGGCGTGGTTTGTAGTTGGGATAATCAGGTTGTTGTGGTGGTGGATCTAGTTTAGCCAAGGTGAAGACTAAAATCTTTTTGACCCAGGGAGTGTCCAGCCATTGGAAGTAGGGGCACTTGCGGCTCCGACAACTGAAAAACATTCTTCCGGGTTTTTTTTCACTTTTGCTCTGTTTCAATGTGCAAGGGTCATCGCAGTAACAGACCATCTTTGGCCATTGGGTGTCCTGTTTGTCAGTGTTAATCACAAGGTGTTTGTGCCGTTGTTTTTCCACAGCTTCTAAGTACTGGTGAACTTCTTTTTGGCTCGCAATGAAGGCGCAAGGGTACTTGGGACATTTGACATAATTAAAGCCGTTGTCTGATGTTCGGTGCTCCATCAAACACTCGTGAAACGGGCATGTCACATCATCTTTCTCCAGCGAACAATCGGCAATCTGTCCCATGAGCTCCTCGATGGTGGTGGGTTCATTGGGCAACCACACTTCCCCCTCTTGGCGGGTCTGCTCCAAACCTTGCACAGTGGGTGTAGGTGGGATGGGTGACAGGGCTGGCAATTGCTTTATCTCCTCCATTTCTTCGAGAGTGTCCATAGTATTGTTTCCTCCACAAGTTTGTGTGACTTCAGTCATCTTCTTGGTAGGAGGTTTGGATGGCCGCGTGGGTTTTCGAATCGGTGCTACTTGTTCTTTCTTTCCTGACATGATTTTGTCTCATGAAACAGTGAGCAAGAACTGCTCTTTTATAACAAGATGCGAACTTTCCCTCAAGGCATGATGGACCGATGACATCATAAGGAACCAATCAAAGAATAACCTATTTGCCTTTTGATTGGATGGCGATGAGGTCATGCTTGTTTCTGATTGGTTTTTAATGAGGTCATCTTTTTTGTTTCTGATTGGTTTCTAGCCTTTAGTTATGTCTTTACTCCGTTGTAATCTCTCATTTACTCTTCACCTCCAGAGCAGGACAGAGCTCCACTCCAAGCCGGCATATTCACCGCCAAAATTATACACACACAAAATCGTTAAACACACGCGCGCGCTCAAAACCTTACCAACAAATATATTTCCCGCCGAAGTTGTTTCACGTTGAGCTAGGGTTATGCTCCAACATGCCCCATTGTTTTGTAATTCATGCACGCCCCCCCTTTTTTTTTGACATGCTCATTGATGACAAATCCTCGTGTAGGTACGTGACGTGCGTCTCCTTCGCGCAACCCTAATTTATGCGTTCTTAATTTTTTTCTGGTTGTTCTATTGTGTTTCCCATGTTAATTAATGCTAATGTATGGACATGGGATCGAGATTTCTGGGCCTGAATGATCGCATACAACTACTCGTGTCGAAGTTGAATGAATATTCTTGTTGAATGAAAATATCCCGTGTTAAAGGTGAATAAATATAAATGTTGCATGAAAATAAACTGTCGAAGTTTAATAAATATAGATTGTTACATGTAAGTATACATTGTCGAGTTTTGCAACAAATGGCCAACCGTAAACCCAAAGTTCATCCAATACAGAGATTAAAAAAATAGAAAAGCACTTTAAGACATGTTCAGGCTGACAAAAGCAAGGCTGCATATTTAATTTCTGGGCAATCAAGTGCACTTAACTCTTCCCGGAGGATTTTACCATTCGCCTTCTGCTTTTGGGTGGAAATTAAACCCCCTGCTGTTCAGAATTAAGTTAAGGGGAACAAATTAAGGTACTCGCGACAGACTGTACTTTTCTAAGGTTAATATTGCTCTGATGAAAAAAAAAACAAGATAAGATAAGATATATAAAATAAGATAATAAAATAATGAAAAATATGCAAGATAAACTAGCTCGATTAGTAAGTTATGGGCCTATTGGGATGTTGGGAAACTGCGTCAGTGTAGCGTGGGGCCTGAGCCCGATTTGGGTTGAACATGCGTAGTGTGTAGAAATTCGACTCTGTGCTGGGCTTGGGTACGGAGCCCGCAAAGGGTCATTGTAAGACATAATTAGTTGACGAATTATTGGACTAGTTACTTGACGAATCATTTGACGAGTTACGTGACGAGTTATTTGAATGAAGAATACTGCCTTTGTCACACAGTATCACCAGGTACTTCCTAACTTGAAGAACGTGCTTTAGTATGGGGGAATGGCGCTTAGGTATACGGACAACTGCGCCGAAAATGATGCTTGCAAGCATCATTCGGGAAAGTTCGCTAAATCATCGGTGAGTCATCGGATCGCTACGAAATTTCGTCAGTAACGAGATATTATAATTAGCTAATCAGAAGCCGAGTTTTAACGGGATCTGTCAATAGAAGCCTACGTCACAGTCACTTCCGGTCACATCTTTTAAATGCACGCGCTCGGCCGCCAGTAGTTTCCCGTCGGCGAAAACTAAAATTCGCTTGGAAAAGGTTTTAAAGGTCTAATTTAGCCAGAAAAGGACACTGAAATCATTTACAGAGATAAGCGAAGCCATGTTTATCCTTTCGAGGCCATATAAAAGCGAGGAAACGTCGAGAAAACGACTAAAAGGTCAGAGATAATTTTATGCGTGTTTGCATTTAAATGTCTACACGTGTTGTTCGCCGGCTATTTTCCTTCGTTTCGCTGCCTTTTTTTCCTTCTAAAACTTGTTCTTTGCTTATATTTCGATATATTTCGATGTAGAAAATCATTTTCTATCCTTTGGGACCGATATTTTGGCAATAAAAGAGTGTTTGGACTCGTTTGTGACGACAGATGTGAAAATTGAATTATCGCTCCTTAGCAACGGCACGCAAAATATGCAATTGGATCCGTACTATTGATTTACGCATCAGATTACCAGCTTGCGTTACGGAAAAAATTCTCAAAAATTCGAGATTTGATCGATCTTTGTGAAATTTTCGACACGTAAAGGTCATATGCTAAGGAAACTTTTTCCGAATTGATGAAAAATTCCCGGTGACCAACTTAATAGGCCAAAGTCGCTTTTAAAACGATTTTTGCGAAATTTTTCGCGGATCTCAGTTGTTCACGTTCGTTTTCTAGTGTATGATTTTTCTCTGCCGATATATATTTTTTTCCCTTGAAGCTTATTAAATAACCTTTAAAATGAGGTATAATTTGCCACATAACTGTGAATACTTGTAAAAATAAAAGCTTTTATTTGAGAGCGATTTTTTTTCGCGCGAGTCATTTTGACGAGAAAGAATTAGGTAGTTCAAAACCAACCACACATAAGACAAATATTTAAGGAGCCTTCCCTATTATCATATCGCATACTCGCGACTCATGTAATGGTGTTTTCATTGTCACGCAATAGAAAATAAAATCCGAAACCGTTCAATGAAAGAAGCGAAGAAAATGTTAAATGAAAATGTTATAAAAGACTAATAGATAAACAATTTTCCAAGTCTCAAGTCTGTGTGGTTCATCGTCTCTGAGTTATTTGCCAAAACGTGTCACGCGATGTGTGGAGACGCCATGCTGGTGTTCTTCCGAAAGACACCAATATGGCGGCCGGAAAACAAAAACATCTGAAACTCAGTTTAGGATGAGAGCGCTTTATTTTTGCTCATGAGCTAAACTACATGACCATAATCGTTTCTTCCACTACTTTTAATGCTTAATTTTCTAGAAATCTCAACGAGAGACAGTTTTTTTTTTGTTGCGGCTACTGTCTTAATGTCACGCAAGGTGAAATTTCGAAAATTCAAAATGCTGTATTTTCAAAACAAGAAACGCTACGGGGCCTAAAAATGGGGAAAGATTTACTTCTTATTATAAATAGTTTCCATCTGGTTTAGATTGAAAATTCAGGGGCCTTGACGAGTCCTTAGCACATATCTTCAAATTACGCGCAGGGATGCCATGTATGGCGGCCGGAAAACAAACTACTTGATGTGTATGTACAGAACGATCTCAAGTGGAGTACACATGTTTCAAGTATTGTCAGCAAAGCGTGTAAACGGATCCACTATCTTAGGGTCTCCAGAGCAGCCCATCTGCCCAGGGACATTGGTCTAAAAACTTACATCACTAAGATTAGAGCTGTCTTAGAATATGCCTCGCCTGTCCGGGGAGGGTTGCCAATCTACTTAGAAGAAGATCTACAGAGAGTGCAGAATAGATGTCTAAATGTCATAGGACTCCCTAGGGATACTGTTGAGTCACTTGTAACTGGGCGTCAGAATTTGACGAGGAAAGAATTTAAGCGTATCCTAGAATCTGAAGCGAATCCTTGTAAACGTTTTCTAGATAAGGCGGTGGATCATGGCCCTAATTTAAGATCTTGTAAGATAAACCCAGCGCACTTCAGAATACCTGTATCACGCACTTTTAGGCACAAACAATCGTTTATTTGTAGAGGTGCTAACCTTAATTTAACTTACCTTAACTTGATTTAGTTTGTTATGTATTGGTGTATATATGTATATATATCATATTGGCAGTGTTTTGATCTTTTACTGTAACATTATCGTAATTCTTCTTACCAAAGGTAATAATATACACTTAATGTATGGTCCCGAGGGAAACAGTTAGCATCAGGGTTCGAGGGAAAACAAAACTAACTGGTTTCCGAGGGAACATACATTAAGTGCTTTGTTATATATTTAGACTTTCACTTAACAAAACAAGCAATGTATTCGGCGCGCGGGCAACAACTGCGCAATTGTATCCCGGTCGGGATACATTTGAATTTGATCAGCGGCACGTGACCATGAATCAACCAATCACAGTGCTCGTTTTGTTGATTGAAAGTCTAGGTATATAACAAATACAGATATTATTATATTATTATTTATGAACTTTTCAATTGAGCAAGGTGTCTTCGACTTCATCCTGAGTGGAGGAGATTTCCATTAGGAGATCTGGATGCACAATGTCATCATTAATACCCTCAATATGAGATGACATTCGACCTATACGCTGTACTAAAAAAATCGTTAAACAAGGCAGTCTTATCGGCCGGATCTGAAGCAGATCTATCATCTTCATCGATTTTTGCGGCTTCTGACGCATGCCAGCGAGAAAATCCATCACACTTTTAAACCAATGTTCAAAACCCAGAAAACTCTCCTTTCCAGTTGTTTTTTACGATATCGTTGTCTCCTCTCATTTTCCTCAATATCAAATCAAAAACACATTTAACTCAGCTCGAGGCCCCGATTGCAATGCACCTGCAGATGAAAGACCTGCGCAACTTGTCTTTCCTGTCTCCGGCGAAAGAGTGAAATCAGATCTTTTCTAAAACCTGGCATTCTGATGGCATATAAAATAGGATTGACAAGTGAGTTTGCGAAATAAAAAAAGATAAGCACATAATTCAACAAAAGAGATGTTGACCTAGGAAGGGAAGTAAGAATATCCGTTGAGAAATAAAGAAAAGTGCCTAGAGTATATGGCAGCCACATCAGTAAAGATACAACGGTCACAATGAACAGTGTCTTGGTCAGTTTTCTTTCTCTACTGACTGCACCATGGTGCTGAGGATGTGTTCCGCAGTACATTTTTGCAACAATGGATATGTAAGAAACACAGATAACAAATAGGCAAATCGCATCAAATGAACTCCATGCGTAAAAATAATTCCGCCGTCGGGCAAATGTATCACGAGGAAGGATGACAAAAGAGGTCGAAAGCAATGTAGCTAGAAGCCAGCAAGCCGCGACAACCACACCGTAAACCCGCTTTCTGATTACACGGTGTTTGAATGGTCGAAACACTGAGTGCGTCCTTTCTACGGAAATCGCAGCAAGGCTAATCAGCGATGCGTTAGGAAACAAATGCCACAACCACAACAAAATGTGAGACCCTACTTTAGAAGAAAGTGGCTTCCAAATGTCGCAACGTATTCCGGTCTTAAAGAAAGTATGTGTTGCCGAAAATGTCCCAACTAACATATCTGCCACCGCCAGATTCAGAACTAAGTACATGCTGCGTTTACAAACACAACGATTTTTGATAAAAACAAGAATTGTAATGAAATTGAGTGTTACTATAAACACAGATTCACTCATTTCCGCGGTAAGGAGAGTAATGCACACGGATGAAGAAAGCGTCATCTTGAAAATGTCTCTCAAGTATTTTTACGTCTTGCAGATGGGAATAATTAACAGTCTGTAAAAAAGAATATGAAGGATTATAACTATGTTATCTTTACAGCATTCCCTTTAATTCACATTTTAAAAGAAAAAATAAAGAAATAAAGAAAAGATATTTAAAAATAATGTTAGGGTCATTATTCTGTCACCCTTTTCCCCAGGGCTTTTCTTCACCCACCCAACAACGGCAGAGAAAGCCCTGGGAATGAGGTGGGGAGGAAAAGTGGTTGTTGCGTTCTGAGGGGTTTTTATGGGTGAATTTTAGGATGGTCTCCTTTCTGTGTTGTGCAGCACAAGGGATTGATGAAATGTGGGCAAAAAATATCGAGCGAATTGTCCCTGCGGTGCCTTTAACACCTATCATAAAGGGAAAAAACAAAACAAAACAAAACAAAAAAGAAAACGTAAACTCTTGTGATAAGTCCTCAATGAAATTCGAGTAAATTTTGTTTCCGTATACATGTCTTTTATGTTTTCGTAAGCTCTTGTAAACCGTACCCTACATGGATAACTCACCTTCTTCCTCCGGCGAGAAGTTCAATTTGCTTCGTGCAATTCGCGTGTCTTTTGACTCTTCTCTTGCTGACGCGATTTACATTGTTCCACTGAACCTATTAAACACTCATCAAATTCCTGAAACCCACAAACGAAAGCCAAATCGTGTTTAACAAGTTCTGCTACACGTTTCACTGCCTGTTTCGGTCGTCTTGACCATCACACTTACTATTTCACACTATACCGACTTTAAGACAGACGATTTATTATTTCCCGTCATGTGTCAGGCTTAACTCAACGTTCCTCAGTTACTGATAATCGCAAAGAATAAATGGTAATCCTTGATCTACTAAAGAAGAAAAAGCACTCGCACGTTGTTCCGAGAACAAACCGGGCAAGGGACAATTTGGCAAGAATTAATGTGCGTGTGTGGCACTAAGGACTTGCAATAAGATGAAAGGAGAACTACTGCAGCTGCCTAGTCAATAATTAAGCTAAGCATTCGCCAGCAGCGTCATTCGTATTCATTTGTATCATCCCCCGGCGGAGAAGCTACCAATGCTACCGCAGGCCAATGAATTTGATGGATTCGGGGTTTAACACTAAGTTAGACTTACATTTAGTATTTACTAGAACAAGTTTCATTTTCTGGCTTGCTTGGTTTTCCGATGTCGGTAATTTCTGATCTCCATAACTCCTCAAAATGGGATATCACCATTTGTGAACCTGATGAATGATTTTATTTAGGTGACACAAATTGAAAGCAATGCAAGTCGTACCATTGAGAGTTTGGTTTCAACCAGGGTAAACAAAGAGTACTAAAAACTGAATTCGACATAACACTCTTGCCCATGAAGACAAACTTTGTTTGTGTGAAGCAAAGAGTATTCTCCACCAAATTTTGATTAACTGTCAATAAGTACGACTTGCTTTCAGCTTGTGTCACCTCAATAAAATAAATACGCCTAAGCCATAGGCTAAAGGAGACGTCCAACTCAT
>BLFK01000104.1:262108-264608 GCA_014634185.1 Astreopora myriophthalma | reverse complement strand
TAAGAGAATAAACGGCCACGCCACAAGCGCGGCCAAATTATCACCAACTAGGTGTCACTTATTTTTCGCTGTTCCCAGCAAACCGAACTTTGCCAATACTGCGCACTACCGCTGAAATATCCAGCTTTTAGAATCAGAGAGCATAAAGATATGTATAAAGAAGCAAAATACACTCGAGTTTCACTGAAGGGTTATAATTAAATTTTTACGTTTTTTCCCCTTTATGATGCGTGTTTAGGGCAGCGCAGTGACGATTCGCTTCATATGTTTTTGGGTACATTTCACCAAATCCTTGTGTTGCACAACACGGAAAACCGATCATCGTAAAATTCACCCATAAAAACGCCTCAGCAACAATGACTAATCCTCCCACCCGACCCTGGGCTTTTCTCTGCCGAAGGTTTGGTGGGGGGCGGGGGGAAGGGGGAAACTCTTTATTATTTTGACTACTTCCTCAAACAATTTGGACAGAATAGTAACCGTTGCGCCTTTTTTTTTTTCATATCACCTCTTTCCTTTTCTTGTTTTTGTTTTAAAATGAGAATGAAGTGAAATGCTGGAAACATAATTTAATGTCCTTCTTATTTTTTTCCACAGGCAATCTGCTAATCATACCCATTTGCAAGACGGGAAAATAGTTGAGACTGAAATATCCAAATGACACTTTCTTCAGTCGAGTGCATTACGCTTCTTACATGGAAATGAGTGAATTTGTTCTTATAGTAACGCTGAATTTCATTACAATTCTTGTTTTTATAAAAAATCGCTGTCTTTTCGTAAACGCAGCATGTACTTGGTTCCCAATCTGGAAGTAGCAGATGTTAGCTGGGGGATTTTCGCTACCAATAACTTTTAATACTAGAAGTAACCACAGGTTAGAAAGTGCGGGCCTGAATGCACTTGGGAATGGGCAGAAAAGATAGCAAGGCGTGCCTTGTCTGCAAAGGAAATATTTGAAAGACCACTTTATAGAAAGCGTGACAGAAAATTGGCGTTACTTTCGATTCTCACCAACTGATCTGATAATTAGGCAATCATAGGCCATTTTTCAGCTCTTTTCGTCATATCGCCCCCTCCGGAGAGTTTTGTCAAGTTAGCTAATTAAATATTCATGGCAGAAAATGGCGGCCGGTCGCAAAGGAATGTTTATTTGCTCAAAATTGAGGCAAAATCTTTCAGAGATGGAAGTCAGGACATTTGTGAGGATACAGAGAGTAATTTGGGACCATTTGCTGGCTTTTATAGGTAAAATTATCCAGAAGCAAGCTTTATTGTCGTTTCCGTGCGTTGAATAATTATCGCCTCGTTATTGACTTGTCATCGGCTTCCCCGACGGGGGCGGGGGGGGGGACCGCGGGCTGATGTGTGGGAATACTGGGACTTTATGGGGACTTTGCAACAAATTTCTTCCCTTGTGGTGGGGGAAATATGGAGACTTAGATTTTTGAATGCCCTACTCTCGGGGAAAATGTGGGGACTTCGCTTCTGTTCAACTGAGAGGAGATTGGGGACGATTTTTGTTCGCTCGATCGAAAACAAGAAGGTATGTTTTAAAATCCATTGTTTTTTGTCTATCAAACAGACCATCTGTCAAAAATTTGTACGTATTTGTAGGCATAGGCAACTTTAAAATTCCCCTGTGTATATATTATTGTTTATAGAGGTCACTGTTAAAGGTCAACAGGTCGTCTTTTGTTAGTGATATAATAGAAGCGGTCTCGCTTTAATACCGCTTTAATCAACTTGGATCGTCTTTCTCTATTGTTCTGTTTTCAAAGGACAACAGTTTTAGAGCTGTATCTATCAATAGTCCCTTTGAGTTGTGTTAAGGGGTATGTTGTTGTTCTGTGATATAGAGTTTGAATGAAAAAATTGTTAGCAGGATAAATCGATTTAAAACAGCTTGCGGAGAATTCAGGACAAACGAAAAAGTAGACATTTTCAATTTCGCATTGTGCTTAGAAGCAGAAAATGAACGTGATGATATTTTATAAGTTCTTTATTAATGTTTGCCGAACCATATACATTTGTCATTAATCCTTTTCGGGACAAATTTCGAACAGCGTACAAATTGTTAAGGATAGAAAAAGTTGATTTTTTAAAAATATTCACAAGAATGTTAATTTCTGTAGCATCACAGCAACTGTTCAGAGTACTCAGGAAACTTAAGGACGTTGTGTTTAGACGCAGCAATGAACCATCATGATAGTGTGTTTTCCCATGTTCTTCATCAGTCCGGATAGATTGAAAACAGATTCTGGGGAATTCAGAACTGAATGAAAAGTTGAAATTTTCACCAGACTGCGCATGTACAGTAAGAGGAGTGATTTATAGCAACTTATGGAGTATTCGAGAAAAAATAATTAAAGTTCAGTTTTCATCAGAATGCAAAGTCCGAGTGTTTGCTAACTGTTTAAAGAACCCAAATAAAGTTCTGAAGTGCATCTTCAAATCCAGTTGGGTTCGCCAAATACTGGGGACTTTGCAAGAAACAAATCCC
>BLFK01000104.1:249955-259955 GCA_014634185.1 Astreopora myriophthalma | reverse complement strand
AATCTGCCTAATCATTCTACGCAACATATGACAGTCTGTGGCCTCTCGCTACATCAAGGAAGCACAGAAAGTCGCAAAACTTTAGAACAAAAATTTATTTTTCAAATCGGCACTCTTAATCCTCACGGTATCAACGAACGCTTTTCATTCAACTAATTTATTCTGTTGTTTTTCACGTTGCCAGGCACCAACCAATAGCGTAGCTCCATATTTCTGTATATAAACCACACACAACCCACAATTCCTCGATTTGCTCCGACGAAGGGCTAGCGCTCGAAACGTCAGCTTACGAATCTCTTTACGGTGGCTAATTCACATTATCAACTTAGTTGATAAAACCAAATTATCTAATGAAAGAACGAACGAGTAAATAAACAGATGAATGTATAGT
The DNA here is from genome assembly GCA_014634185.1 of Astreopora myriophthalma. Taxonomy (NCBI): domain Eukaryota; kingdom Metazoa; phylum Cnidaria; class Anthozoa; order Scleractinia; family Acroporidae; genus Astreopora; species Astreopora myriophthalma. The sequence continues at coordinate 259,564 of BLFK01000104.1, read as the reverse complement.
AATAGATAAGTGAAAAATAAAAAGCTAACAGTTGGAGACGTAAACTAACGAGCTGTTCCGAACGGATAGCGCAAAGTTGTCTTTGTCAGCGAGCGGGTTTGAATATGCAACAAAAATGCAATATCAAATGAAGCTATGATCCTCGCAGTTATGGACGCAATTTTAGCAATTGCGTAGAGAAGCCTGAGAAAATTGAGGACTTCAACGGGGTTCGACCCTCTAACCAACTGAGCCATGAAGCCACTGATGTTGAGAGCTGGTCATTTGTGGGTCCCTTCCCTTCCTCAACTGGGAAGGGGAGAACAGCTCGATCAAGTGGACTTGCTGACCTGTTTTAGTCCTTTCTTCCTAAATTCCACTTTCAGCCCTCCATAGGATATTTTTCGCTTGTGTTTCCTTCACTCATGGTGTACAAACTCCTTTCCGTACCAGTGTCAAAATGCAGCCTTACCCACCCATACACGGAGTTAACACATTTACAAGTTAACAGCCATTCAAATAAGAATCAATATTGTGTCCTGAACAGTCAAACATGCTGACATTTTTGCACCGGGAGACGTTGCTGTTCTTACTTGAAGTCTTACGCTCCCTTTTACAAAAGCGCATCAGTCCTTCGGACTTGGCACTTAAATGACAAAGGCAAATTTATGGTTAACTTTTTGCTTTCCGCTCACCAATAAGGTTCTGGATGAATAATCAGGGTCGTGGTTTTGAAACCCCTATTTTGTGCTTCTTTCTTTTGCAGGAGAATCAATTCCTATCAGACTCTTCTTAGCCGGCTACGAATTGACACCCACGTTTAAAGATGTGAACAAGAAGTTTTCTGTCAGGTACTTTTTGAATCTTGTGCTGGTTGACGAAGAAGAAAGGAGATACTTCTAACAACAGGTATTGCTTCGCCTTTTCAACTGTAATTAAGCCCACATGCAAGGTTTGATTTGTCTTATACTCGGGCATGTGGCACTTCTTATTGCAGTCGTAGCTGGCTTTGTAACTTTCTAATGGGTTTCTATCGAGATTTAACGATAAACAGTGGTTTGGGGTTTGGGGGTGTTGATTGAGATATCAATTGTTTCCATGCAAATATCACAGGGATAGGGTCTTAGTAACTCGGAAAGTATATGCCATTCGAAGTCAACTTTACGAACCACCTGGTTTTTGACCAGGATTTCTTTCTCCAATAAAATCGAGTGTTAACCCTTTCACTCCCGAGACCCACTTTAGAGATTTTACTCTGTCTAACGCCAAGCGATTTTACTCGTCACTGGGGCACCCCTTGGGGCTGAAGGGGTTAAACCACCTCTCCGTCTGATCAAAAACTATGTCTCCATTAACCCTTTCACTCCCGAGACCCACTTTAGAGATTTTACTCTCTCTAACGCCAGGAGACTTTACTGTCTAACGCCAGGCAATTTTACTCGTCACTGGGGCACCCCTTGGGGCTGAAGGGGTTAAAACCTTTTCTGTGGAGGGAGTTGAAGGAAAGTGACTTTTTTTCCCCGTATCTGCGTCCTTACTACTTGCAACGTTATGTTCAGTAAAGGCTACGACACAAGCTCAAGAGTAAGGCACAAAGATAAACTAAAACAGCGAAAATATAACAAACTAACGCAGAAACCACGTTGAAGGCATTGGACAGGCGCTGTCAAAAATACGGCAAGCCCGATCATTGGAAATCAATTTCATCTGTTGTAAAGCGGGGATTCTGGGACAAAAATCGGACAAGAATCCGAGCGCTACGAGGCCGAGTCGAACGCTCGACTTTTCCGATTTAAGTACTAGTTCGAATGCTCTACTGGCACTGATCTACAGAAGACTCGTAGGAGCTGGGTCATTAAACTGGATTCAAGTGATAACCGTCTTGAATACTGCCAGCACTGAATTGTGTGATGGTGGCATATTCGCCTAAGATGTGTTAACAAAAAACTCAGTACGTGATAATGATAATGATAATGATATAGCATTTATATAGCGCATTTTCTATGAATATATTCAAATGCGCTTTACAACACTTTTGTGGCTGCTTTATGGCGCAGTTCACAATCTTAAATCTAAATAACCAGTAGAATTCAAATGCATATCTGTGTGTTTTGTAGGAAGTCATTTTGTGGAGAAAAGGAGATTTGAAGAAAAAGCCAGGGATTCTCACAGAGAAACTAAGGCACTCCAGAGAGGAGAGCAAGCCTGAAGACACAGAAGAGTAGAATAGAGAATTGAACCGAGCAGATACTAGCAAATAGTTTATAATATCCTGTGGTGGGGTGGGGGAGTTTGCTCAGGGTGTTTCTTTTTTTGGGGGGGAGGGAGGTTGACCGTTACCAAAGCCTAGGGCAAACCTTCCCATCCACTCCTAGAAACACTTACGCATTTTAAGTTCATCACTTAATTCACGTGAAGTTGACGCTTATCACAATTCAAGGGACTCGTTCGTCTTGCCGTTTTGAGCGATTGTGAAAGACAACAGATTGGCTCGTGTGAAGCGGTGATTGGCCCACACCAACCTCTTTCCCAGGGTCTCTCTTCCCTGCAGAGACCCTAGAAACCAGGTGATCCCACGCTTGTTCAGCTTTCGCGGGAGTACTGGTATGTTTTTCCGGCTGGACCCTCGTGAAGGACTGTTTGAAATTTTGTAGCTATAAAGTAAGAGCGATTTTCATTTGGGATGTTCCGGATGACGGCCTACGGTTGATCCGCTGATAGCTAGAGCCAGCAAGAAAACCAGGAACGGTTGCAGTTATCGGGGTAAAAAAATAAAGAAAATCAGAGTGCTCTATGAGCCAACCTATTCATGTGGAAAAGGAAATCATCTGTATGGTCTGTGGCAAATCTGTTCATTCCACTGAATAGCTTTTTACTTGGTCGAATGAATGAATATGGATGCCCGTTCTGGTCAAAATGGTGCATATAATTTTTAACTGTGCATGCATTGATTTTACACGTTGATAGAATTAAGATATATTTTGCATTTCTGAAACATTTTGTTAAACAGCCAAATTAATTTTACCATTCCTATAAATTATATTTTTAGAAGACTAATAGTTTGTGTGTTTGTAATTAATTTTGTATGTTTCTCAAAATCCCTTTTGTTGGTTGACGTTCGTTACTAGGAATTCTTGTCGTTGATGGTCCGTGCTCAATTAACGAGCTTAGCTGATTAATACTGTCTGTTGCAGGTTGTGCGATTTCTTTCACGTTTTCGGGAATCGAAGGGGCCGTCGCCATCTTTGTTTGGCGGCACATGGTAGAGAACTACCGCAAGGTGTTATAGGTAAAAGGATTTTGAGAAACATACAAAATTAATTACAAACAAAAAATATTAGTCTACTAAAAATATAATTTATAGGAATGGTAAAATTAATTTGGCGGTTAAACAAACAGGTTTTTGAGAAAGATACAAAATTAATTACAAACACACACAAAATTAATTACAAACACACAAAATATTAGTCTTCTAAAAATAAAATTAATAGGAATGGTAAAATTAATTTGGCTATTTAACAAAATGTTTTAGAAATGCAAAATATTAATTCTATCAACGTGTAAAATTAATTCATGCACAGTTAAAAATTATATGCACCATTTTGACCATAACGGGCCTCCATAAATGAATTTTTTCCATTAAATTTCTAGTCAGAACCACTAGAAGAAAGTCTGTCCTACGTACCAGTATAGAAGTTATAACAGAAGTGTCTTTTCTTCAGGAAAATACGTGTTGTCTCGACGTACTAGCCAATATTTGGTTACCATTCCTTGTCGAAATTGATTGACCATACATACTTCTTTCCAGATAACCTATGTTCTAAATATTAAAGTGCTCCTGACCACAAACCGTTTTCTTCGGCAGTTAGATCTCAACATCTTATATTTTTTCTCGTCGAGATTTAACTTAAAAGGAACGTACACTCTTGCAAAAAGAGAACTTTAAGAGAGAGGAAATAATGTTTACAATCAAATTAATTTTGTTTGGAAAACTTTTATAGACAGCGGAAAAAAAAAGAATTAGAATCGCTTCTTTTCACTTTAAAATTTCCCGGGTGTCGCCATCTTGAACAATTGTGACGTAAGATGGTTGTTCTGAGAGAAAGAGCTTTTCTTTTTATTGAAGATGGCGGCGCCTGGAAAATTTAAAAGTGCAAACAACCAATTCTAAAAAATTAGTTATTTTTCCGATGTAAACGCCTTCTTTGAAAAATGTTCAAATAAATTTGATTGTAAACATTATTTCCTGCCTTTGAAACCTATCTTTATGTAGGAATGGAAGTTCCCTTTAATGGGGTGCGCAAGTGAGCGCAGCCAAGGTAGTCAGATGTATGGATCTATTTCTTCATTCTCGTCCCCAGAGCCGCGTGGCCCTGTTAGCCGCTGCGGGCTGGGCACAAGGACCAGTAAGCGCGGGAAACGTCCTAGATTCCATGAGTTCTGGCCTTGATGTATGAAGTCTTGAAATGTTCTCAGTGTTAGTGAAACAAAAATGGCGGCTGCTAGCGTTACGATCGGTGAAATACTTGCGAACGGAGAAGCGAAACGTTTGCAAGTATTTCTTCGAACATGTCACTGGCATTCAACAACGCCAAAAGTCCGTAAATCCAGGAATTCCGTAATCCTGTGTTGCCAGAGCGGCCAACTGGTCATCGTGCCCAGCTTAGAGCGGTCAAGATATCCAAGCGGCTTTCTTCTGAGGGACAGAGAACTGGCCCGATGGTGGGTCATATGACAGCTAGGTTTTGAGTTTTAGAGCACATGGAAAACAAAACTTCGACGGGAAAATTACAAAATATGTTTGCTATAGCTGATGACAGAACAACATTCGACCTTAGGTGCACTTCAATAATGTTATCAGTATAGGTTATAGCATGATTTTTAGTTTACTTTTTGAAAAGCAAAGCCAGCGCCTACGACGAACAGATGCTTTGTTTCCTTAATTTTAAGTTTTTTTAATGGTACATGTACTTTATAGACTATCATGGCATATATTTTAATGCTGAGAATCCCTGTACTAGAAGATGGCTTTTTACAATTACAATCGAACTCGTAATAAGAAACCCTCCGGACAAAACAGGTGTCCGCTTATGGGAGGTTATAAATGTAGAGTTTTAGTGGACTAGAAATCCCCTGAATTATCGTGGGAGATGTCCCAACATCGTTGAGCTTAATGGCCTCGGGCCCACTTCGCGGCGTCTAGTTAACAAATAGATTCCATGTTGCCGTGCGTCTGTTCAGTAAAAGATCACAGATGACATGAAAACGTGGCAAGAACACCAGCCGATAGCCGAGTGTGTCACTGATGTTCTTACCACATAAACGCTGGCCAAAACGTCTGGGGACATGCCCCTTTTCTATCGTAATTTTAGGGTATAATTTACAAGTCACCTGTAATTTCCACTCACAAAAACAAACTTATAAAGTTTCTCCCCCACACTCCCTGAACAATGTTGAAGTCCATGCCCCAAACAAGACATTTAAAAGGTGTTTGATCCTGGAGAACCAACATTGTCCAGGCTGGGGGTCAAGGGAACGGCTGTTTTCGTGTAAAAAAAGCCGAAGTGTCCCCAACGTGTTGGCCGGGATTGTAGAAACAGGTTCCGATAGTATGTTTTGGCTGAGATTTTAAATAAGCATTTAAGTTTACAGCTAATCTCACAACGCGAACACAAACAGATCGAAAATAAAAACTTCAGAGTGACTTCCTGTAAATACTACGGATAGGTGTGCAAAATGCAACAATCGAATTCCCTCAAACTTTTTCACAAGAAAGCCCTCTGAAAACTATTTAAGAAAATATAACTTTTAGTTCGTTTGGATTTATATTTTCCAAGTAAAGCGATTTTTTAATTTTCACCCTTGGAGAAGCCCTCGAACCACTGAAAAATGTGCTTCGTATTTGCGACTCGTGTATGAAAACTAAAACAAATATCAAAACTATTTCGATATTGCACAATTCAATGACCCTTACTTTACAAAGTACTGTTATTAGAATTGGAAAAGATTCAAACCTGAATTTTCAAAAATTTTTCAAATTTACCCTCCTAAACAGCATCATCAGAAAGCTCGATTTTGGCAAATTTCAACGGCAAAACTCCCTATCTGGTACATGGATTCCGCTGTAAAGATGGTATTGTGTAGAAAGAGTAAGGCTTCCTCTATCGTTCTGTAAAATAAAATTTTGGGGCAACTTAAACTGCGAATCATTAGACGACCGAAAATATTACTCGCTTGAAGTTTATGACCTTTGAACTTACGGTTGTCTTGATGAATACAAGAGATAACCTAAACAACAGTTGAAATCTTAGCCTGAATGCGACCATTTCCCCCATTTAAATGATTTGTAGTTATTCTTTATCTTCTGTGGGCAACTTTATCGAAAGTAATATTTTTTTACGTTGAAAAGGAGTTCTAACTTGTTTATGAGTACGTGTGTATTTGTTTACTGAAGCGCAAATTTGTGAATATTAAATTTATTCTACGTGTGCTGCAAGGCGTTTCGTGTTCTCATTCAAACAAATTGGTATTGCCAAGTAGAAGGTTGTCTTCTCAGATTTAAAAAAAAACATATAACTTTTGACTTACCGTCCACATGCATGGCTTGATTTACTTAGCAGCGTCACACCTGGTGTGATAGCGATGAGATGGCGTGACGATAATTGACAAGTCGCTTTTCGCGAATCGAATTCATCAAAAAATATGTATATATGATATCTTTCTTTGAGACTACTTGATAAAGACTCTTGTAAAATAAGTCTACAAATTTTGAAACTCTCATTGCTGTGAAATAAAAAACCTGGTTCTAATATCTTTCCTCGAGTGTGGTATCACATGACAATAAGGGCCTGATTACATGAGCTAGCCGGGCTGGTGTCAGTTTGCCGGGATCTCGGCACGTTTGTTAAACGCAACAAAAATCAACTTCGCGATTACATGACAACCGGGCCAGCCCGTTTAGCCGAGATCCCGGTATCGCGGTGCCGGGATCCCGGCTAACCGGGCTGAGATTTTTCCATGTAATCGCGTTCACCGTTCACCATGTAATGCCGGGCTGAAACTCATCCCGGCAAACTGACACCAGCCCGGCTAACCGGGCCAGCCCGGCTCATTTAGGGCCTGATTACATGAGCCGGGCTGGCCCGGTCAGCCGGGCTGGTCGGGTTTGCCGGGATGAGTTTCAGCCCGGTATTACATGAGGTGAGCCAGCCCTGCTTGGGTTGAATTTAGAATATGTCGCGTGAAAAAAGATAACAAGAAGAAGAAGAAGTGGAGAGACGTTTGTCTCGCTAAATTGTTATTAAAATTCACTATTCTACAATTTAAAGAAGCCTTAAGGCTTGCTATCTCATATATCTTTAATTTAAACATGAAAAACTACTATTCCGTGGGCCATTTTGCACTGAAGTGGAGTAATGTGGTTAGAAATCGCTGGCCCGGCTAACCGAGCTGTCCCGGTGAACGCGATTACATGGAAAAATCTCAGCCCGGTTAGCCGGGATCCCGGCACCGCGATACCGGGATCTCGGCTAAACGGGCTGGCCCGGTTGTCATGTAATCGCGAAGTTGATTTTTGTTGCGTTTAACAAACGTGCCGAGATCCCGGCAAACTGACACCAGCCCGGCTAACCGGGCCAGCCCGGCTCATGTAATCAGGCCCGTATTGTCATGTGATACCACACTCGAGGATCACACGACCGCGGCATAAAGATATTAGAACCAGGGTTTTTATTTCACAGCAATGAGAGTTTCAAAATTTGTAGACTTATTTTACAAGAGTCTTTATCAAGTAGTCTCAAAGAAAGATATCATATATACATATTTTTTGATGAATTCGATTCGCGAAAAGCGACTTGTCAATTATCGTCACGCCATCTCATCGCTATCACACCAGGTGTGACGCTGCTAAGTAAATCAAGCCATGCATGTGGACGGTAAGTCAAAAGTTATATGTTTTTTTTTAAATCTGAGAAGACAACCTTCTACTTGGCAATACCAATTTGTTTGAATGAGAACACGAAACGCCTTGCAGCACACGTAGAATAAATTTAATATTCACAAATTTGCGCTTCAGTAAACAAATACACACGTACTCATAAACAAGTTAGAACTCCTTTTCAACGTAAAAAAATATTACTTTCGATAAAGTTGCCCACAGAAGATAAAGAATAACTACAAATCATTTAAATGGGGGAAATGGTCGCATTCAGGCTAAGATTTCAACTGTTGTTTAGGTTATCTCTTGTATTCATCAAGACAACCGTAAGTTCAAAGGTCATAAACTTCAAGCGAGTAATATTTTCGGTCGTCTAATGATTCGCAGTTTAAGTTGCCCCAAAATTTTATTTTACAGAACGATAGAGGAAGCCTTACTCTTTCTACACAATACCATCTTTACAGCGGAATCCATGTACCAGATAGGGAGTTTTGCCGTTGAAATTTGCCAAAATCGAGCTTTCTGATGATGCTGTTTAGGAGGGTAAATTTGAAAAATTTTTGAAAATTCAGGTTTGAATCTTTTCCAATTCTAATAACAGTACTTTGTAAAGTAAGGGTCATTGAATTGTGCAATATCGAAATAGTTTTGATATTTGTTTTAGTTTTCATACACGAGTCGCAAATACGAAGCACATTTTTCAGTGGTTCGAGGGCTTCTCCAAGGGTGAAAATTAAAAAATCGCTTTACTTGGAAAATATAAATCCAAACGAACTAAAAGTTATATTTTCTTAAATAGTTTTCAGAGGGCTTTCTTGTGAAAAAGTTTGAGGGAATTCGATTGTTGCATTTTGCACACCTATCCGTAGTATTTACAGGAAGTCACTCTTAATAGTCTAAATAGCGAAATTGGTCTTAATAATGGACCAATTTTGGTATTTTAAAATTCAACTTTAAACAGTAAACATGACTTCGAGGCTCCGGGGTATAAAGTGATGATTTGTATGAGCATTTTTTCCCCGGAGCATCGAGATGATGCCTTTTCTACAAAAAATAAAATAGTCCATTTCCGAGTTGCTATTTGCCTCTCGTTGAAACAGAGTCTTGGTGCTAAACCATTCAAATGATAATGAGTTTGATTTTCATGAAAATACACAGCTGGTTTCCATTTGAATGGTTGTGCACCAAGACTCGCTTTCAACCGGAGGCAAACAGCAACTCGGAAAGGGCTTATTGTGAGTTAAAAAGAGTGTTCCATACGGTGGAACCCCTTGTATCTTCAGTTTGTAGTGCTCTCTTTATTGCCATTGCTGAAAATATTGAAGACCCCACCTCAGGGAAGGAACTAAACCACTGAATTGATCAAATTCATTGGTCTGTGACTCCGGAAGCATTCCTGGTTACTCAGGCTACGAATGAACCCAGCCGGGAGGTGTTAAATTATCGAATCATTTGCTTATCAAGGCACCTGCAATATTTCCCCGGCTTCTTATTAGCGAGTGATACAGCGCGAGGCACGTATTCGCAATTGTCCTTTGCCTATTGGTTTTTTGGAATATCGTGCAAGATCTTTTCTCTCGTCAAAGACCACATTTTAGTCGTGGCGATTTCAAACTATGGTAAGTCGCTGAATTAGGTCTACCGCCTGATAGAAATGCAAAACTTTCCATCCTGAAGTGAGTATTGTAAAATAC
>BLFK01000104.1:242455-244955 GCA_014634185.1 Astreopora myriophthalma | reverse complement strand
ATCGCGTCGCCTTTTTAAGGATGTTTTGCGACGGGCCAGAGTTCGCAAAGTATGCCTGTGAGGGCGCCACGCTTGCACGGTGGATGGGGATAAGGGTAATCGCCCTTTCAAGGCATTCAGGACCACTTCGCTGACGGCATTGATATGATCGGCATTGGCATGAGGTAACTGGTCTTGACGCTGTAAATGGCGTGCCTCATTAGCCAATTGCCGCAGGATTGGAAACTGTCTACGTAAACGCGGGGGCGGTCCTGCTGGCATGACCACTTAACTCGATCCCTCTAGGACAGGAATAAAAACTCGTGGGTACCCCTGGGATGGTAAAATATCGGTCCAAAGACGGCAGTCATCTGAGGAGGCCGGGTGTAAGTCAAAGATTAAATAGCCAATGGTGCGTTCTGTCGCACGACGAAAAACGTCCATCACATCCTTGACTTGGCTTGGAAATGCCTGACACACAAAAGCTCGCAACCCCGTGCAATCGCGAGGATTCTTGAAACAGGCAATGTAATGCGCATTCGCGGGAGAGGGTCTTGGCGTAGAGTCCCGGTGGAAACAAATCTTGACACAAATACAGCACAGTGATGTTCCGATGATGGGAGTGTTTAGTAAATAGGTTTAACACGCGTTTCTCTCAACCCCCTTCATCCATCAAATCGTCCAAAACCAGCACTCCACCGCCCGGTGGCCAGAACCATGTGTCCAAATCGTCCAAATTGGGAATGCCCTCATGAAAGTGCACACTATCTTCTTTGTACATTGTCTCGAACGAGGGTTGCCATGCTCCATAACAACAATGTTTGGTGGGTGGGGGCGGGTCCATTAACATTGAGGCATGTTTCAACAATTCCCGCGTGAATGTGGTCCTGCCACACCCTGAGGGGCCAGCCACCAATAAGCTGCAAGGGGTTCGGAAAAAGGCTGTACCACTGCCTGTGACGCGTACCTGTGTCCGAGGCAACTGATAAATTTCCCCTTGTTCAACGTCTTTTATCCAAAGCTTTTTTCACTCCATAACCTGCTGCAGCACTCACCCCACTCAAGGCTGCCGCTTTGCCTGCGGCTGCCAAGGCTGGCAGGGCTAAGGCTAGTAAGGGAAAGAGACCCCCTTGCTGGGTGTTGGATCGTCGTCGTCTTTGTCTTGTCACTCGCCTCTTACGAGGAGCAGCGCGGCGACGTTGTGTTCGTTTCAAAGGCATGGTGTCGAATGATATGGGTGATTAACATGGGCTCTTTAAAAAAAAAAATAACGCACATAAAGTAAACGTCATGTTGTTTTATTCGCATCTTTCAGAGATTCATAGCTTCACGCCTAGAACAACACGTTTGACTATCTTCTTCATTCACTATAGCCCCATCGACTAGGTCCGCTCTTAGGGAGGGAGGTAATTGTGCTTGAATGCGATGGCCAGCCCCGTGATCATTAGCCGCTAAATCGTGCAAAGAAAATTCATTCAGGAAATCGCGCATGCTCTGACCGCCACACTTTGCTTGTAAAAACAATAGGGCATAATGTCCGCAAGCACTACTGTTCAAACTTTGTAAACTGCGTTCGTTGCGGTGGATGGTGGGAAAATAACGCCAAATCCATGCCAAGACGTGAGGTACTCCGTACGTGTCCAATGGTAACCCATAACTGTCCAGGATCTCACAGGTATTCCCCAAGATTCACAAAGCCAGCCAGTGCCGCCCAGGTTCCCCTTTTGGATCCGTGTTGACAATGAAAGCCTTCCCAGTAGCTCGCCCAACTGTAGAAAGGAGGGTTGGTAATTGATCTTCAGGGTACACACCCCAAAATACACGTCGCAAGACAGGGTCTCGTTTCGCCAAGGCTGTCAGTTGCCGGTCACTTAATGGCACCAGCTCCATGGGTTCCGTTTGGTTCTAAAGCTCGGCAGGAAATGTTGCTACACCGACCCCTCTGTTGTATTTGAAGGGTCTTTCTTTTATTCCTTTCACACATCGTAATTTGCGACGCCTGTCCCACTGATATCAATGACGCTTTCAAATTCACCCCAGACCACAACGGTCAGGTTGTTCCCTGGATTAGCCCCAAAAGTGATCTCCAAGGTCACATCGCCTTGCTGTTGTGGGTTCCGTAACAAACCATCTGCATCTCCCCCTGCTACATTATTGAACAGGAATAGCGTGCAATTCTTGCCATAACCCCAATCTCCACGTGTCAGCATGCTTTCTTGATGTTTGCCTAACGCACCACTGGCTTGCAGGAAGCGATAATAGCCCCACCAATCTTTCTTATCATCGTTCTGGTTCAGTTCCAAGGTTTCATAGCGATATTCCTCTCCGCGAATGATCTGACGAATGCGCGTCACACTAAACTTTTGGAAGGCAAACGGGTAATAATCCAGGTTCCCATTGTAGGCACGACTGTCTAATAACCCCACCATCAGACGATCTGGTATACGGCCTTGAAACAGGTCTGTCTTCTTAAACAAAGTACTGTCTCCATCAAACGTGAATGTACGCACATCCATGTACA
>BLFK01000104.1:235469-237800 GCA_014634185.1 Astreopora myriophthalma | reverse complement strand
ACTCTGTGCTGGGCTTGGGTACGGAGCCCGCAAAGGGTCATTGTAAGACATAATTAGTTGACGAATTATTGGACTAGTTACTTGACGAATCATTTGACGAGTTACGTGACGAGTTATTTGAATGAAGAATACTGCCTTTGTCACACAGTATCACCCGGCACTTCCTAACTTGAAGAACGTACTTTAGTATGGGGTAATGGCGCTTAGGTAGTTCAAAACCAACCACACATAAGACAAATATTTAAGGAGCCTTCCCTATTATCATATCGCATACTCGCGACTCATGTAATGGTGTTTTCATTGTCACGCAATAGAAAATAAAATCCGAAACCGTTCAATGAAAGAAGCCAAGAAAATGAAATGTTATAAAAGACTAATAGATAAACAATTTTCCAAGTCTGAAGTTTGTGTGGTTGATCGTCTCTGAGTTATTTGCCAAAACGTGTCACGCGATGTGTGGAGACGTCATGCTGGTGTTCTTCCGAAGGACACCAATATGGCGGCCGGAAAACAAAAACATCTGGAACTCAGTTTAGGATGAGAGCGCTTTATTTTTACTCATGAGCTAAACTACATGACCATAATCGTTTCTTCCACTGCTTTTAATGCTTAATTTTCTAGAAATCTCAACGAGAGACTGTTTTTTTTAACCATACAGCTTTGTTGCGGCTACTGTCAGTGTCACGCAAGGTGAAATTTCGAAAATTCAAAATGCTGTATTTTCGAAACAAAAAACGCTACGGGGCCTAAAAATGGGAAAAGATTTACTTCTTATTATTAATATTTTCCATCTGGTTTAGATTGAAAATTCAGGGGCCTTGACGAGTCCTTAGCACATATCTTCAAATTACGCGCAGGGATGCCATGTATGGCGGCCGGAAAACAAATTACTGGGTGTGTATGTACAGAACGTTCTCAAGTGGAGTACACATGTTTCAAGTATTGTCAGCAAAGCGTGTAAACGGATCCACTATCTTAGGAATATGCCTCGCCTGTCCGGGGAGGGTTGCCAATCTACTTAGAAGAAGATCTACAGAGAGCGCAGAATAGATGTCTTAATGTCATAGGACTCCCTAGGGATACTGTTGAGTCACTTGTAACTGGGCGTCAGAATTTGACGAGGAAAGAATTTAAGCGTATCCTAGAATCTGAAGCGAATCCTTGTAAACGTTTTCTAGATAAGGCGGTGGATCATGGCCATAATTTAAGATCTTGTAAGATTAACCCAGCGCACTTCAGAATACCTGTATCACGCACTGTTAGGCACAAACAATCGTTTATTCCTAGAGGTGCTAAACTTAATTTAACTTACCTTAACTTGGTTTAGTTTGTTATGTATTGGTGTATATATGTATATATATCATATTGGCAGTGTTTTGATCTTTTACTGTAACATTACCGTAATTCTTCTCACCAAACGTAATAATATACACTTAATGTATGGTCCCGAGGGAAACAGTTAGCATCAGGATTCGAGGGAAAACAAAACTAACTGGTTTCCCGAGGGAACATACATTAAGTGCTTTGTTATATATTTAGACTTTCACTCAACAAAACGAGCAATGTATTCGGCGCGCGGGCAACAACTGCGCAATTGTATCCCGGTCGGGATACATTTGAATTTGATCAGCGGCACGTGACCATGAATCAACCAATCACAGTGCTCGTTTTGTTGATTGAAAGTCTAGGTTTATAACAAATAAAGATATTATTATATTATTATTTATGAACATTTCAATTGAGCAAGGTGTCTTCGACTTCATCCTGAGTGGAGGAAATCTCCATTAGGAGATCTGGATGCACAATGTCATCATAAATATCCTCAATATGAGATGACATTCGACGTATACGCTGTACCAAAAAAGTCGTTAAACAAGGCAGCCTTATCGGCCGGATCTGAAGCAGATCTATCATCTTCATCGATTTTTGCGGCTTCTGACGCGTGCCAGTGAGAAAATCCATCACACTTTTAAACCAATGTTCAAAACCCAGAAAACTCTCCTTTCCAGTTGTTTTTTAAGATATCGTTGTCTCCTCAAATTTTCCTCAATATCAAATCAAAAACACGTTTAATTCAGCTCGAGGCCCCGATTGCAATGCACCTGCAGATGAAAGACCTGCGCAACTTGTCTTTGCTGTCTCCGGCGAAAGAGTGAAATCAGATCTTTTCTAAAACCTGGCATTCTGATGGCATATAAAATAGGATTGACAAGTGAGTTTGCCAAATAAAAAAAGATAAGCACATAATTCAACAAAAGAGATGTTGACCAAGGAAGGGAAGTAAGAATATCCGTTGAGAAATAAAGAAAAGTGCCTAGAGTATATGGCAGC
>BLFK01000104.1:225469-227969 GCA_014634185.1 Astreopora myriophthalma | reverse complement strand
CGATTTTTTTCAACTTTTTTTTTCTAGGAGAAATAAAATTAATATCGGAAACAGGGGCGTTAGCAGAAATTAACAGTCACAAAATATATATTTGAAAAAAAAAACCGAGTTTCAAATCTTGGTCGTAAACGAGGAAGTTGGTTGACAAATGCAACAGGGGCGTTAGCAGAAATTAACAGTCACAAAATATATATTTGAAAAAAAAAAAAAAAAACCGAGTTTCAAATCTTGGTCGTAAACGAGGAAGTTGGTTGCGGGGTTTCCGGTTTGGTTAACTTCCGCAAATTATTCACGGACTTCCTAAGCTTCTATTGTTCGGCAGGAGACCATCATGCCAGAGTCTCTCTGGGCGCCCACCCACTGACCAAAGAACCCGAGGACTCAGGGCACGAGATTGCCCATCCCCGCAACAAGTGATCTCACGCTCCGAGGGAGGAATACACGTAGAAAAAGAAACTAATCTCTTCAAACTCGAACTACTTTATCGAATATATATGATAAATGTGTTTTTATTTTATCACTTCATCTTATCTTAAGTGCACTTGATTGCCTAGCAATTAAATACGTGGCGTTCCTTTTGTCAGCTTGAGTATGTTTTCAAATGCAAGATACCTTTTTTAAAAAAATCGGATTGTTTATTTATAAATCCAGATTAGATTAACTTGAGATAAACATTTAAGGTCAAAAATGAGCGAAAGACATGCTCCATGCTCCTTAACTCAGAGATAACTACTGTTGGCACGGTGTTGCTTTGGTCGAGCTTCCTTTGCTGGGACAAAAGTAATTGAACCATAGGTATGGGATGTTTGGGCAAGCCCTAATGGGCATATAACCATTTATTAAAATTCAGCATAGTAACTTGGGAAAAGCTCAATATAAAGATGAGGGCACACCCGCCACATACAAAGGACAGAAAGTAGGGAGGGAGGGAGAGAGGGAGGAAAAATTGATGTTTACTTGCCTGAAGAAGCAAGCGAAGGAGGACTCATGTGGTATGCCTTATACATAGGTACCGCAAGTTAGTGCGCAGTTCCCAGAGCTTCCTTTCTGCCGTAATGCAGTAGTTCCGTAACTCACGCACTTGCTTGCTTACGTTCGCTGTCTATTTGAATTCAATGTTGCATGTGCGTGCTTTACTTCTTTACTCCTCGTCTGTTGTGTTTATTATCTCCTTTTTTTGCGTTGTTTTCCGTAGTAACTCGGGGTCACATTGTGGGTGGCTTCCTCTGAAATGGTAACGTTAAGTTCTAGAATGGGTATAGGATTTAGCCGAAACCAATTGTGGAATTGCACACATTTCAGGAACCCTGTTGATGAACAGTTACAGCCGTAAGCGGATATGCATTTTGTTCTGGCAACTATCAATTACAGTATGCCCCGTTGAAATTATAAGGGATCCTCTCGAAGTCCTGGATGGCATGAATGCCCAGACCGGAAGCTGGAAATTTATTCACAAGACGTCGATGTCACATAAAATCATTTGCTTCTTTTGGGAAGTAAATTTTCTTTTTTTTTTCATTTGTTTTCATTCCACCAGAATATTGTGCTAGGTTGAATAGAACAACACAGAGGAAATTCATACATGCTTAATGGGGGGTGGCTATTCGAAGAGTTATTTTTCTAGAGTTTTGGGCTAGATTTAAAGTTAAGCCTCCACCAATCATGAACTGGTTAGGATTCATTTAGGGGCTAGGAATCTTGAACTGACTCGGGATTTCGGCTTTGCAAAATCTTGAATTCAGGATTTTGGAATTCGTTAACTCTAATCCTACGTCGCAACTCTGCTCAAATAACTCTATTATTAGTTAACGTTGGTAAATAGCGACCACGATTTCGTTTGGTTACACTGAAACACTACGTAGAAGACTCGCTTCCTGAAGCTTTGAAAAGACGTGGCATTTTTTATATTTAGGACTTTCTTGTTCTATAACATCCTAAAAACGAATAGTACTGCAGTCTTTGTCTTTCATATTGGACAGTTTTTTTGGCACGCATTGGAGTACATGTAGTTTACGCATGTGCATTTACTAAAAATGATATAAATAACAAAAGGAACAACGTAATTTACCACTAAACTTTTAAGCGTTGTCGCCTCATCGTCTTCACAAATTATTTTAAGACATTTTTTGCTTTGTTTTGTTTGTTTAAATTATGCGAGAACAGACGACAACAACAATCAGTTAGCGTATACAAGGACGTAACCGTGTCTGGTTGGATAAGGGACAGACAGAATGACTAAAGAGTTATTTAAAAAGAGTATATTAATATCAATGATCTGGTGTCAAACGTTGGAAAATGTTTCTTGCTTTGAGTGACTCTTTTCGACTTCGATAGATTGGACAAACTAGTTTTACTAGATGTCATGTTTGCATAAGCGTGAGCATCTGTTCTAAAAGGTTAACAGTAGTTTGGGTTTCATCGTAGGATAAACAGCATCATGTAAAATCGCAGTCAAGATGTAGGACGTATATACGATGAACGCCCTGATGTAATCCGGAGG
>BLFK01000104.1:215181-225459 GCA_014634185.1 Astreopora myriophthalma | reverse complement strand
ACGCGGTGGTGTTAGGCCTTACTTAATTTGATCTTATGCGTACCTAGGAGTTACGGAAAGAAATTTCGAAGCAAATTATATCAGAAAACTTAACAGATGAAGAGATTTAAGAACTGACTGGTTCTGAATGTGATAAAGTTCTGAGAATGTCGTGATAATTCTAATTATTCGTTTCGGTAAAATGTTCACTGGCTTTAAATAGGTTACGAATGTTTGACCCCAGAGATGAATACTGTGGTGTACTGGGAACTGGGACTAGTACATCCGGGTATGCAGGAGGGCGGGAAGAAGAGTAAGAAACCATAATGGCGTACTTAGCGTTGACTGTGATGACCACTTAGTGTTCATTGTGTTGACAGAAACACTACGAATATCGTAAGAAAGAGGTAGATTTATCGAGTGGTAGAGCATAATAAGTATATCAATGCCGACGTAATACCTCAGTTTAGAAAAGATACCAATAGTTTTCTCTTGATAATTTACGCATACTTCATTAATGTGATTCTTCCAAGTCAGGTTTGAGTCAAAGGTTACAGCAAGATATTTAACAGTAGGGAACTTGCTTAATATTTATTCCATCGATTTCTAAATTAAGAGACTGAATGAAAGGAAATAAAATTGGTCTTAACAGTGCTGAGAACAAAATTAAATCTGTTGGATTTCATCCACTCAGCCACGGTTTTAAGCTCCTTCAATTCAAGATAATTGAGATCTTAAATCGAAAAAAAATTACCAGAAAAAAAAAAAAACAAAAAAAACTCTAAAGTCAAAAGAAGCATTACCGACCCTACCAACACGGGCGATCACTGGGGAATTTGAAGGAATAACAACATGTTTTGGAACAAGCTAATTAATTATGCAGTGAGGATACCAATAGGTGTTTTCGCCATACGATGGAGGTTGGCCCGATAGCCCAGTGGTCATCGCTGTCGCATCTGATGCAAGAGAGCGCGGGTTGGAATCGTCGTGCGTACATTTCCATACAAGTTTCTTTTCACGGACTGCTAAAAGTATATTCGATACTAATCGATATAACTGACTGACGTTATTACGCATGAGCAGGAAAATCGCGATCCCAAAAAAACAAACAAACAAAAACAAACAACATAAACAACAGACCCAAAAAATTAACTATAGCTGTCAGCTGTTAGAGAAATAATAAAATTCAAACACGAAAACAAAGTAAAAAGTATTCTCCGAGGGCGGAGACTGAGGCAAACCGGCTGTTAGCAGCCATTTCTGTTTAGTTTCCAACAAAGTAAACAAGACCATTTACATTCGCTGCTCTTAGCATATAGCACATATAACTACTTCCATAAGTGAAGTTCAGAGTATCGAATAGTAGTCAAGGAGAAACGTAGAAAGCCTAACCTTACCGGTAAAACTAGGTATATGCTAAGCGCCGGTCAGAAGAAAGAAGAGGGAATGTTAAAATATGCAAATACCTTACTTGAATAAACTCGGGTTACTTCAGATAATGATGGACTGAATTGGTTAAAGCTGTTCATGAAAACTAAATTGTGAATTATGTTTCTAGTGGATAGTCATTATTCGTTATTTGGCTTCCCGGATGACTAACAGATTGCCCAAGCCAGCGAAAGCTAGATAAAACTTACCATTAAAATCAAGCACTCTGCTTGAGTGGATCACCCTCATTCACTTCCTTGCCGGTTGCCAGCTTGCGACTTGCCCCGACCACTGCTAATCCGCTTTTTCGATAACACTAAAGCTAGGTAAGCTTTCTCTTGTTTTTTTTCCTATTCTTTTTCGTTTTGATTTTAAATGAAACCGTTTAAGTATCATTCAGTGAAAATGAAATATCCATTTATATAGCACATCTTCTATGTGATGTATTCAAATGCACTTTACAACACTCTGCTTTGCCAGGCTGCTTTTATGGCGCAGTTCACAATCTCATATTTATAGAACCAGTAGAATTCACAGTTGCCCCCAGAACAGAATGAGTGATAGACCATCATACCGGGGACTACGTTCCCTACTCTTCTCGAGCAGTGTGTGGGTCCCACCCAAGTGTTGTGAGACGGGGCGTACGGTTTATCGCCCTTATCCGAGAAGATTTTAAAGTCTAGCCATTTAAAGATGTCATTAAAAAGGCAGCACCCTCGCCTCAGTGATTTTAAGACCCTAAGTGCATGTCGGTTCGGCCGGGATCTGAACATACGACCTTCCGCTCAGCAGACTGGCGCCTTATGCCATTGTGCTAACCAGGCGGCAATTCGATAACAGTCGCATACTGATCGTTCCAATGATTCGGATGCAAAGCCGAAGCTTAACCCATCCTCTTAAGTTAGGAGCGACCAGGGGGGAGTTCGAAGCAGGGTTAGTGCTAAGTCGGGATAAATACCATATAAGAATTAATAAGACTTTACACTTGGTTAGCGCGAACCCTGCTTTGAAACAAGTCGGCCCCGAGGTACAATTGAAACCTTTCTTGAATGGTTCACACCCTGAGTCTTGATTTGTCGCCGCTAAACAATCTGCTTGGCCTGCAGCTAGTCCTCGACTTAACGAGTTTGAGCCCCATTGCTATCAATTCGTGACCAGCCCACGCGATTAACTAAACCGAACCAGTCCAAAAAAAAGGAGGCACTCAGTGGAGTGCATGCGGTCACAGTTTCTCACTGGGAATTTAAAATAGGCCCCTATATAAAGCGTCAAGTTAGCTACTGCTTAAATAGTTCATGGGCGGTATCATCAAAGCAAATTAAAGCAATCACGAGGAGAGAAATTACCGCCAGGATTAGTTTAACGTCACTTGGAAGGCTTTTTCGAACTTGAAAAAGTATATTCCAATGTTGGTACGCAAGTCTTGTGGAGATAAATCCAAATGCATTTATTTTACAGATAAATCCAAATGGATGTTCTTGCAAGGAAGTAGGAATAATGGAAATGTAACAGACCGATTTATAGTGTTTTGTGATCAGTGTTTTTATTTCTTAAGTTTTATCAAGGCAAAGGTAATTCGACTATTCGAGCTTTTGGGATTATAGGAACATCCCGGCTAGATAAGAAGCAGTTGTACTTATGCAAGTTTGGGGCTTAGCGGAGAAAGCCCCTGGTATTTGTACTATTGAACAAGTTATGTAAAGTCAACATGCGAACGGACAGTTCAACAAGATTCTTATCCAATAGATCAAGATAATATTTTTGAAAACTCTAAATGATTTTGAGTTTGTTTTACGAAAAGAAGAAGGTTAATTGTTTTAGATTTCACACCCTTTCAGCTTGACGAAATCCTTTTTTTAAAAAAAAGCTTCTGTGTGCACATTCTGTGTTAATTTTTGATGAGGACCTTTTGTCGTGACCGTGGAAATAATTATTTAATTTGAAGAAATGGGTGAAAGTCGTTGGCAGCCTTGTTAACTGCAAAATACCCTGCCACTTCTGACCACTATTGTTAGCATATAGCGGCGTTCTGTGAAGAACGAGTCAGAATACAATAGATGTTATTCCTATTCAATTGCTTGCAAATAAGTGGCAGGGTATTCTGCAGTTACGCCGAGCTTTTTTTCAAGAAATGTAAAGGTAAATAATGCTATAGCTTCAGTATTCAAATCATCTACGGGTAGAATTGATAGCTTCTTTTCCTTTCCTTTATGCGTAAGGACATTGTCCCTACAGACACCGCCAAAGACCTTGGTGTGACTTTGGATTCTAATTTAACTTACGCTGAACATATAATTAAAACCTCGCGCATGTCCCGCCTTGGCCAGATAAACCGTGTCAAGCATGTCTTCGACAAACGTACACTTTTGATGATTATTAATTCCTTAGTTTTTAGCAGGTT
The DNA here is from genome assembly GCA_014634185.1 of Astreopora myriophthalma. Lineage (NCBI taxonomy): Eukaryota > Metazoa > Cnidaria > Anthozoa > Scleractinia > Acroporidae > Astreopora > Astreopora myriophthalma. Next base: position 221,651 of record BLFK01000104.1, on the reverse strand, counting down.
ATTTTATTGCTCCAATGTTTGGTCAAATACCTCAAAATGTAATGTCAACAAGTTACAGGCAGTGCAGAACTTCGCATGCCGCATTGTTAGCGGCGCGCGTAAATTTGACCACGTTACACCGATTCGCAAGGAGCTAAATTGGCTTTCAGTTCCAAGCCAGCTTTATTACCGGAACGCTACAATGGCTTTTAAATGTATGACTGGTCAAGCCCCAGAATACCTTACATCAAAATTCATAAAGCGAGCAGAGGTTAGCCGACGTAGCACCAGAAATTCACAGCTTTTACAAATTCCTTTTTTTTAGAACAGTTAGCGGTCAGAGAACATTTTCCTATAGAACTGTGAACTTATGGAACTCTTTAGACAATTCTTTTAAACTGTGTAACTCGGTTAATGTTTTTAAAAATCGTTTACGTACTAAATTACTTAAAGAATTGTAATTTTATATATATTTTTATTCTTATATATATATATATTTTAGATTTTAAAACATTTTTAATTGTAAATAGGATCATGTATTGTCTTTGAAAAGCCCCTTGGGAAAGTCAATAAAGTATGTATGTATGTATGTATGTAAGAGAGGACCAGTATGATCAAGACATTAGCCTAATTGTCTTCTTTCGCAGTTTTCTGATGGGTCTCAAGTGGTATGTTTTCCCCCATAAAATATTTCGGTAATTAAGATATGGGTAAATTATATTAGTGAGTTATGCTGTGTTGTTAAAGCTCGAGAGGCAAAAGGTGTCTTGATTTATAAAGAATACCTGTTGTTTTTTTGTTATTTTAGGTTAAGGACGCACTACTGCGAATTTTTTTAACGTCAAGTTTTTTGGGCAACCGAGATATTTTTTTATGCACAAATTCTTTCAAGGTTTTGGCGTGGGTGACATTTAACGAAAGTTTCATTTCCAAATTCCAGTGCTTCACACAATCAATCATCAACCAATCCTCTTCATTGGATATTGGCAAAATTTTGGCAATCCGCCCAAAACTGGACAAGTTTTGAGACGTGGGGTCGTACCTATCTTAAGCCCAATCTTGCAGATTAAGTACTTAAATAAAATTTGCTCTAGTGCAAACCGGGCCTTATTTGCAATAGAACTTTTTACCGGTATCGCGGCCATCTTGGATTCTATTGTCCTGCGAAAGGTATTAGGGGATGCTCAGGGGGCAAATTCATACATGTTGTAGGTATAAATTGGGTTTTCCTGTGAAAAATTTCAAGCCACTTTGATTTTCACATCCTTTGTTTCACACCATAATCAATCTGAGGCAAAGGAAATATGAAAATTCATCTGGTATGAAAATTATTAATCCAAAAGAAATTTATACCCACGTTGTGTGCGAATTTGACCCCTGGGCATCCCATAATATCTTTTTCAGAAGAATAGAATTCGCTGGTACCAAAACCAGCGGAAAATGGTGACTGGTTAATCGCGCAAGTGCTCTTGGGATTGTTTAGAGGGACAGTCTTAGTCGATTGAGCAAAGAATGCCTCACCACTATAACTGCTGTGTTCCTGGTTGCCAGAATAACTTTAGAAACGCTTCAGACTTCCAAAACCTATAAAGACATTTTGAGAAACGAAAGCCTGAAATTGGACTCTGAAAGCACTCGAGTTTTGCTCTGCACACTTCGGAGGTGGAACCAAGCTTAGTGGGAGTTGTAATGAACACTATATTGAAGGCTTTCCTTTTTTAGTTTAATTTTTAAATTTGATTCTTTTTCAACACACCAATTAAGTTTCCTTTTACCCTTTACGTCATTAGTTTAACACCTTTGAGTTTTGCACTTCCTGTGGACTTTGTCTTAGCTTAGTTTTAGTTACCCTGCGTGTGTGTAGTGTGGAGCTTATCAGCGCTTGTAATAATTTACCCCAAAGTTACCTTTGACTGTTGCAGCGCAAGCGAGAACCGATGTGTAAGTAAAACGTTTATGTTAGTCCCTAAAAAAGGTTACAGTGTAGTATTTTAACTTATTAAAATCGCGTTTTCTGTAGGTTTATTTTGCTTTAGTTTTACACGTGCCACACTTCAGTTTTAAGGTTCTATTTTGTTTCTTTCATTGGCAGATTTCCGTAATTTGCGTTCCTTGTAGTTTAGGTTTCTGTGTATATAGTTGTCGTATAGGATTTTTGTGCATCTTAAGTCATTCTTTTTCATGTTTCAATATCATAGTGGCACTTCCAAAAACATCTGTTTCATCAAAGTTATGATCGGAATGTCCGCTATTGTTCATATGCGATTCCCATTGTTTATTTCTTTAACATTTAGTGATTACTTTATTGATTACATTGTGTTTCAGTTTACGTTCGAATATTGTCGATTAAATCACCGCTAATCAAAGTTGGTTCTCCGTGATACCTTTGGCCTTATTCGACCAGTAAAACAACAACCGCTATCCAGCTCATCGAGACACGTTGTCTGGCTTTGTGACTCCGCGCCTTTCAACAGACGCTGTGAGGAAACGAAAAGGAGCCAAGAGGAGAACACAAACGACTGAACTATGAAGACGCAATTGCTTGGCTTCGCAAGAAAAAGAGACGAAGCGAAGTGATAGAGATTCTCAAGGATATTGGTTGTCAATTACAGGAGCTACTATGTGTGTGTTTACTATCAGTGTTCAAGAAGAGCTAATTCAGCTTCGAGGAGGTCAAATGGATTAACTATGTAAAGTTCACGAAATAAACAGAGAATTGGTGAAAATACGCGAGGAAAATGAACGGCTTAAGCAGGAAATTGATCGGCTCAAAAAGTTTTCTTAATAGAAAGCATCACCTGGCTCTTGATATGTTTCCCATTTTGCTGAAGGTGAGAAACATGCAGAACATGACCCGATTTAAAATAGTTATACCCCTTTACAAGAGGTTTTGCAGTTGAGAGTTTTTTCGTGCAATCTACTCCATCAATTATATAACGCCAAACAGTATCAAAGAAACTTTCGGTATGTCCATTAAGTCACTTTAATATCCTTCCTTCGGAAAGGTTTTGGATACTTCGGGTTCAGCTTGATAAATCACTCCACACTGGGCTTTCTTTTGAAGCAAATTAATGCCACCATCTGGATCGAGAAGATACTTAACATCCAAACAATTTTTCTTGTAGTCTTTTACTCCGTTAAAAAGGACGAGATCACATTTCCGTTTCTCGCTGTCAGCCATTTTGTTTTTGTCCCTCCAAACGATCCAAAGAGCACCGGCGCGCTTAACTTGTCACCAATTTCCCGCTCGTTTTCGTACCGGCGAATTCAAGATGGCCGCCGAATTCAATGTATGGGTGGTTTTCACGTTACGTCATCGCCGCCATGTTGGTGGCGAAAACAATAGATCGCTCATTAGCTTTCTTTGTTCGTCCACCAGTAGCTGTACATTTCACCATTGTAATCCCTGCCCCGAGAGAATGGTTGCAAACCACCTATATTCCTTAGAACTTGGTCGATTCCCCTTTTTTGAGTGCCGTTTATTGTTAATTTTATTTCTTTGTTTTGTTTTGTTTTGTTTTTGTTTTTGTTTTTGGTTTTGTTTTTAAGATTGCCTCATTTGTTTGTCTTGGTTTGTCCTGATTGGCCAGAGTAATTTCTTTGGCTGTGGTTTAAAACCAAATTCGATTAAAAACAGCTCTATTTAATTCGTCATAAAACAACAACAAACAAACAAACAAAAACAACAACGTACATAAGTATTAATGGTATAACAGTGAGTTATGATTTATGGTGCGTCTGGGTTTGTTTGTTTTTCTTTTTTTACAGATAAGCTAAAAGAACTTGAACCATTCGCAAGACGGAAATTACCAAGATGACGCTTTCTTCATACGAGTGCTTCACGTTTCTTATCGTGGAAATGATTGAATTTTCGCTCATAGCAACACTCAATTTCATCACCATTTTTATTTTTATCAAAAATGGCTGTCTTCGTAAACGCAGCATGTACTTGGTTCTTAATCTGGCAGTCGCAGATATGTTAGTTGGTGTTTTTACGGGGCCAATTACTTTCATTTATACCGGACAACTTTGCGACGTTTGGGAGCGATTTGTTTCTAAAGTAGGGTTTGAGGTTTTGTTGTGGTTGTGGCGTTTGTTTCCTATGGTTTCCCTAACAAACCTTGCTGCGATTTCCGTAGAAAGGGCGCACGCAGTGTTTCGACCATTTAAACACCGTGCTATCGCAAAGCGGGTTTATATGGTGGCTGTTGCAGCTTGTTGGCTTGTAGCTGTACTGCTAGCGACGCCCTTTTATATAATCCTTGATTTCAAAACAGCTGGCCGACGGCGTCATTATTCCTACATATGGAATTCCTTTAGTGCAATTTGTCTATTTGTTATCTGTGTTTCTTACATATCCATTGCTTCGAAAATGTACTGCGGAATACATCCTCAGCACCATGGTGCAGTCAATAGAGAAGGAAAACTGACCAAGACACTGTTCATTGTGACCTTTGCATCTATACTGATGTGGCTGCCATATACTCTCGGCACTTTTTTTTATTTCTCTACTGATATTTTCGCCCCCTTTCTTATTCAGCAACTGTTTGGTTGAATTATGTGCTTATCATTTTTTATTGGGCCAACTCACTTGTCAATCCTGTTTTGTACGCGACCAGAATGCCAGATTTCAGAAGAGCTCTGATTTCACTCTTTCGCCGAAGACAACAAAGAGAAGTTGCGCCGGTCTTTCATCTGCAGGTGCATCGCAATCAGGGCCTCGAGCTGAATTAAATGTGTTTTTGATTCGATATTGAGGAAAATGACAGGAGAAAACGATATCGTAAAAAACAGCTGGAAAGGAGAGTTTTGTAGCTTTTAAACATTGGTAAAGTGTGATGATGGATTTTTTCACTCTGGTCGGATAGTTTTCTCACCGCGCATGCATCAGAAGCCACAAAAATCGATGAAGATGATAGATCTGCTTCATATCCTGCCGATAAGGCTGCCTTCTTTAACGAGTTTTTTAGTACAGTGTATACGTCGAATGTCATCTCTTCTAAGGCTTGGTGCAGTGTCTACTTATCAAACCATAAGCAAAGGAGGGTAGTTGATGAGACTTGTTCAAGCTGGCTGAATATCCCATCCGGTGTGCCTCAGGGAGCCATTTTGGGCCCCCTGTTTTTTGTTTTCTTCATCAGTAACCTACCTGAGGTGGTCAGTGCAGGGAATACTCTGGCAATGTATGCAGACGACTGCAAAGCACTTAAAGTGATATCCTGCCCAAACGATCAATCGATGTTTCAAGGGGATTTAGATAGACTTTGTACATGGAGCTAACAGTACGGTATATATGGAATTTAATGTTAAGAAGTGCAAGTTAATGCGAATTACAACCCCTTATTTCAAACTTGACCTTAAATGGATCTGTTTTGGAGGAATTTGAAGAATTTTGTGACCTTGGCTTGCTAAACAACCATCATCTCTCCTGGAACTCGCATGTTGATGCAATTACGAGTAAAGCGAATAGAATTTTAGGTTTCATTAGAAGAATATGTAGAGGTTGGAAGGATACCCAAACCTTGAAAACGCGTATTGTACGCTAGTAAGTTGGCAGTTAGAGTATGGATCGGTAGTTTGGTCACCTTATAACTCAAGAAATATTAAAAAATTGGAGCGCATTCAATGGAGAGCAACAAAATGCATCTTAGGAAAAAAACAATATCAGCTACGAAGATCGCTTAAAATGCCTCAATATGTTGTCCCTGGAAACGAGACGTTATGTTTTTGATGTTACTTTCTGTACAAAGCTCTACATGGCTACCTTAACTTGGATTTAACTCCGTTTTAGAATTTTTATTCCAAGGATTGATGATTATTCGTTACAGTCAACCTTTGCTAGGACCACTAAATTTAAACAGAGCTATTTTAACAGAATTGTAGGAATATGGAATTCTTTACGCTTAGAGGTAAGATTAGTTTTTAAGCTTGGAGTTAAAAATTGTTTTTGTTGTTACAATTGGGGGGGCGTTTGGGGGCTGACCTTGTTTTCCTTTAATTATTTTAATATTATTATAATGTTCTCTGGTTTACTTGTATTTCTGATCTGTCTTAGTATGAAGTGCTACTTTCTGTTCTTAATTAACAGCATGCTTCACTTACAACCTCAATGAAGCGACGACTGGTCAACAATATTATTTCTGGTTTATTGTGCCGTAGTAGGCAGTTACAGAGATGTAAACAAAGCTAGGTGGTGCAAGCTACTCATGGATCAAAGACCTAAATTCCTTCAGACTTGCAAGCTAGTTGAAACAAAATCGCTGATATATGTAAACTTTGAACTCTTCAAACGCCGACTGGCATGCTTATCGATAGCATCGCCATCAAGACCAACAGCCACAGCTACTGTAGCTGCACCTAATTTCAGACCATGAGAAGCAAAGTTAAAATCTTCACCTAGAAATGGCTTCATATCTTCCTTAAGAATCTCACGGGCCCTGGTGTAAGAAAATACCAGAAGCGCTAGCCCTGAGGTTACCTTTTGAACAGCC
>BLFK01000104.1:210460-214249 GCA_014634185.1 Astreopora myriophthalma | reverse complement strand
TTTGGGCTGCAGGAGCAGCATTTGAATGGCAGGACGCACACTCAACGTGAAAGTCCCAAAACCTTTAGGTTGATGGCCATCTCCCAAGCTTAAGAGGAAGACTTGAAAGCCACCAACCAATTTGCCACCACATTATTGTTTCGGGACTTTCGAGAAGCGCATGTTGGATGCTTTCAAATTCGACTAGAGAAAGCAATGACCTAAAACTACAACATAAAAAAGCATACAATATCGAAGAAAAATTAAACGAATCGTCTTCTACCTTACCGTTAAATCTACAATCGGTGAGAAGTTGTTTGCTTACGAGTTGCGCCGCTTGAATCGTTGTTCCAAAGCACTGACACAGCTCGATGTTTGCCATTTAACCAGTCCATTCATCGGATAGAAAATAAATGAACAGACGACTGAATGTGCTCTAGCGTAAGTACAGATATTTCGGAGAGAATTTAAAACAACGCGCCACAACTTTTTCTCGCACCTCAAGTTCCAGGAGACGCCGGACGGGATACACTGGATAAGCATGTGACCTTAAAATGAGCCCGCGTTACGTCTTTGGGTATCACCGCATCCCGCAACCCGCGGAAATCGAGAAATACTCAACTCTGTGAGTAGTTGAGGAAAACTCAAACCCTGTGAGTATTTGAAAAACTCAACTCTTGAGTAATTGAGAAACACTCAACTCTGTGAGTAATTGTTTATTCTCTTGTTGGAGTAAATTTGACTCGCCTTTCGCTTACTCAAAATGTTGGGTTCTTTGAACTCAGTGTCGAGTAGTATACTTATACTCAACTTGCTGAGTAAAAGGTGAATGTTACTCATTCACTGGAGTTAGGATTACTCAGATTTTTTTGCTGTGTAGTAGAAGGTGATCACGATGATAATCGAGCGCGATTCGCATCGTTGGCTTTGTAACCTAGCAACTAAGTCACATAAAATGGCGGTTTATTTTAGTGTGAATTCGTTCTTTCGTGTTTTGAGATTTTTCTTGGTATAAGAGGCTCCTAAACATCATGCATCAATATCTTACAGCGCTTCTTAAAATACCCTTACGTCGAAAATATAGCATTGCCTTTTGGACATTTTTACATACGATTTTTTTCTGCAAGGAACTCTGATAAAACAAAATTATAAGGATTTTGAACTCTGGGTTTACACCACAAATAAGTGAAATCCCAGCTTTTAGCATCAAAACGTAGGGTCGACTTACACCAGAAAATACGGTTTTAATTGCGGGTGTGCTAAAAAAGCAAAGGTGTGTTATCGTTCAAGGTGTGTTTGGTTGGAAATTAAACTACCCAACATGTGTTGCCCTTTAAGGTGTGTTTTTTGCTATATGGTTGATTTCCTCACTTGGTACGTTTGCATATCATTAATTCACTGTGACTTGCAAAATACCCACGAGGTGTGTTAAATGTTACACACATTGTGTGTTTTCTCACACACCTTTGTGTGTTTTCAAAAACAGTGAGGTAAAACGATGAAAAGGTGTGCTACCACAACACACCTTGATGTGTTCAAAAACCCACAAGGTGTGTTAGGAAAACACACCTAATTTAAGAGTGTATGGAATTTAATGTTAAGAAGTGCAAGTTAATGCGAATTACAACCCCTTATTTCAAACTTGACCTTAAATGGATCTGTTTTGGAGGAATTTGAAGAATTTTGTGACCTTGGCTTGCTAAACAACCATCATCTCTCCTGGAACTCGCATGTTGATGCAATTACGAGTAAAGCAAATAGAATTTTAGGTTTGATTAGAAGAATATGTAGAGGTTGGAAGGATACCCAAACCTTGAAAGCGCGTATTGTACGCTAGTAAGTTGGCAGTTAGAGTATGGATCGGTTGTTTGGTCACCTTATAACTCAAGAAATATTGAAAAATTGGAGCGCATTCAATGGAGAGCAACAAAATGCATCTTAGGAAAAAAACAATATCAGCTACGAAGATCGCTTAAAATGCCTCAATATGTTGTCCCTGGAAACGAGACGTTATGTTTTTGATGTTACTTTCTGTACAAAGCTCTACATGGCTACCTTAACTTGGATTTAACTCCGTTTTAGAATTTTTATTCCAAGGATTGATGATTATTCGTTACAGTCAACCTTTGCTAGGACCACTAAATTTAAACAGAGCTATTTTAACAGAATTGTAGGAATATGGAATTCTTTACGCTTAGAGGTAAGATTAGTTTTTAAGCTTGGAGTTAAAAATTGTTTTTGTTGTTACAATTGGGGGGGCGTTTGGGGGCTGACCTTGTTTTCCTTTAATTATTTTAATATTATTATAATGTTCTCTGGTTTACTTGTATTTCTGATCTGTCTTAGTATGAAGTGCTACTTTCTGTTCTTAATTAACAGCATGCTTCACTTACAACCTCAATGAAGCGACGACTGGTCAACAATATTATTTCTGGTTTATTGTGCCGTAGTAGGCAGTTACAGAGATGTAAACAAAGCTAGGTGGTGCAAGCTACTCATGGATCAAAGACCTAAATTCCTTCAGACTTGCAAGCTAGTTGAAACAAAATCGCTGATATATGTAAACTTTGAACTCTTCAAACGCCGACTGGCATGCTTATCGATAGCATCGCCATCAAGACCAACAGCCACAGCTACTGTAGCTGCACCTAATTTCAGACCATGAGAAGCAAAGTTAAAATCTTCACCTAGAAATGGCTTCATATCTTCCTTAAGAATCTCACGGGCCCTGGTGTAAGAAAATACCAGAAGCGCTAGCCCTGAGGTTACCTTTTGAACAGCCTAATGTTTCAGTTAAATGCGGACTGGACAAACCGCGACAGCCATCTTCCCAAAATTAGGAAACCAGAATATCTAGGAAACAGTAACGGATGGTAGAAGTAAACAAGTAAATAATTAAATAAATAAATAAATAAATAAATATACAAATGACAATAACAACTATTACAATAATAACAATATTTCCAATATTTATTACAACTGAAGGAGCCCACCGAAGAACAAGAAGAATGAAATGAACCGAGCTGTCATGCCAATAGAATTATGTGAAAAACATTGTGCACTGCGCACATAAGAGAAACAAATCCAAAGTCGCCTCTACACCTAAATCCATATAAAACACTAAGTACAATCCAACCTTAAAGCCAGGACCCTAAAACTTGGGTTCTCTGAAAATACAGGCCTGCGTGTAGTGCACTGGAAAAAACTGACCCCTACCCGGGTCAAAAATCGGGCAATTTTGAGGTAGGAGGAAACAGTCCTCAGACTGGGGCTTCAAATAACGCCCGGTCAACGGACAATGTCCGGTCAAAAATAGGTTTTGTCCGGTCAAATCCTTAGATGGCCGAATAATTTGTCCGGTCGTTTACACTGGTAAGGAAGAAAATTAGAGTTTCAAGTTTTAAATGTTTAAAGGTTCAATATTATTGGCGTTTGTGAAAAAGGAGGACAAAAAGGCGGATACTTAACTACCAGACCACGAACTTTTAATAAATGATTCGTAATAGTCACAAAATTTCCTGCTATCGTTACACATTTTCGCCTTGTCATTCACCAAGTCGTCACCGCAAAGTAGCGGGTATGAATTACTTTATTGTTTATTTTATAGTCCGTGTGGGTTTTGTAAACATGACGTGAGAAGGATAACAAAACCTCTCAGTGTCGGCACAAGGGTGTGAAAATAACAATAACAAGACGCCTGGAGGCGTTCACGTGGGATGCGTTGATCGGCGAATGGCTCTCAACAGTCAGTGTTTATACGAACAAATAAATTAAACTTGAATAGAAATGTTTATGACAACATTCAGTACA
>BLFK01000104.1:197960-207960 GCA_014634185.1 Astreopora myriophthalma | reverse complement strand
ACTTATCCTATCCCTGGCGCCCGAAATCCCATCGTCAATATGTACGAGCGAACATGCCCCATACATCTCCAACGCGCTGCCAACAGGCGAAAAAGCTTAGTAAATACATAGCAAGCAGTAGACAAGCTGAAAGGCAATACTCTAAAGGTAAAATACCTTTTTTTGCCGTTGGAAAATAGCCAGCTGAAACCGAGCAGCTGCTGGTGATGCTTTACTATGCTTACATGATGATACTCACTTTCCAGATCAAATTTAAAGAAAAAGAAAACAGATTCAATTCTGAGGGCACTTCACGTGAAGGTGGCCAAGTTTACCGCAAGTGTAACAGGAGCCCAAAGCGGAACGAACAGACACTCTGTTGGACGTGAATGACGGAATGGGATAAGTTCCTGAATTGGCGGCCGCAGGTACCGTATTCGTGATTAGAGAAGGTCTCTTCCTCTTCTTCTTCTTCTTTTCTGCCCTTGTTTCCGAGCGATAAATAAGCTTGTCGTCTTCCGAATCGGATGTAAGCTCGTCTGCTTCGTGCTGATTTACAGTCTCTCAGCCGAACTCCGACTTATCCGCAATCCTAACAAGTTTACAATTAATTCGGTGTAGAACAAGGTCCATACCTTCCTATGGAGCATCCCTCGCCTTTTGAATCCTGCTCTGATCGAGCGCCTTGATAGCAGACTCGAACTTCTCGAGAACCTTCACGTTGTGGTCAAATTGCTGCTGGTTGCCCGGCCTTTCAATTTGTGTGGCTTCAATTTTCAGCTGCTTGCTCGGATGAAAAGTCTCTGATGAATCTGGCGCAAAGTGTTTCTTGAATTCCTCCAGGCTATCGTCAACTGCCTTGAAAATGGATTCTGAAACAGATGCTAATGACTGATCAACTATCCAGCTGCAGCAACGGTTGGCTCGGAACCGAGAATTCTAGGCTGAGAAGATCCTCGTGAGTCATATAACTTCAACTCTGAATTAGGTGGTGGTGTAACGACCGAGAACTGACTCGCATACTAAGAACTTTCTCTTTGTACAAAAACCTCCACGCACATACATAACTGCATGCACATTTGCATGCCTAAATTCCTGCGACTACATTACATACATCTCATTACAAATCGCTATAACAGCAGCGAACAGAAATCAATTCTCTTCTAATGTTACGCAACCGAAGAGAATTTTCAATACTCTTTTACAGATTATCCCTATGGCTTTTTTCTTTTAAATTTGTAGTGTGCCATAAAATTGTAATAAATAAATAAATACATAAATAAGTAAGACCATGAAGTGCGTGCATCCAAACCATCTCTAATCAACCAGCAATACCTGGTGTACAATTATCAATTGATTCTGTGCGATGCAGTGTATGTCGGCTACACTAGCCGGCAATTGCATCAACATATTGATGATGAACATCGTTTATTCAGCAATCGGGAAGCATTTAAAGGACGACCACAGTATTAAAACAATTGGCAACCTTACCAGTGACTTTTCCGTCCACACGAAATACGACGGCAAATTAGACTGTATAATTGATGAGATGTTGTTTGTAAAGAAGAAACAGAAGCCAAGCCTTAAGACGCAATCGGACTCAAGTCGCGCAAAACTATTTGTTTAAACATACTTAGCATGCACATGTGTTAAATCTTGATTACAACATTCTATCATCTCATATCGTACGCAGTAGTCGGGTTTAAATCTTATTTTGTCCCTTAGTGAAAATGATGTCATGGCGACATCGAACCGCTCTGTAAAACGTCTTTCGCTAGTTCTTATCCTTAAATGTTTATCTAAAGTTAATCTAATTCTGAAAACAAAAAAATGCATCATGCTCAGGCTGACAAAAGCAAGGCTAAATATTCAATTTCTGGGCAGGCAAGTGCACTGAACTCTTCCTGGGGGATTTCACCATTCGGCTTCTGCTTTTGAGTGAAAATTAAAGCCCTGGCCCCAGTTGTTCGGAGGCGGTTAACGCTATCAATCGGATAAGTGGCCATTCAGGGGATAATTGCTAGCAAATCCAATTGAGTTATCCAGTGGATTGCGCTACCCACCTTTCGAACAACTGGGCCCTGCTGTTCACAATTAAATTAAGGGGAAATTAAGGTACATGTGACATACTGTATTTTTCTAGGAATAGGGTGAATGTTGCTCTGATGAGAAAAATTAAAAAATATATATCCATGCAAGATAAACTAGTTTGAGTTTCAAGAGATTGGTTTCCTCTAGGTCCATTCCTCCCTCGGAAAGTGAGTTCAGTCATGGGCCTGTGGCGGTTGTTGGGAAACTGCGTCGTTACTCTAAGTGTGGCGTGGGGCCTGAGCCCAATCTCGTTCCCAGAGCCCACGTGTCTTTTGGTCAGCGCCAAGACACGGAGCTCTGGAATAATCAACTTGAAGAGCTATGTTTATTGGCTTCTCGATTTATCAAAGTGCTCATGCGTAAACTACTGAATGCAAAATAGCTTGTTATTTACGAATATGGAGCAAAAATCTCCAACCTAACTTATAAACAAGAAGATTTGTCCCTGGTTTTGTAAGCCCTTGTGTTTTAACGATCACTCAATTTCACTTTTCAGTAATACCGGAACTCCTAAAATCTTGGAGTTCCGGTAATTGATTAGTCCAGAGCTCCGTGTCTTGGCGCTGACCAAAAGACACGTGGGCTCTGGGAACGAGATTGGCCTGAGCCCGGTTTGGGTCGAACATGCGTAGTGTACATACATTCGATTCCGTGCCCCGTGCCGCGAGCCCCCGTGCTCCGCGGCGACAAAGTGATACAAAACGCAAGTTGTGCTGTTATATGTGACACAGGACTTTGGGCCAACGAGTTTAATGTACAAAATTACAGAAATTTATAAATTATACACCAGAGGAAGGAGCCCTGCACAGAATACAGATCCGAATACAAATGGAACGAAATACAAATAAATACAAGGTTTCAGGGTACGAAACAAATACTAAAGGCTAAAACAAGGAACAGTAGACACGGAGGCTGCAGTGGTTGAAAAATAACAGATCAAAGAACAAACGCACAAAGGCCTCGCATTATCATGTAGACAGAAAGTAAACAACTAAAGCAAAATAACAGCGAGGGAAAGCGAACGAAAAAAACAAAAAACAAAATAATCTGACCATGGCGGCTGATAACCTAGCAAGTAAAGAAAACTTATAAGCTAAATGAAAACAAAAGGAAACGAAAGGTAAGTATTGAGGAGAAACCCTAGATAATCATGGCACGAATTTACAGTTAAGAAGAGGTACATAAAAAGTGGATATTATGCACCGAATACACCTAAGTTTATTATTAGAGTAACGATTTGACTGTGAAACAACAACATAAATAACAAAGCAAGATGGTTACAAAACCGAACAAACTAAAGAAAGATGAAGATAAGTAGATTACACAAAGTACTAAACAAGAGGAAGCACAGGTAGTAAGTCCAGTGGTCACTCCTAAAAGTTTGACACTTTTTAGAAAACTGATCTAAATTTGCATTAACACGCAAAAAACGAATTGTCCCTGTGGGCCGTCACTCAACACGTAAGAACATTTGAATGTGAGAATGTTACCAAAAAAAAATAGCTAGATTGATGAAAAGAATAACAACTTAACAGAAAGATTATAAACAATCTCGTTCCCAGAGCCCGCGTATCTTTTGGTCAGCGCCAAGACACGGAGATCTGGAATGATCGATTTGCAGAACTACGTTGATTGGCTACTCGATTTATCAAACAGCTCATGCATAAACTACCGGAAGTAAAATTGCTTGAAAAACAAAATCAGAACAGCTGAGCGCGAGTTTTCAACGAATATGGCACAGAAAACTCCAGCTAAACTTCTAAAAACGAAGATTTGTCGCGGCTGTTGTAAACCCTTCAATTTTAATGATCACCCCATTTTACTTCTCAGGAAATCGAAGATGAAACCCAAACTTTGGTATATGAGTGAATTGCCAAAACCCGTTGGTAAAACCGCTAAAACATCTCTTTTCATGACCACAACCGCTTTCAAACTTTGATATTGCTGTTCTTTCAAAATCAAATTGGACTCTCCTCGCTTTTCCAGTGTGTATTGTACGCCTTATTGGAACGCATCCACATCGACGTTACCTCTGGACGCCATATTGTAAACCACGGCATGGATGCGCCGTGTAACCGGAACTCCTAAAATCTTGGAGTTTGGAAGTTGATTATTCCAGAACTCCGTATCTTGGCGCTGAGCAAAATATACGTGGGCTCTGGGAACGAGATTGGATTATAAAGCGATTCCTTAATTAAAATGTCTTACATCTTCAGCGGTAAATCAAGGTGGAAAAACTAGTTTGCAATCCAGGTTTTATTTCTTCGCACAGGTGCATGTGAGCATAATGTGCGTGATAACGTGAAGTAAAGGGTTTCCGGCGTCAGCCGCGCATGCTCGTCAGAGAACAGGTCACTTACTTGCAGTGGTTCTCTCTCCTTTCGCTATTAAGGCGGATAGAAAACGATAATCCACCGCAGGGTAAGCAGTGCGACGACTCAAAAGTTTTGTATAAGGTAGTACATTTTCCCTTACCGTTAAAGGTGTCTATCAGTAAGGTGCTATCATACGATTTAGTTTTGTCTTGTCGTAACGTGTGTGTGTGTGTGTGTGTGTGTTACGTACGAAATTTCAAGCAGTGTATTTGGCAGGGAGGGTATGGGAATAATGTTGGAACAACATGAGGCTATTGTTAGTTTTCACCTGGAATATCATGAAAAAATATATGATTTTTTTGTTGTCTTTTGAACCCACTTGAATCTTAAATATAATTCTGAACAGCAGGGGCCGGCTTCAATCTGAACCCTCAATCCCCCACGAAGAATTTTAAACTGCACGTATTGACTGCGTAGACATTAATATAGGTAGCGCAGCTTTTGTTGACCTGAGCATGTTTGTAAATCACCCTTGTTGAATTTCAGTGTCATACATAACCCAGTTTTACAAAAGTGGCTATTTTTGTAACCCATCTTTATTAAAATCGTAGCAGCTACTAATATAGACCATATTTTTCAATCTCAGCAGACAGTTACTCATATACACAGTGTTTTCTAGAAAGAGTCTATTTACCGTATAAATTCTCCTTTTACTATCCTATTCGACTTCAGTAATACATTCTTCTGTTGGGTTTGGAACGGCGGGAAAAAAACGACTCGAGTGCACGAGATCGCACTTGTGTCGAAACAGTTTTGTTGTTAAGTTTATTTGGTCTTACCAGGGTTAAACACAAATGTTAAAACAAATAATTACTCCAAGTAGTTTAGCAGGAGAGTTGGCGAACACTTTAATTCAAATAAATTGAACTAAAGTTTCTTTAATTTGTTTCAAAACTCTCCATTCCAGTTGTTTTCGACGACATCGTTGTCCACTTTCATTTTCCCTCAATAACAAATCAAGTTGTTGTTTTCACGATATCGTTCTCTCCTTTCATTTTCTTCAATACCAAATCAAAAACACATTTAATTCAGCTTGAGGCCCCGATTGCGATGCACCTGCAGATGAAAGACCTGTGCAACTTGTCTTTGCTGTCTCCGGGGAAAGAATGAATTCAGAGCTCTTCTAAAACCAGGCATTCTGGTGGCGTATACAATAGGATTGACAAGTGAGTTTGCGAAAAAAAGAGTGACAACCACATAATTGATCAAAAGAGATGTTGGATGGAGGAAATCTCCATCAGGAGATCTGGATGCACAATGTCATCATTAATATCCTCAATATGAGATGACATTCGACGTATACGCTGTACTAAAAAAGTCGTTAAACAAGGCAGCCTTATCGGCCGGATCTGAAGCACATCTATCATCTTCATCGATTTTTGCGGCTTCTGACGCATGCCAGTGAGAAAATCCATCACACTTTTAAACCAATGTTCAAAAGCCAGAAAACTCAGTCTCCTTTCCAGTTGTTTTTTACGATATCGTTGTCTCCTCTCATTTTCCTCAATATCGAATCAAAAACACATTTAATTCAGCTCGAGGCCCCGATTGCAGTGTACCTGCAGATGAAAGACCTGCGCAACTTGTCTTTGCTGTCTCCGGCGAAAGAGTGAAATCAGATTTTTTCTAAAACCTGGCATTCTGATGGCATATAAAATAGGATTGACAAGTGAGTTTGCGAAATAAAAAAAGATAAGCACATAATCCAACAAAAAATATGTTGACCTAAGAAGGGAAGTAAGAATATCCGTTGAGAAATAAAGAAATATGAATAGAGTATATGGCAGCCACATCAGTAAAGATACAACGGTCACAATTAACAGTGTCTTGGTCAGTTTTCTTTCTCTACTGACTGCACCATGGTGCTGAGGATGTGTTCCGCAGTACATTTTTGCAACAATGGATATGTAAGAAACACAGATAACAAATAGGCAAATCGCATCAAATGAATTCCTTACGTAATAGTAATACCGCCATCGGTTAGCTGTTTTATGGTCAAGAATGATATGAAGAGACGTCGCTAGCAATGCAGGTAGAAGCCAACAGGCTGCAACACCCACACCATAAACCAGCTTTCTGATAACACGATGTTTGAATGGTCGAAACGCAGCGTGCGTCCTTTCTATGGAAATCGCAGCAAGGTTTGTTAGTGAAGCGATAGGAAACAAATGCCGAAACCAGAACAAAACGTAATTTCCCGCTTTAGAGGAAAATCCCTTCCAAATTCCACATTGTTGTCCGTTGAAAATGAAATTAGCTAGTAGTGAGAATCCCCCGACTAACATATCTGCCAGTGCCAGATTGAGAACCAAGTACGTGCTGCGTTTGCGAAGACAGCGATTTTTGATAAAAACAAGAATTGTAATGAAATTGAGTGTTACTATAAAAACAGATTCACTCATTTCCGTGGTAAGGAGCGTAACGCACATGGATGAAGAAAGCGTCATCTTGAAAATGTCTCTCAAGTATCTTTGTCCATCTTACAGGTGGGAATAACTAACAGTCTAGAAAAAAAATAGGAAGGATCGTAAGTTATCTTTACAGCACTTCCCTTAAGTCACATTTTAAAATAAAAAAATAAAAAAATAAGGAAAAGATATTTTTTTAAAAATGTTAGCGTCATTATTCTGTCAACCTCGTTCCTAGCGCTTTCCTTCACCCACCCAACTACGGCAGAGAAAGCCCTGGGAATGAGATTGGGAGGATTAGTCGTTGTTGCGTTCTAAGGCGTTTTCATGGGTGAATTCTACGATAGTCCTTTTTCCGTGTTGTGCAGCA
Organism: Astreopora myriophthalma; assembly: GCA_014634185.1. Taxonomy (NCBI): domain Eukaryota; kingdom Metazoa; phylum Cnidaria; class Anthozoa; order Scleractinia; family Acroporidae; genus Astreopora; species Astreopora myriophthalma. The sequence continues at coordinate 200,737 of BLFK01000104.1, read as the reverse complement.
CAAAGGATTGGTGAAATGTGCGCAAAAAATATCGAGCGAATTGTCCCTGCGCTGCCCTTAACACCTTTCATAAAGAGAGAAAAAAACAACAAACAAACAAAAACTAAAAAAACAAACAAACAAAAAAGAAAGCAAAACAAAAAGTAAAACTCTAAGGATAAGTCCTCAATGAAATTCGAGTAATTTTGCTGCCTTACTCATGTCGTCTTGTAAACCGTACCCTACCTTGTTCCTCCTGTGAGAAGTTCAATTTACTTCGTGAAATTCGCGTGTCTTGTGACTCTTCTCTTGCTGACGCGATTTACATTGTGCCACTGCACCTATTAAACACTCATCAAATTCCTGAAACCCACAAACGAAAACTAAATCGTGTTTACAAGTTCTGCTACACGTTTCACTGCCTGTTTCGGTCGTCTTGAACAACACATTTACTATTTCACACTATACCGACTTTTGGACAGACAATTTATTATTTCCCATCATGTGTCAGACTTAACTAAACGTACCTCAGTTATTGATAATCGCAGGGAAGAAATGGTAATGATCCGAGAACAAACCGCGCAAGGGACAATTTGGCAAGAATGTGTGTTGTACTGATGACTTGTAAGAAGACGTAAGGCGAACTACCGCAGCTGGTTAGTCAGTAATTCAGGTAAGCATTCGCCAACAGCGTCACTTGTATTCATTTGTATCATTCCCCGGCGGAGTAGCTACCAATGCTACCGCAGGCCAATGAATTTGATGGATTCGGGGTTTAACACTAAGTTAGACTTACATTTAGTATTTACTAGAACAGGTTTCATTTTATGGCTTGCTTGGTTTTCCGATGTCGGTAATTTCTGATCTCCATAACTCCTCAAAATGGGATATCACCATCTGTTAACCTGATGAATGATTTTATTTAGGTGACACAAATTGAAAGCAAGTCGTACTATCGAGAATTTGGTTCCAACCAGGGTTAACAAAGAGTACTAAAAACTAAATTCGACATAACACTCTTGCCCATGAAGACAAACTTAACTTTGTTTGTCTGATGCAAAGAGTATTCTCCACCAAATTTTGATTAACTGTCAATAAGTACGACTTGCTTTCAGCTTGTGTCACCTCAATAAAATAAATACGCCTAAGCCATAGGCTAAAGGAGACGTCCAACTCATCACGTTTCAGATCTGTAGGTATTATTGCCTTATTCAGGTTGACTTATGTAACAAATTTACTGTTAGTCACTCTGTGCCAGTAGTGTTTTCACGCGACGTCATGAAATTCTAAGATCAAAGCCGCCTGGTTTTCTGAATTTTGAATCGAAACCAGACGGAAGATTAATACTTAGAAGTAAATCTTTTCTTTTCTGTTTGTGTGAAGCCAAGAGTATCCTCTACCAAATTTTCATTAGCCTGGTTGAAACCAAAGTCTCAATAAGTACAACTTGCTTTCATCTTGTGTCACTTCAATAAAATAAGTACGCCTAACCCGTAGGCTAAAGGAGACGTCCAACTCATTAAGTTCAGATCTGTAGTTATTATTGCCTTAATCAGGTTGACAGATGCAACAAATTTACTGTTAGTCACTCTGTGCCAATTCTATGCCAATAGTGTTTTCACGTGACGTCATGAAATTCTAAGATCAAAGCCGCTTGGTTTTCTGAATTTTAAATCGAAACCAGATGGAACATTACCAAGAAGTAAATCTTTTCCCATTTTTGGGCCCCGTAGCGTTTTTTTTGTTTTGTTTGGAAAACACAGCATTTTGAATTTTCGAAATTTCCCCTTACGTGACACCAAAACAGTAGCCGCGACAGCTGGCTACTATGGTTCAGAAAACGGTCTCTCATTGAGATTTCTAGAAAATTAAGCATTAAAAGCAGTAGAAGACACGATTATGGTCATTTGGTTTGGCTCACGAGCGAAAAGAAAGCGGTCTCGTCGCAAACTGAGTTCCATATGTTTTTGTTTTCCGGCCGCCATATTGGTGTCCTTCGGAAGAACACCAACATGGCGTCTCCATACAAACCTCTGTAAAATCGCGTGACACGTTTCGGCAAATAACTCAGAGGCGATGTACGACACAGACTTGTGAGGTGGAAAAGTTGTTTATCTGTTAGTCTTTTATAACATTTCATTTTGTTGTCAACTTTCGTGGAACGGTTTCGGATTTTATTTTCTGTTGCATGCGTGACAGTGAAAACACTATTACATGAGTCACGAATCCCGTACCAGTAAGGAACTAGCTCGAGAGACGTAATTACGCTTCTGGTTAACTCTCTAGAGAGGTGTAGACAGGCAGAATCCAGAACCGCGCACCCAAATTTTCCGTTGACCCGCTCACAGTATTTTTCAATCACGAGTCCGCTTAATTTATCAGAACATTCCACGATGCGAGTGCTTCCTATAGGGCAGAGAAAGTTAAGTTTGTCTTAATGCGAAAGGGTGATATGTGAAATTTATATTTTAATAGTCTTTGTTTAAAACGCACAGTGTTGACCTTCTTCCCGGAGAAAGAGCAGGGTCAGTTATCGATGTAGGGTACGGTTTACAAGGCCTTAGGAAAAGATAAAGATATGTATCAAGAAGCAAAATGTACTCGAGTTTCACTAATTAAAATTTTATTTTATTTTTTTCCCCTTTATGATGCGTGTTTAGGGCAGCGCAGTGACGATTCGCTCCGTATGTTTTTTGGTACATTTCACCAAACCCTTGTGCTGCACAACACGGAAAACCGATTCTCGTAAATTCACGCATAAAAACGCCTCTGCAACAATGACTAATCCTCCCACCCGG
>BLFK01000104.1:162187-176673 GCA_014634185.1 Astreopora myriophthalma | reverse complement strand
GTGCATTTTGCTATTTCATTAACCACTCCGACCTTTCTAATTTTAGCTAGACAACTGGTTATGATGGAAATGGATAAATTGCCCTCATTTGACAGAAAGTTCAAACAGCGGAGAGGAAACAAACAGGGGACGCAATCTGATGCCGCCGAAAAATGAGCTTATTGCTCCGAACATAAATAGAGGACCGAAGATGTTTAAATAACACAGTTAATAACAAATTAGTTTTTGATATAGGAAAATTTATACAGGGGTAATATTTGTAGACAAGACAGCCCTAGTAAATAGCGAATGAAGACAGAAAAACCGTGGTTTTGATGTTGTGGCTCAAGATTAAATTATTGCGTGGATCCAGATGTTTTTGGCACTAAAGCAGTTTGATGGAGACTGAGGCGTTATCTAAAAAACAAATAGATTAAAGCACTGTTTATGGAGAATTGTTTACCCCGCCTGTCCCGCCTTGCTATTTTTTTTTTTAGGTTTTGAAATTATCTTCACAAAGAGATGACGAAAACATCACAGCAATGCTTAACCCTTTAAAATTAAATTCTTGGCATTAATTTGTCATGAGGCAATAACAGATCCAGAAGACAGTTTTCTGTAAATGTCTAGAATGTACGGTTACACAATGTATACTGTGGCAGTGAGGAACTTCTCCAAGAGTCTCATTCCCGCAAATGGGTTGTTGATTCCACACTGCAACTGTGTGGGAAGAACGATGTGATCTCTGTCTACATGAATTTTTCCTACATTGGTGTTGTCTTAGGCATGAATTGTTTAGCGGTCAGTATAAAACGTGGACTGCGGACCCGGACTACGGACCGGGTATAAAACGCAGACTAGGTATAAAAGGCGGACTGCGGACCGGGTCATTGTTTTACCTTTCGGAAAGTAACCCTAACCCTCAATTTTCCTAACCCTAGGCCTAAGGTTGGTTTTTAGGCCTATAGGCCTACAGGCCTAGGGTTAGCCCGAATTGAGGGTTAGGTTTACTCTCCGAAAGGTAAAACAATGACCCGGTCCGCAGTCCGCCTTTTATATCTAGTCCGCGTTTTATACCCGGTCCGCAGTCCGGGTCCGCAGTCTGCAGTCCACCTTTTATACTGACCGAATTGTTTAGTGGTAAGCTTACTCCTGATAGACCCTCCACCTGGCTTTCAACTTCCACCCGAAAGGCCCTGGCCAATGTTACTGACTAAATATATGGGATGGGTGGTTAACTGTCGTCCGTCCTTCAAGGCTGTGCCGTCCAAGGTCGATTAACATGTTGCCAAGGAGCAATAAAACTGCAATCATGCACATAACGAGTATGCACGTACGCACGCACGTATCGCAATTATGCGCGTATGAAAAATTAATTGCGTTAATTGGCGGGGTTTTTCTCTGGTCAAAACAATTTCCTTATAAGCAAGAAGTATTTGAAGATGAATTTATTTTAACGACGCGGGCATAGTCGCCGGCGGAAAAAAATTCCCACTGCTCCTAACAGGAGTCGATTCAGTCTACGACCTTCCGATTACTAGTTCGGGAAACTAGCTGTAACAGAAACCTATTAAAACCCAAAAGTAGTTAATGGCGCTGTGTTGACTTTACACTGAGTTGTAAATTAATTATGACATAATGTGGCCTTTATTTTAGTCAGTACAGGTCATATTTCCCGGCAGCTGAGGGTGACTCTGTTGACATAGAAAACTGTCGTATATATTAACGCGAAGGAAGGCAGCGACAGACTTTGAGGTGCAGAGATGGCGGCCTCAGTGTATCAATTTACTTGGTATTTTTTTTCTTCCGCATTGTGATCCACGTTGTATTTGTGACCACGAGCAAAGACTTCTGCGAACGTGTTTTCGAGACCAAAGTCGGTAAGTTAAGTTAAACCTCACAATTGTAATAGAACCGTTTCGCTTAAAATGCCCTTCCAGTCGACGTTCTTTTTCGAATTAACTGTTTCCATTCAGAGGAAAGGTAATAAAAAATAAATAAACTAATTTATCTCTGCCTTTTCCAGTGAAAAATGAATTAAGAGGTAGGCTCAGCTGTGATAGTAAATGACCATAAATACGAAATGTATACAATTATTTTTTTCTCAGTACTTGAGCGGGCGGAATTCAATAAATCCTGCAATCTGATTGGTTCCGGGAGAAGGCAGAATTTTCTCATCCGGCCCGCTCACGGCGGGTGGAATCGTTTGCATGCTTACAGTCCTTAAATGTTCGGGTCTTTCGCACGCCTTTCATTGTGTTTTAGATAAAAATAAAAATGTTATTGACCAGACTAGGTCGGTCCGCATTGGGAAAAACTGTGCCCTCTGTCTTGAGCACCGCCCTGTCACGAAATTTTCTATTTTTTGTCATATTGTTGTTTGCGTTTAGTTTAAGTTTTTGTTTCACTGTGTCTTGTTTGGTAGGAATTTCATCGCGCAGAATGCTATTGTTTTTGGCGACATCTACTTGCGGTGCACAATTTTCTAATGTGCGGCATAGTTAATTTCTCATTCAGAACTAGTCCGCTATGATTGGTCCGCCGATTTGGCTTTGGGAAAATTTCGGTCTCTCGGTATCTCTTTGGTGAATTCTACAGCTGTCAATGAAACTCTTCAGAAGACATATGGGAACGTCAAGGTATGACAAAGTTAACAATAGAGCCCTATTTAGGCTACTCTTCCCATTGAAAACAACTTTTGGTTACAAAAGGTAACTAAAATCTAGACGCGAACTGAAATAGCTTCATGCGTACTAAGCACTTTAAAACCAGGTCTTAATAATGAACTCACTTGGTTAAACTTCGCTTTTTGTTTTATTATTAGGATTTTTTTCAACGAAAAGATACTCGTAACGTTGGATGCGCTTGACGAAATGGGGACAAGAAAATTCACTCTGTCGAAAAAAAAAAAATTCTGGAAATGAAATCAAGCTTTAATAACATCCGAATGTCAAGGACACTTTTTTTCTAACCTAATTGCACGCAATGGCGGGGTTTAACCGTTAAACCTTGTCAGTTTTTGCATGTCAATAGAACCCGTTCTGATAAGCCTAGTTTTCCAAAGCGTTCCGACAAGTGGGACCGAAATGGCCCTGTGATTCCCTCGCTTTAGAAAACATGACTCTTCAAAAAATTCAAGCAGATCGTGGCAAAATCTAAATCATTTCTTGCACGGACGGCATATTGGAGTTTTGTGAAGAATGCGCGCGTATTGAAACTTTATAGAATTGTTTGTTGCAATTGACGCAAAGCGTTACTTGAAGTGAACTTTTAAATTATACAGTTTAGCACCTCAATTACAATGCCTGATAGCATCTATTGTTTGTGGAGGCGGAGCTTAACATATATTAATGTTCGGCCGGGAAATTCAAAACAGTTTCGTGCTATTATTCTTCTTGTTTCCGAAGAGAAGGAAGGCTAGAAGATCAGCTGGCGTGTTCGAAAGTTGAATATAACGACCACTTTTAACCATCATTTTTCGTTAAAACTTGGCATGAAGCTTGCTTGAACAACAAACACTTAAAGCCATATGAAAGGGAGAAAAGTCCAGCTCCAAATTTTTCCTCTTACAGTATTTTCCCTAAAATAGACCAAATTCAGAGGGAAAAAAGGACTAAATTGGTGATTCGTAAGATATTGAAAACTGTCTCATTTATTCCATCAATATCTCATCTACAAAAGCCGTATGATAACCGCTACGAAACGCAAGTACGAAGCAAGCAATCTTCAAAAACGTATGCGTCTTCGGCCTTTTTGTGATCTTTTTCTTTATTGTTTAGCTATCAGGCAACCAGATCGAATTTGAATTTTCGCGCTGACTGTGCAATTAAGTCCCGGATTTTTCGCGGCATTCTGCGCGATTAGGAGCCTCCAACAAAGTGCGCACAGCGATTTGGAAAGAGATATACGACGACCGTTAAGATGTTACAGAATTCCCGGGGGAAGCGGAGAAAAACTCCAACTCTCTTCTTTGGTTGTCAACTCTTTGATGTTCTTCTTCTTGTAAGCAACCAGAACTAAGTAAGTCAATTAGAACTAACTACTTTTTATCACGGCAAGCTCGGAGCTGTCAAGGCTGTGTCAATCACACGTCAAGTAACACCTGGTAAGCGGAATACGCTTGCGCAGTACCCACATTAGCATATTTTCCTTCGAGGGCTGCGCCCATTCAAAACGAGTATTTCACATAAGTTTTAACGCAGTTTTCATTAAGGTATGATAATGACAACACAGAATCAGAAATATAAAAACTGTATTGAAAACGCTACTAGAGTTCAAAGTGTATCTTATATCAAGGCCTTCAAGAAATTCACGCTTAAAGTCTGTTATGTAACAAGAGCGAGTAACGGGCCAGGAGAAGGAATAGAGGAACTCGAGGCACCGCCTTTTCCATAAATTATCTTGCGTACGTGTTTCAGGAACGAAAATTTCATGTATGCTTGTCCGATCGTGACAAAATATCAAGTTTGCCAAATAGCCTCGTTAGCACGAACAAAAATTCAAAAGAAAATGTTTGTTCTATAATGAGGCTAGTTGCACGGTTTAAAATGCAAATGTCACACGTCGAAGATCTTAATGTTTATAGTGAAAGTCGCGTTAATGGTGGGTAGCTCGGAAGACTCAGATTTCCGTCACTACCGCGCAATCCCTGTTCCCCATAACACGCTGCTTACTCAAAATTATACTTTTCCTCTCCATTGTGACCAAAGGCAACAACCGCTATGAATAAGTAATGACCTGTTCTCTCTTTGGAAATTGACAGCGATAGCTAACACAAGCCACACGCAATTGGAGTCAAGCCCTGTGCAGCTGTTTGCATTTGGTATTTAACTTCCGCAAAGGAACAGAGAAAAAAACTCCATTAATGTATACTACACGGTATTTGCTCGACTTTCGCAAACAGGTGACGGAAAGTTATATCTTGGATGAGTGTACTTGGTGTCTTCCAGTAATAAAAATAAGGAAAGTCGCCGTCTCAAAGGACATAATCAGAGTTCTGTGCTCTTTCATTTCCACGTGGAAAGAACGTTTTTTTCCGCAACAAACGCACCTCAAAATTATAAAAAGGTACTTCTTCTACTCGTCAAACAACCACGAAACTGTTTAAACGGGTATCAGAAAGGTGGTATGTCATATTGATAAGATTACGTTAGATAAGATTACGTTAGATAAGAAATGAACAAAACGTAAATAAACAAATCGGTCTAAACAAATCTCTTACCGAACGTTGAAGTTAGTCGCCCTTGAGTTCAATAAGTTTGATACTATGATGCTCTGACTTGAACAAATTAATCAATAGAGGACTTTTTCCGTGTTGACATAGCCTCATCTAAACACGAGAGTGGTTGGGAGAATTCAAGACAGTTATGCAAACCCTCGACTTCGTCTCGGATTTGCATAACTGTCTCGAATTCTCCTAGCGCCCCGAGTGTTTTAGATGAGGCTATGTAAACACGAGAAAAGTCCTCTATTGCTTTTATAAAATATTTGTCAAAAATAATTCAACAAATGAAGGAAAATTTTGTTTATTTACTTCTTGAATGAAATAGATTTTCTTAATACACGCTCTGGGCAATCGTATTTCCTACTAGCCAATCAAAACGCGCATCTGACAGCACATGAACCAATCAGAATCAATGATTCGCGTGATTTCACAACCGTGTTTATATACTCTCGTCTAGAGGCACCTATTGATCAATGAAAGCGCGCGTATTATTCTAATCCTCTTATAAACTGCACTACTGAACGGTGAACTGACTTATACAGTAGGGACTTTAAGATCCAGGACGCGACGACTCTTAGGACGCGGTGACCGGGAAAAAGCCTGGAACGAGGACGGCGTTGTAAGCGCGGGAAATTTAAGTTAAGATTTGCGACGCGATGTATCAGTACATTAATCTGTTCAAAGGTTTTGATGAAGAAACAAAAAAAATGGCTTCCTTCAAAAAAATTCAAGAATTACTGCTACCTTGCTTGGTGGAAGAAATTATAGACGACGAAGAATTTTCAGTGCTTTACGAAGCTTATGCTCCACAAAATCTTCCATTTCAGCACTCGGCATACGAGAAATTCTCTCTCGAAAACAAAAATTCTGCCGAATGCAAAGCTGATTTTCGCGTCGATAAAAGGGATATCGCGTTACTTGTTGAAGCCTTAAGAGTTCCACCCATCTTCAAGTGCTCTAATGGAACAATCTGTGATGGAACCGAAGGCCTCTGTATCGTGCTTAAGAGGTTCGCATATCCATGCCGCTATTCCGACATGATAGCAATCTTTGGGCGATCGGTGCCAGAGCTCAGTATGATCAGCAACCAGGTTACGGACTGGATATATAATACTCACGGGCACAAGGTTACACAGTGGAACCATGGTATTTTAAACCCACCTTTGATCGCTACGTATGCAGATGCGGTCCACTCTAAAGGAGCAGCCCTTGATAACTGTTTCGGCTTTATAGACGGAACTGTGCGGCCCATTAGTCGGCCGATGTCAAACCAGCGAGTTGTTTATAATGGCCACAAGCGCGTACATGCGCTCAAGTTCCAGGCCATCACGCTTCCCAATGGACTGATCGCTAATATCTATGGTCCTGTAGGTAAGCCCCAGATCTTTTTTCTATTCACAAAGCAACCTGTTTTCCATTCAATGCCATATTTATGGAATTTTTCTTTCATTTCACTTGCCTCTTACTTTTGCCTTATTTTTGGGTGAAATTATTGTTAATAATTAGTATAAATGGCCTATTCAATTTCTTGTTTTCATGCCATATACCCTACCTGCTAGTTATATGTGAAGCCAGCATGACTTGATTTTAGCGAACATAAACGATCAAATATATATCCTTAGTTTGTTTTAAGAGTATAACCTGTCTTCTTTCCTTCTTTTAGAAGGCAGAATGCATGATGCAAGAATGCTGGCTGTCTCCCAACTGTACGATGATTTACAAAACTTTGCATTTGACCCTGTTGGTAGAGCAATGTGTTTATATGGGGATCCAGCATACCCACTCAGGGTTCACTTGCAGGCACCTTTCAGAGCTGGCATTCTAACACGAGATAAAGAGATGTTTAATGAGTCCATGAGTGCTGTTCGCTCATCAGTTGAATGGTTATTCGGAGATATTGTAAACTACTTCAAGTTTTTAGATTTTAAAAAGAATTTGAAGATTGGACTCAGTCAAATAGGAAAAATGTACATAGTATGTTCTGTTTTAAGAAATGCTTTAACTTGTCTTTATTCAAACACAACAAGTGATTTTTTTGGGCTAGATCCACCTTCATTAAATGATTATTTTAATTAACAGGGCTTTGTCACAGTGGACTGTTCGTGAGAATAATACAAGTTTTTTTATATATAATTCCTGTGACAAATGCTTCTACAAGAGGGTTGTGGGTAAAAATTTCCTTTTGTGATTAACCTGCCCCCTGTGAGTTCCAGGCTCTTGGACTGAAACATGTTGTATTTCTACTTAGCTATGGTTAGTAACGTTTCCTGTATGTTTTCTTTGCCAAGAATAATCAGTGAAAGGGATAGATATCAAGGGCTTAACTAAGATATCTATGCAACAAATATAGTTTAGCTCATATATGTGCACACGAATCACTACCTTTAAAATCATATTTCATTAACTTTTTGTGGATTGGTTTGAAATGTAAAAACACAACGGATGGCCTGGAAGGTAGGCCTCTTATTTGTACAGAGAACAGAGGTACAAGGAAAGTACCTCAAGTAATAAAACAAAACATTCTGTCACTTGAAAAATTGGCAACAATTGTGTACATATAAAACATCAGTCAACTTCTCCTGGCTGGTGCTGACAACCGAGTTTCAACTTAACAATTCAGCAACAGTTGCTAACACACAATTCTCCTCAAACAAAATATAATGCAACAGGTGGTTTTACGTCATGTGTATCTCGTGGGCCTGCAAATTAAGGAGTGTATTTTTTAAAATATTTCTATCCACAAGCCACTCCAAAATGTTCATAGCATGTAGTTTTAGATGTTGGCTTATGCTACTTTAATGTACCAGTCAAATTGAAGCTTAATCATCCTCCCCTTGCATTTGAACTTTTCAGTTATTGGGTGTTTAAATTCCCCCCTCCTAAGGACTAAAAGCCATTCAAATGCCCTAACGTAGCTCCGTTTCAGGTGATCAAATTCCCCCACACCTAGAATTTTAATTAAGTGACCATAATTTATTAATTTTGCTCTTCTGGCTCTCTTCTATGCAAGGGGGATATTTAAGCTTGGATTTGACCGATGCATAACAGTAAAGTACATTTTGTTGTGCATAGTTACTTTATGAGAATGATATGCCGTGCAGCTAAATATGCTGCAAAACCTGACTTCTGACACAAATCCATAGATCACTTATTGGTTAATTTCTCCAATAAAGCCATCATTGCCCTTGAGTGTTCTTGTTGTTGTTGCATCATCATCATTTGAGTGTTAACCAGCTGTTGTTGACTTTGTTGTTGTTGCTGTTGTAGAACTTTAAACATTTCTGTTTGTTGCTGTTGTGTTTGTAGCTGCTGTTTGGCCATTGCTTCCATTTTTTCTCTCTCCAACGCTTGCTGTTCTTTCAACATTTTAAACTCTTGTTGTTTCAGTTCATAATTTATCCTAGCCCTATCTGCTAAAAATTCCATCGCATCACTTCCACTTCTTCGCTGTCGTTTGGGTTTTTCCTCTTCGTTATCACTTAATCTTTTCCTAGTCTCAGACAGCTTTTCCATAGCCTTTAATCTCGCATCTTCTGCCTTTGCTCGGTCGTTTTCACATCTTTCATTTTTCTCTGCTCTTAATTCCTGTGATTCAGCATCTGCACTTTCTTCTAAAGCGATAACGGTGTCTAAAAGATTTTCCAGTTCGCTTGGCTCGTCGGGCGCTATACCGGATGCCTTCTCCTCGGCTCTGACCTTCCTTTTATGTTTGTTTACGAGAATCCCCATGTGGTCGCGAACCGAACGCTTGTCCACGCTGAATCTCAGTACGGTACATTCGTTTAAAATTTGAGCTATTTTCTCCCATATTCCGCTTCTTTGAGTGGATCCTTTTTTGGACGTAAAAGGGTTTAAATTTACCACTTCGCGGCACAACAACACGTCATGCTCGTTTGACCAAAACATCACCGAGCTAAAAAATAAAATAACAAGAGTATAAGCTTACATTCAATACTTCGACTGAATGAAATCACGTTTAGTGTCCGCGAAACATAACACATAACAAGAATGACGAGAATTTGTTCACCCGACTCCGATAGACATAGATAAAGTTGACATTTACCAGGGAGGTTTAGGCTTGGATGACATACTTCGATCAAAAACTTCAACCCGCTGTTCACCTGTGAATATATGATGAAAAATGTCGCATCTTTGCCTTCCAAATTGACTGCAATTTTTGGACCAAGATTTTAAGTAACTCTACTGAGAGCCTAAGAGGTTTAAGGGAGACAAAGCATTATTTTCATGGACAAAAAAAGGATGCTATACTCACGTTCTGTACGCAACGCCAAACTTTGCCAAATGGCGTTCTCGACGCGACTTGGTTCACTGATAAAACGCCTTGGGCATGCGCACCATGCACCCTGCCCGGATACTTTACTTCCGGTGACGTCTTAGAGTCGTCGCGTCCTGGATCTTAAAGTCCCTAGTATATATTTAGCGCGCGCTGGGCTGCCATAGTATGGTCGTGAAGGCCTGGGAAAGGAAGTAATTATAATTCTTCCTTTACAGTATATTTTTTCACATGCTGAGTTATTAGGCAAATTAACTACAAGCGAAACAGTTTGTAACCTATATAAATATTCCGTACCAAAATTTTAACAACTTGTTTTAAAAGCTAACATATTTGAATAATATATGGGAGCCTTCTTGGTCGGACTCGGGAATTAGGTCACTGCTTCCAGTTACGTTTTGCGCTGTGAGCAGGAACTCACCTTTTTAATTTAGTTTATTTGCCACGTAGACGAAATTACATATGCAGCTATAGACAAACAAAGAAGGGAAGCGACAGAGAGATGAATAAAAAACAAAATTGATGTTACATAATTGGTGGCTTGGAAGTAATTGTAATTCCTCCTTTACAGTATATTTTTTCACATGCTGAGTTATTAGGCAAATCAACTACAGGCGAAACAGTTTGTAACCTATATGAATATTCCGTAACAATAAAATTTTAACAACTTGCTAAGTGTTTTAAAAGCTAACATATTTGAATAATATATGGGAGCCTTCTTGGTCGGACTGCGAAAAATTAGCTCACTGCTCCCAGTTACGTTCTGCACTGTGAGTAGGAACTCACCTTTTTAATTTAGTTTATTTGCCACGTAGACGAAATTACATATACAGATATATACAAACAAAGAAGAGAGAGAGGCAGAGAAAATAAAAAAGAAAATTGATGTTACATAATTGGTAGCTTAGAACTGAGGCTCGACGTTTTGAACAAGTCCACAGCTAGTGAATACGGACCTTACAAAAAGACGACGCCGACGCTAACGAGAAGGGCATTACAACATATAGATTCACGGTTTTGTAACGATTTCGCGAGTATTCCCTGGTCTTACTGGCACAATGTGGGTGAACCATGCAGGAACTAATTTTGTAGGAACGGCGTTGAAATTAAAGAGGAGAATGAAAAATGCACCGTCATGTGCGCAAGTTCTCCACAAAAACTTGAATTTACTCATTTCACGTTGTTGTTTTGAAGAGGACCGCAAAGAAATGTACCAAAGTGCCTGATGCACGTGCAGAGCCATTGTTTTTGCTGATTAAACCTATTGTTTTGTGGCCTTCTCGTTGCCGTCGTCGTTGTCATTGCGTAAGGGCGTTAAGGTCGCTAATATGCCGGCCGAAGATTTCTTGAAAATTAGATCGTGCTAAAGACGCTAGCATTGAGCCCTTTTTTGTTTCAGTGTTTTTAAGAAAACAAAAGAATCGTGCATCTTGTTAGAAGAAAGCTGGAATAACTCATCTGTCGCCTGAGCTGCTGTTAAATTTTACAATCGTTTTGTTATAATGCGATGTATACGCTGTTCAAACTTTGGGAAAACAGAACAAAACAACACAAATGACCTTATCATTTGCAAGTAAATGTTGTAACAGTCCCAAAGCAAAATCCGCTTGCAGGTTGTCTTCTTTATTGACCATTTGGCAAACCTGCAGCCATGAAAAAATGCTATTCCAAAAGGGCCAAGATCTAATTTTCTAACATTCCCAAAACAATGTTCTGTGAGCGGGGGCTATCAACGCGGAACACATTCCCGCCATATGATTGGCTGTTGCGTGGGAGTCGATCTAAAAATAACTTGAGACATGTTACCCATGGAAAAGGGCATGTATGGGGAATGCCCTCTCTTTCACCTTTATCTTCTCTTGGTTTTCAAGGTGTTTTGTCTTGAACGGGGTATCGATTTCATCATCACTTTCTGTCTTAAACAGGGTATCGCCACATGACCTAATGGTTTAAACAGGATAAGCTTAGATATTTGTTTATAGAAGCCGGACCACAAGCTGCCAATTATCGGTGGGCTTCTCTTGAGTTTGATAATTACAGCTTATTACACTAAGAAATTAGTGTATCATTATTTCAGTCATTCTAGTCTTAAACAGGGTATCATTTGGGGTTAAATGTCTTAGATAGGGTCTGAGAAATCTGAATTCTGTCTCATTAAAGGGGATAGGGAAATCAGAGAATCGTGTCTTAAACAGGGTGAGGGTTTGAGCCCCGGGCCGCACCTCCCTACCTAAGCATCTGTTGAGTACCCCTCCCGGGGAAGCCAAACATTATTAATAAAAGAATTCCTTTATACAAATGAAAGACCGTGAAATGTAGCTTCACGTTGAAGATTCATGATAGTTTCGCTTTAAAAACATTTGGATCATAACAAGTCTGAATTTGAACAACGTCAAATTATCTTTTGCAAATATTGAATAAAATTAAGAAGTTATAAATCCGAAGTCTTCCCAAATCAATCGTTGGCTAAATAAATTACAGAATATCCTCGAAGGGTTTCTCCAACCAATTAAATTCGTTTAAATGTAGCTAAAGCGCTCACCGAAATTAAAAGCAAAGGAAGTAAAGAACCCGCTATATTAATACACAGTGACATTTAAATCTTGAAGCTTGTGGGGCCGTGTGCGGAGGGCTATTTGAACCCGAGGCGTCCGGATGGAAATTGAGCTCCTAAGAACTAAGCCCACACCGCCTCCTTAACTGTTCCTTTTACGCAGCTCGAGGATGGAACTTTTAAGATTTCGTCCCTATGGATAGCGAGCGAGTGTGGCCCAATACTTCGCTCGCAAAGATCGCCGTAGGTCACCGTTGCGAGTATTGTCCACGTTTTTCGTAATGAAGTAGACTTTGTTTTTAAGCAGCTGTCCTATTCGGGCCATTGAACCAGAGCTCAAAATATACCCAAGCGGTGACAAGTTCTTTTGTAGAGCGTTAAAAAGCAGTACAGGGTTAAGTTTAAGTACTCGCCATTTCCAAAGTAGCTCCCCGTTGATTTCCAAATAAAAGCATTGATTGCAACCATTAAATGACGGCGTAAGCATATGAAGAAATGGAAGGTTGACCGGGGCTTCTTCGAGCTCCAACGGGCTGCATTTCGTGAGCTGAGGACATTTTTATTACTTTGGCTGATGTTAAAGGTGTAATCGATTGCCGCGACTTTAAACTGTTAACCATCAGTTTGAAACATGTATGCAGTCTATTGAATTTGAGTAAGTGCGGTAAGTGTCGATCTATGCGAGAACAATGGGTCAGTGATTAAGAGGAAATTGCATTGTTCTTAAGGGCGGAGCTTTTGTTTGCTCTAAAGCCTCTTGCGGTTTTAGGAGAAGTGATTTCGGAGCGCACTTTCGTCTTTACGGAACAGCTTCTGGAAATCATAGTTTTTATACAAATTCCACAAGTCGTATTAATTCCAAATTTCGCCCATCTTTAGTTTAGATTTAAGGCTTACTTTTTCCAGGTAAACCTAGAGAAACGAATCCCGTATCAAGAAGAAAAACCTCATGAAATTTAAATGAGGTTCTTTCCCATACTAAAAGAGAGCGAAAAACCCGAATTTTCGAAGCTGATTTTATACTACTTTTCGAAGGCTGAGAAACGTCTAAAGGGTCTTAAATGATTCCTTAACATCTCTAATGAAAAAGTCATGGTAAACCTAACAGCTAAAAAGGTTTGGTTTTTCGCACTGGAGCAAAATTTTTTCCCACGTTTAACCATTTTGCCTCATTTTCTTTGTATTTGGAGGCTTTTGTCTGAAAGTGCCTTTTCAAATTTCGCGCTTCGGGCCTAAAGAAAGTCCCGGATGTGTCGCACCATTCTGCGCGATGTGGCGTTGTTTTAGTTAATTACGTAACTTTTGTAACCTTAAAGTAATTAATATTCAAATATTCTTTAAGTGTATTGTGTAGTTTAAATGAACGTATCGGAAATGATGTAACTTTGTACAATTAAGGGTCTAATAAGTGTTCTTTGCAATAACTTTCTTTGTAGCATTTGTTTAAAGTGTTAATTGTAGGGAAAAATTAGCATAATCGTATAAATGTAAGTCGTACAGATGTAGTGGGCAGTTGTGTGCAGCAGTTTTGTTGGAAAGGGGAAGTAAGCAAGAAAAAAGAGAAACGAGTTGAAGGGCCTGTGGCCAAAGAGAGAAAGAAGAATTCACTGCCAAGAGCCATTGGTAGGCGCCAGCCAAGTAACTTGACGAAACTCATTTGTCAGTGGTGGCGATAGAGCGGAGAAGTGCCACGTGCTGTCTACGTGCTGTGTGGCGATTGAGAGTAGTGTTGAAGGACCATGTACTGAGGAGAAAACGTCAGCTGAAAGATAAAGAAAAGCACGTGGAGACGCGGAGCTAGGTTTGAACTAAAGAGAAAGAAAGAGGTTTGTGGTATCGGTTCAGGTTTTGTGGTGTTGGTTAAGAAGAGTCAAGGATTGTGAAAAGAACTGCGTAGTGAACTGCTCCATATAATTTGTAAAATATATAGATTTAGCCAAGCCTAAAAGCGGGGCTCCCGTTTAGTACTTTCATTTCCCTTTAAACTGTAAAAGCATTCTAAAATATTGCGAAGGAATTCACAAACGTTTCTGACCATAGTTTAGTGTCGAGGTCGGTTAACAATTTTGTCTGTTTTCCACAGCACGGCGTCTTTCCGCTTCTCGGCGTTCTTCGCTACAATTTTGTCTGTTTTCTGGAGCCCGGACTGTTTCTGCTTGTCGGCGTTCTCCTTTCTCTTTCCCGAGCGCGCCTTCTTTGGCGATCTTCTTCGCTCATTCTTCCCCAGTTAATTCTTGCTCTTTGCCGCTCTCTTTCCCGTTGCTCTTCACCTGAACCCTGTGTTCTACAAATTATATTTTCTCTGCTATTGTTTGTTGACATAGCAATAGAAATTGTTTCGTTTATCCTTTAGTAAAACTTTAACAGTGTAGAGTAATAATATTGTCTCAAAAGGACAATGAACTGAAAATTTCTTTTTCAGTCGTCAACGCAAT
>BLFK01000104.1:150062-151585 GCA_014634185.1 Astreopora myriophthalma | reverse complement strand
ACAATATTATTACTCTACACTGTTAAAGTTTTACTAAAGGATAAACGAAACAATTTCTATTGCTATGTCAACAAACAATAGCAGAGAAAATATAATTTGCAGAACACAGGGTTCAGGTGAAGAGCAACGGGAAAGAGAGCGGCAGAGAGCAAGAATTAACTGGGGAAGAATGAGCGAAGAAGATCGCGAAAGAAGGCGCGCTCGGGAAAGAGAAAGGAGACGAAATTATAGCGAAGAACGCCGACAAGCAGAAAGAGTCCGGGCTCCAGAAAACAGACAAAATGTTAACGAAGAACGCCGAGAAGCGGAAAGACTCCGTGCTGTGGAAACAGACAAAATTGTAGCGAAGAACGTCGAGAAGCGGAAAGACTCCGTGCTGTGGAAAACAGACAAAATTGTTAACCGACCTCGACACTAAACCATAGTCAAAAACGTTTGTGAATTCCTTCGCAATATTTTAGAATGCATTTTTTAAAGGGAAATGAAAGTACTAAACGGGAGCCCCGCTTTTAGGCTTGGCTAAATCTATATATTAGATCTTGACGCAGTATTTCAGCATAGCAACTTTCTTTGGCGTTAAGTCGCCAAATCTAATAACTGAAAACCGTCAACCGCCAAAAGCCCTAGATTTAACCGTCAGCTGTCAAAATCTGGAAAAATAGAGGGCTTTGCTAAGCAATACTATATGTAGTTAGATCTTCCTGCAGTTTGTCACCATAGCAACGTTATTTTGCCGTAAGGCGGGGGTACACCCGAATTTTAATGACAATTTAACCGGTGTAAAGGAGGGATAAAAGGAAGAAAATTAGTTTTGAAACACTAACAGACCCCCCACCCAAGAGCACCCCACGTTGTAAGGGGACTGTTTGGGTGTGCACATACTAATTTTAAACTTCAAATTCTAATTTTTAAACTACATTTTATATCTTCACTATTTCTTATTTCTCAAAATTGTACCTCTCTCCATTCCAAATTTACAAAACTCCGCCGCAAAACAGCAATTCGTGTTTTGAGCATAGCGTTTTGGCATTGCTTGAAGCACGGACGAGATATTTACAATAAACCCAATTTAAGCGTCGGAAAACCGGCTTCAGGTTTACCTCCGCCTCAAGTTGCTCACATGCAACTCAAAATAAACGAAATCGTCCTTGGAGGTGGCAGTGAGCGACGAAGGGCGGCTATATTCACGCTGCAGTTTTGCTAAGCAATGTTATGTAGTTAGGGGGGACTTGCTAAGTAATACTATTAGTTAAATCTTCATGCAGTTTGTCACCATGGCAACTTTATTTTGCATTAAGTTGCTCACAACTCAAAAAAGAAATCGTCCCTCCAGGTGGCGGTGAGCGACGAAGGGCGGCTATATTCGCCCTTCAGGCCAAAACAAACTTGACGGCCTTGATTTGATAATTTGTGTACTGGAAACGAACTACACTGTAGCAGGCACAACTGATGAAACGTTATAAAATGTTACAAAAAGGGGTTAACTTATCATAAGTAACCTTAGTCCCACAGTTTCTTCTAGT
>BLFK01000104.1:71538-114077 GCA_014634185.1 Astreopora myriophthalma | reverse complement strand
AGGGTTTCCACTCCTCTCGGGGTCGATCCAGTACTTCCCGTCACCTGATGAGTCTCCAGAATCCAGAATGTCCTTGCAAGATTCAGCAGGTATGTGAGGGTACAGTCCTCGGTTTACTTTGTCAGGTAAAAGTAAAATAATAGCAGTTAATTGCGAGAAATAAGATTCTAGATTACCCTTTATTCTTTACATTTGCTTAAAGGAGCTATGTCACGGTTAAATGGGTTTGTTGTTTGTAATCCGTGTCAATCTTCTCCATCCTTAACCATCCTTGTTCCTTTCTGGTTTATTATTATCTCTTTGGTGTTTTTCCACCTTTGTAAAGCATTATTTTCAGGTTTCCTTCAATTTAAAGGTAAATTTGTCTATGATCAAAATACCTCAAAATATTGTGACAGAGCCCCTTTAAGTTGCTCTCTTGATGGCTATGATTATTCTAACTTTAAAATCGACCCCTTATTTTATCAAAAATTGCAACTCTATTTAACCGTGTTGTTTTATGTAAAATGATAGTGATGGTTTTAATTTGGTTTTCTTCCGTTTTGTTTTCTTTTATCACCAACGATTGCTCTATATCGTAACCACACTTTGCTCATAGTTGAACTTCCTTCCTAACACTTACTTTCTCGAGAGCACGCAGTTCCTTTGTAACCAGGATGGCAATGACCACTGTTCCTAGAATTTCCTTTCTGCTCATGGGAAGGATCAACGCATGGCATCTGGAAGAAAGTGAAACTAAATAAGTTACTCCGTGTTCTGTGTTGTGACTGTTACCACAAGGCCTTGTTGTAAATATAACAGTGGTGACCACAATGATAAGCGTTGATTCATGCACCGTGTGAATTCAAATAGCGACAGTTGTGATTATCCGGAACACTGTTTTCGAGATGGTTAGTCACGGAAGTCTTCCTCTTGATTGAAAGGGAAAAAAAGACTTGGCTTACATTTTACTTTTGAGCCCCCCCCTCCCCCTCCCCAGTCCATTTTTTTTTTTTTAATTCACATTCAAATATTTGCCCATGCGGAATGTTCAAAGGACTAAGCTTTCAACTGACCTCAATCGATCCACAGTAGATAGATCCCTTCTTCGCTGTAAAATTATTCGGTTTCATTTGCCTTGTTTTGCTGTTTAGTTCGCAAACCCGTTTCTCTGTACCATTCGCAAGGTGAACATTGACAGACTTGCAACTCTTAGCATGGATGCAATTGAACAGACATTCGAACTCGTCTTTAACAAAAAGAGAGCTCATGACATGACCGACCAAAGCATGACCTGAAACGATAAGGAAAAACGAAGAATTATCAACTGTCGTTGAGTGTTTTTTTTTTCTTTCTTCTTCTTCTTCTTCTTCTTCGGCTGCATGACTGGAGCCACTTCTTTTAATTTCCTTCATTTCAGAGTTGCCAGATATTATTTATTTTAGGGCAGGTGTTGTGGAGTTTTCTTGTAATTTTCTCTTGTTGATTAATACCCAATACTCAGGAATCAACGAGAACACCACAAAGCAGTTCGCTCAATAATAATATCATGAAAATCGAAAGAAGACTAAAAAAGGTGGCGCTCTTCACGTGCGTTTTGTCCTTCTTTGCTGTCCTCTGTAAAACGACGTGCAAATTAAACGATCAAATTCAGAAGAGGTGCAATGCGAAAGGCTCCCTTTTTGTATTGGGCCCCTGAAATTCCACACGAACCTAAACGGGCTGTCAAATGAGAATTAACAAGCCGCTTGTGATATTTCAACTTATAGCACTCCAAAATTACAACATAGGTATCGCTTGACGGCAAGTGTATGGTGCTATATGAAGTATTAAATATTGCTAAAAGGTGTCTTAAGAGGGATTTAACCGTTAGCTGTGATCAAACGGCCTAAAATTCATCAGTAAAAAAAACAAACAAACATTGGGCTGTTGTCAAATCTTCACGGAAACAGTTCAGATAAGACAGGCAAAAAAACGGCCGGAAAGAACGGCGTTGTAAGAAACGGTTTGGATTGTAAGGTTTTAGCTTACCGACTTGGGTCTCGAATACACTTCCGCGAGATTGTTTGTTCATAGCCACAAAGGCAGCCGCTATCAGAATATTGAAGAATATTAACATCAGGCGAGTAAGCCACAGTGAGGCCTCCATCTCTGTCATATCCGTCTTCCTCGGTAGTTATACCATCCGTGGAGTCCAGCTGGAATTATATATGACCGGTTAACGAGTAAACACCACAATCATAAGGAATTTGACACTAGCTTTCAAGTGTGAAAGCGCCATTAATCAATTGTCTTTTATTTAAACATCTTGTCTCGATTTGTGTCGGTTAATTAGCCCATTGCAACCGGTTTGTTCTGTCTATAGCTGCCTTGTCATCCCTGAACGTGCTGCCAATTAAAAGATTGCAACTCATCTCGAATCAGACAGAAAAAAGAAAAATATTCTCGCCTAAATCAGTAAGCAATTATTCGAGTTGGCTAGATCTAGAATGACTTTTTTGATTCCCAACAGGAAATTCTGTCCGCTAGTCGAAAGTGACTAGAATAGCCGTTACAACACAACAGTTTGTCTCAGGTGATGAATAATTTAACTACAGGTGTGGTAGTCGGCAAATGAAGCACACGGGACATCGGGGCGATTCTCAACACAACCACTTTACCACCGCTAAGACTTCTGAGTATATACAACTAATACATTATAACAGGCACTTATTTGGTTATTTCAACGTTGAGACTCTTCATTCATGTCATCTAAATAATTTATATAGGTGGGGGCGTTTGCACCATCACGCCATCTCTGCCCCATCCCTGCTCTCCAGTTTATTTTCTTGGTCCAAAGATACCGGACATCTATATGAAAAGCATAAAACTGAAGTTAGTAAAGGTCAGGCTATTATATTTTTGTCATCCTCAACCGTGGAAGGGAAACAATTTAAATTAGATGAAATTCCATGCGACGGTAACTTGAAAACATACTTAGAAATGCTTCCGTCTCAAAAAAATCAAACTGAAAAACATTAACTTTTGTCTCATCCTCGACCGCAACATTTGTACAGGTAATCACATGATTTCGAATGGAATTTGGAACAAATAAGCACGAGTACATTTTTCAAAGACCAACAAAATTGCACGAGCCCGTAGGGCGAGTGCAATTCGTAGTCTTTGAAAAAATTTGCGAGTGATTACTTAATTCAAATTGCACGCGAAAAATCATGTGATTATTTATTAATAATATTCATGAAAAAATTGCGAGACAGCTTATCATAATTATGCAGAAGCAATGCAGGTAAATCACGCGCAAAAATAATTTATTCAAACCCTGCCAATATATCATCATGCATTCAGTCAAAACAACAGGTTTTTCAATGCTTTTAAAGCTTTTTTAAGCCACAAAAAGCTTTTTTTTTTCTCTCTTTTTTGAGCTGAATTTCCTTTTTTCTGCACTGAATTACCTTTTTTTCTGCACTGAATTACCCATTTTCTGCATCGTGTTTCCTTAAAACTGCATTTCTCTTAGCCAATTAGGATCGAGATATTTTTTCATGTATATGTATTATTAGAAATAAAATGAAATAATTTAGAATTAGCAGTGGCACCTCCAAAGAGTGCCTATCCGTCCACTGAATCCAGCGATAAAATTGGAATTTGGAAATGTTGCTTTTGTGGAGAAAGGAAAACGGGAAGTACCGGGAGAAAATTCTCTCAGAGCAGAGTAGAGAACCAATAACAAACTCAACCCACATATAGCGTCGAGTCCGGGAATCGAACCGGGGCTACATTGGTGAAAAACGGATCCTGAGAAAGTATCCAAGTCGTTGAACCAATTTACAAGATTGACCGTCATTTCGAATTCCTGTAAACATATTCAGGGCACATTTTAATCGTTTTATTTCGTACTTAAAATAAACCCTTCCTGTTCCGACCTCTATCTGCAGCAATCCCAGTTCAGATTGAAACTCCAAATTCTCAAACTTCGTTTTTTCATCTGACACGCATCAGTTTAATATCTCACACCAATTAGACGTCTTTCAAATACAGACAAATGTCTCTTCCCTTCTCGAAATCACTTTATTAGCTCATGTTCGATTCTTGGCAATCTATTCTTTTTTAATTGTTTCCTTACTACAGCAGAGCTGGGGTTTTAACGGAAGCAGATGAAATTACGTGGTCAATGTGCATTGAGTATTATTTGCCGCCGGCTTTGTTGCCCCGATGAAAATCACGTGGAAATAATCGAGGTAGCATTTTTATTTCATTTCATTCATTCATTCATTTACCTTATTATTTATACATTTGTATCTATCAGATGTATATGTCATGTATGCAGCATACATGACATTACATATTAAATATAGGCAATAAAATAATTTAAAAACAAAATAATAAACATATTTTGTGTTGAATTTATATGAGGAAACAGTACCACAATCAGATGTACACCCTTTACAGAATTTACTTTACAAACATTTAGTTATATCGTAGCAGAAAACAAAGCATTGAATATTTTACAAGAACAGTCTAAGGTTATCAATAGTTGTTGTAAAGATCGCTTTTTTGAAGCAGGTTTCCAAAATTGGGCCTTTTAGTGAACGCACGACGTCTGTGAATAAAGAAGACAAAGGATCAAATCTCCTGAGAATCGTCACATGATCAACATTGGGGAACAAAACACTTCTAGTGATATCGCACGTAGGATCTAACCTCGAGCTATTAAAAACGGAGGAGTCTTTTGAATGAACGGTCACAAGCATAACTTTCTTTTTAGTGACATAAACGAACCCGCTGAGTTAAAAATTCGGCAAAAACTCTTCTAACTCGTTCAAATATATACCCCTCGTAAGCTAAGGACTGCGGGTTAATTTTCGTCGAGGTTTTTTAATGAAATACGCTCTTCTTGTTGCGGGTAAAAATGTGGCGCTCCAGTGCACTCCACTTTCCTCCACTCCACTCCACTCCACTCCACTCCACTCCACCCCACTCCACTCCACTTTACTCCACTGTACTCCACTACACTTTACTACATACAGTTCACCCCACTCCACTATACTCCACCACACTGCACTACACTACGAATAGGGTCTAAAATGAATGCTTTTTCATTGGTTGTTCTGGGTAAGGCATACGTAATACGGACATTGAATTCATGAATTGTACGAGAGAAGAGATAATGTCAATTGCAAGAAGTACGATTTAGTAAACAATCAAATTGCTACTAATTGTAGCCAACTTGATAGTAAATTGTGTGACCTGATTTATCGATTAGTCGCCTTGATATTTTGTCACATTTGGCGTAGCATACTAACGTGAATTCGAACATGGCCTATTCTAGAAGCTTAACGGTATTTACCGTAATCTTCTACATAACAAGTGACGCCTGCAATTAAGAGGCGTGTTTACAAATGCTTAGCATCAAACAAGTTATGTGTCGCTGATTTGCACTTGTACCCTGGGCTTAACCTATTTTACTTAACAATTATTCGCCAAATGCGAAGTGAATATTGGTGCCGGAATATTTACCGAGACGTAGTCGAGGTAAATTGACTTAGCTTGAGGGGAATAATTGTTTTAGTATAATTTGCAGCGGTAAACATCAAGAAAGTGCAAAACAACGAGCTAAAACACGATAAAAGGCACGAAAAGTGCTTGCTTGGTTACCTTAGCAGCTGCGACTCCAAAATGTTATATTAACCGGGTAGCTAGTGCGGTTAATATAACACTGAATTCTTATATTTTCCGCTGAAAATTATACTAAATAAATATAGGAGCAACGTATTTAAAACGTATTGTTCTGGAGGACATCTCTACTTTAAGGTCTCAAACGGAATTGATTCATTTACTTTGCATTTTCCCTGCTGTTGACAACGCCGCCAGTACAGAAATGAAACAGGTAACCGTACAATGATCTGACTGGGAGGCCTTCAACTAAAGTCTAAGCTACTACAGTCTTGCACCAAAATGTGGCAGGTAAAATCGTGTATCACAGACTGAGCCCACCAGGGTTAATCGCATAGAGAGCTGACACAGACTTGATTTTACCTTCAACAGTTAAACCAAACTGGGTAAACACGATTTCCTCAGCATGATCAGTTGTGAAAAAGCTAGTAAGATCGTGCGCTAGGTAAAGCTAGGTTGTTCCTTTTAAATAGTTTTTAAGGGTCAATCGAAAACTGTGTGAAGGAAGAGCATTTGATCTCACTGCCTTTTAGCCCCCAGCGTTAAGTGTCTTTTGCCTGACTTTAAGCAAAAAAAAACAGACAAACAAACAAACAAACTAACCAAGAACAAAAAAGAAAGGAAGGAAGTAAATTGGGATGTTTATGGTTAAAGGCTGACAGCGTGGGCTGACTGTAGAATCACTCTAAGTATATTTTAGGCCATTCCTAAGAAAATGTTTGTCAAAAGGAACAAATTTAAATCTGGTACAGCACAGTAATCACAGTTCCAGAGGGTTCATATTTAGCCTCTGGAAGACGCTGATTATACTTTCCGACCTTGTACATCATGTCATTCCGATATCTTGCCGTCTTCTGCCAAAGCTAGTAGTTTACTGTAACCAGAGGATTGATATAAATTGCCTGATTGTGACCTAGGTTAGCCATTCATCCTCCAACGCATCACGCAACCACCTCCAAAGATCTTGTTTTGTTTTGTTTTGTTTTTTTGTTTGTTTGTTTGTTTTTTGTTGATGTTGTTGTTGTTGTTTTGAGCGTTAAGGTTACCGAACAGGTTCGTGGGTCAAATTTTTCCAAAATTGTGATATTTGGCGTACATAACCTATGTGGTGTAGTATTTCTTATGCAGAAAAAAAAAATCCAAAATCTCTTTTCTCTCCGGAGTTATTGTAAGTTTCCTTTTTTGCGAGACTCATTACGTCACAGGTGACTAAACTTTCTAAGCCTTGTTTCTCGGCTTAATTTTTCTTGAATTTTGCCATCTTTGAGCGGATACTTTGCGTACAGGAATTCATCGTAGAATCCTGAAATTTCGCTCAACGCTACAGGAAACCCTCCTTTGCAAAAGGGGATCGGGCTTTAGCTTATTTGTTTTTTCGTTTTAAAGATATAATTCCTAACGCTAAGTCAATCCAAGAAATGTATGTCGCTGAACTTTAAATTATAATGCCTCTTTTTTAAAGCTGATCTGACGATTCCCCAACACCGTTTTGAAGGCAAACATCTGCTAAGTGTTATGCAGTCATTGTTTACTTCGGAAGGCCAAAATCCGACGCGAGTTTGCCGCATTTATAAAAATCGCTTCATTTTACATTTTCTGATCGCAGTACATTTTATATTCAATTTCACCAGTTAAAAAAATTTTACACGTCATTCTTAATTCTGTAAGCTTTAAAATAATGTATAGCTTTAGGCACCTTTGTAAAATTACGCCCCCGCGAGGATGGTTTTTCGCAACGCAACCGCGAACCTGTTCCCTAACCTTAAACGTTCTTAAGTATGTTTTCAAGTTGCATGGTATAGAATCTCAGCGAATCGTCTTCTAAGGTTGAGGACGACAAGAATATAAGGCCTGACCATGACCCCTTTCAACTTCAGTTTAAGGCTAATTTGCAGTCATGTCTGCTATCGTTAATTTACACAAAGAAAATGTAAACGTCGAGCAGGGATGGCGTACAGGTGGCGTAGTGGTGAGAGGAGTCGCCTCGCACTTTCAACTCTTGATGTCAAATAAATTAAAAGCCTTACAATTGAAACAGCTGATAACCTGTTGTCAAATAATTCATATGACTATGGCTAACTAACATCTTCCAAGATAAGGAGTAAAATGCTGGGGCTGCTATTCTAGTCACCTTGGAATTTCGTATTGGGACTCGAAAAAGTCTATCCACAGGTGGCCCAAGCTTAAGCTCAGTATTATTTTCCTGAATCGCTTAAAACGGGTTAGATCAGGAAAATAACCACAGAGGTGCGTACAATTATCTTCTAGAACCTATTTACCGGGATCGCCATCTTATGACAGCAATTACAAGCAGGGATGCTAAACAGGAAGACAAACTTGACAGACAACGAAGGCTTGATATGCCGGATGCAATTGTGAGGGGCTACTTAAAACGCGGGTCTCCACACAAATCGAGGACAAGACATTGAAAGGCGGAAAAGAGAATTGGCAAAACTTGCAGAGATGATGGACTCATTGTGGCTTACTCGCCTGGTGTTAATGTTCTTTAGTATTCTGATCGGGGCTGTCTTTGTGACCATGAACGAACAATTTTGTGGAAATGTTTTCGAGACCAAAGTTGGTTAAAAGTTAAAACCTTACAATCCAAACCAGTGTTTCAGTTACAACAGGTTTCCGGCCTTTTTATTGTTGTTGTTGTGTTTTGTTTTTTTTTTGTTTTTGTTTTTAATCTGAACTCTTTCCGTGCAGATTTAAGAATATTCCAATCCAAAAAGTTATAAGCTATTTGAAGCCGGCAACTAGAAGAAACTGTGGGACTACAGTCGGCAGTGATATAGGGCACCTCCATTTCCCCCTTTTTTTGTGACACTGAACAAAGTTTCATCAGTTTTGCCTGCTACACTGTAGTTATTTTCCAGTATATAAATTAATAAGAAGTTTGTATTAACCAGCAGTGCGAATATAGCGCCCTTCGCCGCTCACTGCCACCTCGTGGGACGATTTTCGTAGTCGAGCTGTTAGCAACTTAACGCGAAATAAAGTTGGCATGGTGACAAACTGCATGAAGATCTAACCACATAGTATTGCTTAGCAAAGCCCTTTAATTTTTTCAGGTTTTAACGGCTAACGGTTAAATTTACGGCTTTCGGTGACTGACGGAGTTAGTTATTGTCTCACTATTATGAAATGTCAACTAAATGTCAAAAAAAAAATAATAAAAATAAAATGTCAAATAAAGAAAATATATGAAATTGCAACTTAATTACCGCCTCGAACTTTTTTTTTTAAAGCCATACATCACAACAGTTTAATTTGAAAGTCAACTTGGCGAACGACTTTCTAATGTGCTGGAACTGATATCCACCATCAACGAGGACTGGAGGGCTGTACAAAATTTGAACATGAACTTAACAGGGCAAGTACAAGAAATAGAGGGCAGTTTTCCGCCATTGGACGACAGATCCGTCGCACAGGTTATTCTGGAAGTATCATTCGCGTCTCTCATCCTCGTTTCGGCTGCTTTGAGCAACTTTTTACTGATGCTTGTCATGTACAGGAGAAGACGACTGCGCACTATACCCAATTTGTTCGTGTTGAACTTATCCGTGGGAAATTTTCTTCTTGCTGTCACTGTTTTACCAGTATTTGTTTGGACTCTTGTGAAAGGCCACTGGACCTTCAGCGAAACCTTCTGCGAAATTCATGGATATCAAAACTACCTCCTCTTTGCTATAACTCTCTTTACTTTGACTGCCATAACCTTAAATCGCTACATCCTTATTCGCTACCCAAGCAAATATCAAAGGGTTTTCGACAAGAACCTTGTCCTAAAAATCGTCTCCGTCATCTGGATTAGCTGCGCTGTCAGTTGCTGTCCGCCGCTGCTTTGATGGGGTCATTTCAGTTTCAACTCTCGCACAGCTCTGTGTCACACGGACGCAACCAGTTCGTCCTTCAAAATCACTGCCAACACATTCATGCTCATTGACGTTATAATTGTAGTGTTTTGTAACGTTAGAATTGTCCAAACAGTCAAAGCCCACCGACGAAGAATAGCTGGAAACCAAATTTGCCCCATAAATTCGAAACGAAGAGCGGAGCACGTCGAAATCCAGGGAATTGACAAAAGAATGTGCCCAAACGGAAATAATGGCACTTTCAACACTCTTGCGTTTCCTAAACAGCTACGATGCAAACCATGCATGAGCGGAAATGATTCTGGTATTACCTCCAGGAAATTTCACTTTTCAAAACAATCGAATTGCTCAAAGACTCTTCAAGAAAAAGCCGAAGACAATGCGGCAATTTCACTTGAAAAGTTCAAGCGGAGGCACTTCGCAACCTTCTGCGTTGAGCCGAGTGGCAAAGAGCAACTCCCGAATAAACTACCGGCGCGTGAACTGCGCGGGGAAGAGATTCACATCACCCGAATCACCTCACTTATCGTGCTTGTGTTTTGCGTCTGCTGGCTGCCATGTTTTCTCATGGACTGCATGGACGCATTCGGTGTTTTTTCGCCCAGAAAAGTAAGGATGGCGGGAATTTACTTGATCTTCTTGGACAGTGTGCTGGGGCCTTTCATATACGGGATACGAGTAAGAAAATTAAGAAAAGCGTTAATAGGGGTTTTAAAGTGTGGTTTTTAACTGACTTAATGGCGACCAAATGAGAATTGGTTATGCAAACTTTACTTCGTCAACAAAGAAAGAAAGGCTGCTTTTATGTTGGACGCCCTAAAAAGGGTGCCACTGGGCCATTCAGTAATAAAAGCGCAACCACAAAGTTCATTGCTCTGAACACTAAGAAAATACCTGTAGAAATTTGTTACAAAGAATGATAGTAAAAACCGATAAGCGCCTTTGCCGCTGAGTCAAGGGGTATACGAAGGTAAACGAGGTCTATTTCTTTGACGTAAGACCTGAACAGCCAAAACAATGACTGTTGTACAGCGCCAGCCAAATTTGATATGGCACACAATTCGTCAACACGCAGACTGCCAGAAAATATGCCGCAGAATGCCGCAGCTTCAAACTTAATAACCGTGGATCTGGGCTGTGCTGTCTGCTGTTTCTTCAGCCTATCGGCTAGCCCGAGCAGGTGTTTTTTGGTGTACCGGCGAACGCTGGAAGCGCAGCAAGCATCTTGGAAGCGCAGCAAGCAGAGAATAGGCCATTTCTGACGATGTAGCATCGCGGAACAGGCACAATGAGCTGTTTTGCCGGCGCGGAGTCCGTGTAAGGAGTATTATGGTTATGATTCTGTAGTGTACTGGGGTCTCGCGCAGCAGGGTAAACGCATTCAACAAATACTGTTGAAACACAACTGTTTAATCAAACATGGCGAACTCCCCGAAAGCACATGGCAAAAGCCACATGAAGTCAGCATGCGCGGACTACATCAACATTCATGAGATATAACAGATTCTCAGATGTGTGTATACTGAGTTGTTCGTTACGAGGTTGAATCAGTCTAGGCATCTAAATTTTGTAATATTAGATTTGGGGTACTTAGTTTTTAGTTTTTACATGTCAAGTTTTGACATCCTATCTCATTTTCGAGCGACAACCTGCAACAACACCTCAAACGCGGAAAAATATACGGTATTAATTTTACCTTATATGCGTTACCAAAAACTCTTCAAGAAAAAGAAAGAAACAACATCCTGTTTAACTGAGAAAACTCAATACAGATATACATAAATTCCTGTATTTACGTGATCGTGATCGTCACGGTTTATTGTTCACCTCTGAAGGGGTTCTCGGCGCAAATTAAAGATCGCCTACAATTGTGTTCCAAAGAAACTTAAAGCTGATTCCAAATAACAGTCAGACCATTGGTCTATTTCAGTAAAATTAATACTCACGCTGATTAACAAGATCACTACCGCACTCAACCTATCTCGAGAAGCGTGTCTTTGTTCAAACCGGTCAAGGCAAGCGTTCCAAAGCTGTGTTTGCTTGGCGATGATGTATATACTCGGAAACTTGCTTCAAACTGTAATATTCATGACCCCCTATTGAGCTGTTTGTCAATTGATCTTCACGTTCGCGTTTACCATTAAAAATATGAAAAGGGCACACGATTTGCCCGACTGACTGCAGCCGTGAAAACAAGAGATTTTAAGGCGGGGGTAAACATGAGGGCCGTTTTCACCGCTTAAAATGGGTTTATGCAAATAGCTCATTCGCCTTTCAAGCAATGCCAAAACCCTGTGCTCATCACAACAATCGGTGTTTTGCGGTGTTTTGTAAAATTTTGGATGACTTTTGGGTTAGTTTAGAGTTTAGTTTTTCTCAGAAGAGAAGAAAAATGTTGGGAAATAAGAAATAGCGAAGATTTAATGTAGTTTAAACATTAGAATTTGAAGTTTAAATTTTGTATAAGCACACTCTAACAGTGCACTACCAAATTGGGGTGCTCTTGGGTGGCGGTCAACTGTCTGTTGGTGTTTCAAAACTAATTTTCTTCCTTTTGTCTCTTCTCTAAACCCGTAAAAATCTCAGTCAAATTCATGTTTCCCCTGCCCTGACGCCAAATAAAGTTTCTATGGTGACATACTGTGTCAAGATATCAATAATAACCCCGGGAAAGTGCAACTTGGCAATAGAGATGGGGAGAACACCCATTTTGATACATCATTACGTACTATGCAGCAAGGTTTTTGATAACATTGTCGGCGATCCAAATCATACATTGAAAGCGCTCCTTCCACCAGACTATGACAGCTCACGCTATAACCGCGACGACAGCGCCATTTTAATATGCCGAAGCTTTTTACGAACAGAACAAGTAGTACTTTTATATACGCGATGTTGAAACAGTCCGGGCTGTAGTTTTACCTCACTTATATTCATATTTTATATTTTAACGCAAATACATAATATAGAATTTTTAATATTATTGTAATAATTAGTTTTTGACTCATTATTTAGGATTCATTTGTAATTTTTAAGTGTTGTAAAGTATTTGTAAATAACTGCGTAATTCAGTCTTTGGCTGCGTTGCAGTTTTAATAAACTATGTATCTATCTATCTATCAAGATTTAGTATAATTTTGAGCGGTGAATATAAGAATTCGGTGTTATATTCACCGCGCTACCCGGTGAATATAACATTTTGGAGGCGCGGTTGCTAAGCTAAGCAAGAACTTTTCGTGCCTTTTTATCGTGTTTTAGCACGTTCTTTTGCACTTTCTTATATTCACCGCTGAAAATTATACTAAAACAATTATTCGCCTCAGGCTCAGTGAATATTGGGGAATATTTACCTCGACTACGTCTCGGTAAATATTCACCAATATTCACTTCGCCTTCGGCGAATAATTGTTAAATAACCGAATTACTACTATCCATGAAAAAATTTCTCGATTCTGATTGCCTAAGAGAAATGCAGTTTTCAAGAAACACGATGCAGAAAAAAGGTAATTCAGTGCAGAAGAAAGGAAATACAGTGCAAAAAAGATAAATAACTTTTTGCGGCTTAAAAAACTTTAAAAACACTGAAAAACCTGTTGTTTTGACTGAACGCGTGATGGCATATTTGCAGGGTTTGAATAAATTATTTTTGCACGTGATTTACCAGCGTTGCTTCTGCATAATTATGATAGGCTGCCTCGCAATTTTTTCACGAATATTATTAATAAGTGATCACATGATTACCTGTACATAGAGTACTGTTAGCAGATGCGGTTAATTTTTTTCATATTTCGACGGCTGACAGTTACGTTCAATTTGTTTCACGGCTTGCGGTTGTCATTTATCATATTTTCTAACAAAAACAATTACAATGGAGAATACATGAAATGCGGATAAGAAATGCTTCGAAGTTTTGAATGATAATCGCAGTTGATGGAGCAACTAACAGAAAACGTTGTTCTTGTTGACTTTGCGGAACGAAATTCTGAGTGCGACATCCTAGGGAGGGCTGAAAAGGAAATCAGGTCTCAGGCAGCAATCGAACTTACGACAACCGTAACACTGCTTGAATGCTCTAACTATAACCACTAAGCTACAAGAACTGCTGGCCAGGTAGGTCGTTTATCTAGGTTCTTACACAAAGTGTCCCAAACTGGGTAAGCTCACTAGCAGTTCATGTAGCTACTGGTTCAGAGCATCCTACCGGTGTTACGGAATTCCGGCCTAGGACTCTAACTGGTTTTCAGTTGTCTCTTTGCCCGTTGCCAAGGAGCTGGAAAGTCATCTTCTTCACGGGTGCATGACACACCATGAACATCAATAATGAGTTGCATGAAACCCTGAGTAGTTTGTAAAAAAAGAAGGGAAACCTGCAAGAAAACTCCACAACGCCTGCCCTCGAATAAATAATACCTAGCAACAGTTACTTTTAAAATGAAGAAAACTAAATGAAGTGGCTTCAGTCATATATAGCCAAGAAAAAAACTACGACACCTAACAATTCTTATTTTTTTTCCTTATCGTTTCAGATCATGCTTTGGTTGGCCATGTCATGAGCTCTGTTTCTGTTGGAGACGAGTTCGAATGTCAGCTGAAATGCATCGTCACCAAGAAATGCAAGTCATTCAATGTTCACCCCGCGACTGGTAAAGACAAACGTGTTTGTGAACTAAACAATAAAACACGGCAAATGAAACCGAGTGATCTCAAGGCGAAGAAAGGCTTCAACTACTATGGATCGCTTGAGGTCAGTTGACATTTTTTAGAAAGATGTTGCCTAAATAGTTATAGAGCTTTTGATTGACCACTCCCTTAAGAGCTTTCCAGAGACAACAATGGGCGCCATCGATTTAGCAAAAGTTTCGGAATTTTTGGTTCAGATATAATCGAACGATAATTTCCGGAAAGTTCATTTTAAAAAATTTGGTCAATCTCTCAAGCTTAAGGTTGCCCTTTTTTTTTCCAACATATCAGACTTAACGGATATTTTCTGTGCTATTTAGCATTTCATTTCTGGGAGACGGTTATCCTCTGTTCCACTGGACATTTCATTTCGATTGCGCGATCCATTTAGGCAAAATTTCCGTGAAACTCGTCTCTAGCGGGCATTGAAAGAGAATTGGCGCGCGAAATTTTTCGGAAACTCTAACCAGAGGTTTTCGCTAAATCGATCGCGCGTGTAAACTGTACAAACGGATGAAACAGGGAACATACATGGGTATGTCGCGCGAGGCATGGGTATGTCCTCGGTCTGATCATCTCTCAAGGGACCGGTTCCAAATGATTGCGATCTAAGAATCGCGACGGATAAACCTTTTCTTCACACGGGACCTGCTAACCGTACCGTTAATTCGTTCCCGGCAAGGTCCGATTTCTAGACCTCCAGAAAAGCAGGTCCAGTTTTGGAACCGTTTCGGTTCCAAATGAATCTGTCACCGTGTAAACAACTGCAGCCCGTTTCTCGAAAGCCCCGAAGCTTTTCGGGCGTATTACGGGTGCCATAATTTCCTCCGTATCTGGAAAAGGATGACGTTTTATAAGCCATGAAAGTTTGCAACTGGTTTGCTCTTTCGCATCTTAAAGCATGTAAATAGACCAGATTTTCAGAATAAGCGGATCGTAGTTTTACAAATTGCTTTCCGGGCCCGTAAACTTTTCGGCACTTTCCATAAACGGGCCCCTGGACCGGTTCCTTTCGGTACTAGCAGTGCAATTTAAGTACGGGCACTAGTTAAATTTATCAGTCACCGTGATGTCTTCATATTTTCTGTTAACAGTTTCTCAATCTTTAAAGGAGCTATGTCACGGTTAAATGGGTTTGAAAAGTTTAGCTAAACTTTTCAATTTTGTTGTTTGTAATCCGTGTCAATCTTCTCCATCCTTAACCATCCTTGCTCCTTTCGGGTTTATTATTATCTCTTTGGTGTTTTTCCACCTTTGTAAAGCATTATTTTCAGGTTTTCTTCAATTTAAAGGTAAATTTGTCGATGATCAAAATATCTCAAAATATCGTGACAGAGCCCCTTTAACAAGATCAAGATCTCAATCTCAATCTTGACTGTACATTGGCTTGTACAGTCACTTGTACACTTGACTGTCCATTCTAAAACAAACCCAGGTGATGTTCTCCTCTCAGCCATCTTTTTGGAGCTTTTCCAAATGAGACACAATCCCTGCGACACTTCCCTTAACTCAGAAGAGTATAATTGTACCTGTAATAGCGTTTTGTTAAGCCATCGCGCAGAATGGTGTGACACATCCGGGACTTTCTTTAGGCCCGAAGCGCGAAATTTGAAAAGGCACCTTCAGACAAAAGCCTCCAAATACAAAGAAAATGGGGCAAAATGGTTAAACGTGGTATACATTTTGCTCCAGTGTGAAAAACCAAACCGTTTAAGCAATTAGGTTTACCATGACTTTTTCAGTAGAGATGTTAAGGAATCATTTAAGACCCTTTAGACGTTTCTCGGCCTTCGAAAAGTAGTATAAAATCAGCTTCGAAAATTCGGGTTTTCGCTCTCTTTTAGTATGGGAGAGAACCTCATTTAAAACTCATGATGGTTTTGCTTCTTCATTCGGGATTCGTTTCTTTAGGTTTAACTGGGAAAAGTAAGCCTTAAATCTAAACTAAAGATGGGCGAAATTTGGAATTAATACGACGTGTGGAATTTGTATAAAAACTATGATTTCCAGAAGCTGGTCCGTAAAGACGAAAATTTACTCCGAAATCACTTCTCCTAAAACCGCAAGAGACTTTAGAGCAAACAAAAGCTCCGCCCCCAAGAACAATGCAACTTCCTCTTAATTACTGGCCCATTGTTTTTGCATAGATCGACACTTCCCGCTGCATACATGTTTCAAACTGATGATAATTTAACAGTTAAAAGTCGCGGCAATTGATTACACCTTTAACACGAGCTGGTTTTCAGCCCTCGGATGGCGTCAACCAAAGTAATAAAAATGTCCTCAGCTCACGAAATGCAGCGCGTTGATTGGGAGCTCTTTTAAAAGCTCGAAGAACCCCCGGTCAACCCTGCATTTGTTCATATGCTTACCCCGTCACTTAATGGTTGCAATCAATGCTTTTATTTGGAAATCAACAGGGAGCTACTTTGTTAACGGCGAGTACTTAAACTTAACCCTGTACTGCTCTTTAACGCTCTACAAGAGAACTTGTCACCGCTTGGGTATATTTTGAGCTCTGGTTCAATGGCCCGAATAGGACAGCTACTTAAAAACAAAGTCTACTTCATTACGAAAAAAGTGGACAATACTCGCAACGGTGAGCTACGGCGATCTCTGCGAGCGAAGTATTGGGCAACACTCGCTATCCATAGAGACGAAATCTTAGAAGTTCCATCCTAGAGCTGCGTAAAAGGGACAGTTAAGGAGGCGGTGTGGCCTAGTGCTCAGGAGCTCGATTTACACCCGGACGCCTCGGGTACAAATCGCCCTCCGCACCACCATGCACATTGTTTTTTTTTTTTCCTCTACACGGCCCCACAAGCTTCAAGATTTAAATGTCACTTTGTATTAGTATAGCGGGTTCTTTACTTCCTTTGCTTTTAATTTCGGTGAGCGCTTTAGCTACATTTAAACGAATTTAATTGGTTGGAGAAGCCCTTAGAGGATATTCTGTAATTTATTTAGCCAATCATCGATATGGGAAGACTTCGGATTTATAACTTTTATTGAGCTCTTTCTTAATTTTATTCAATATTTGCAAAAGATAATTGACGTTGTTCAAATTCAGACTTGTTACTAGGTTTCACAAGTCCTAGAGTTAATCCCTTGTTTCACCTTCAACTTTCGAAGAGCATCTTGAACCTAAAAGCCAAGTGTGAATTTTCGACATTGTGCTTTAAAATTCTTCTGACAAAACAACCGATAATTTCATTTTCCGAAAAGTGGAAGAAGAGAAAGGCGAAAGGGGTGAAGATCGAAAGTGAAGATCAGCAGATCGAAATACCAAAAAACGCCTTATCCGATCTGCATACATAGTTA
This sequence comes from Astreopora myriophthalma, assembly GCA_014634185.1. Lineage (NCBI taxonomy): Eukaryota > Metazoa > Cnidaria > Anthozoa > Scleractinia > Acroporidae > Astreopora > Astreopora myriophthalma. Next base: position 96,546 of record BLFK01000104.1, on the reverse strand, counting down.
TGGTATCATATCCCAATCATTTTCTTTAGGCCTTAGGCACGTGAGAGCCCCAAATAAAATTTCACCAACAAACCTCGCTTCTGAGAAATTCTTTTCGAAGCTGTAACAGCTTTCCTATATTTTACGTGGAAAATGTTTTCATTTGCACGGCATTGTAAATGCGTTGATCTAATTCTTCCTGCGACTACGCTTTGAAAGGGAGGCCTGGTAATGAAACAAGAGATTCCTGCGTAAACATGTACAGTGCGTATTGCTTTCGTGTCTATAATTATGGTTTTAAGCTAAATTCACTTTATCTCGGTTCTCTCCCTGGTCATCAAGAACAATATGAAAAATGCAAAACACAACACCCTGTAACAAGGGAAACAATCTCATTTTGGTTTGATATTGCCCGGTGGCACTCTTTAAATAAACTACACTACTGATTAATATTTAAGAATTCGTTTATACAAATGAAAGACAGTGAAATGTAGCTTCACGTTGAAGACTCATGATAGTTTCGCTTTTAAAACATTTGGATCACTGATACACTAGTTTCTTAGTGTAATAAGCTGTAATTATCAAACTCAAGAGAAGCCCACCGATAACTGGCAGCTTGTGGTCCGGCTTCTATAAACAAACATCTAAGCTTATCCTGTTTAAGCCATTACGTCATGTGGCCATACCCTGTTTAAGACAGAAAGTGATGAAATCGATACCCCGTTCAAGACAAAACACACTGAAAACCAAGAGAAGATAAAGGGGGAAGAGAGGGCATACATGCCCTTTTCCATGGGTAACATGTCTCAAGTTATTTTGAGATCGACTCCCACGCAACAGCCAATCATATGGCGGGAATGTGTTCCGCGTTGATAGCCCACCCTCAGAGAACATTGTTTTGGGAATGTGACAAAATTAGATCTAGGCCCTTTTGGAATTGCATTTTTTCATGGCTGCAGGTTTGCCAAATGGTCAATAAAGAAGACAACCTGCAAGCGGATTTTGCTTTGGGACTGTTGCAACATTTACTTGCAAATGATAAGTTCATTTGTTTTGTTTTGCTCTGTTTCCTCAAAGTTTGAACAGCGTATACATCGCATTATAACAAAACGATTATAAAATTTAACAGCAGCTCGGGGACAGATGAGTTACTCCAGCTTTCTTCTGACAAAATGCAGGATTCTTTTGTTTTCTTAACAACACTGAAACAAACAAGGGCTCAATGCTAGCGTCTTTAGGACGATCTAACAAGTCTTCGGCCAGCATAATAGCGACCTTAACCCCCTTACGCAACGACGAAGACGACGACAAAGAGAAGGCCACAAAACAATAGGTTTAATCAGCAAAAACAATGGCTCTGCACGTGCATCAGTCACTTTGGTACATTTCTTTGCGGTCCTATTCAAAACAACAACGTAAAATGAGTAAATTCAAGGTTTTGTGGACAACGTGAGCACATGACGGTGAATTTTTCATTCTCCTCTTTTAATTTCAACGCTGTTCCTACAAAATTAGTTCCTGTATGGTTCACCCACATTGTACCAGTGAGACCTGGGAATTCTCGCGAAATTGTTACAAATACGTGAATTTATATTTTGTAATGCTCTTCTCGTTACCGTCGGCGTCGTCGTTTTGTAGGGTCCGTATTCACTAGCTGTGGACTTGTTCCTTGTTCAAAACCTCGAGCCTCAGTTCTAAGCCACCAATTATGTAACGTTGACTACCTCTCGGTAAATATTCACCAATATTCGCTTCGCCTTCGGCGAATAATTGTTAAATAAGTCACTTCACCGTTCAGTAGTGCAGTTTATAAGAGAATTAGGATAGTACTCGCGCTTTCATTGGTCAATAGGTGTCTCTAGACGAGAGTATATAAACACGGTTGTGACATCACGCGAATTTTGATTGGTTCATGTGTTGTCAGATGCGCGTTTTGATTGGCTAGTAGGAAATACGATTGCCCAGAGCGTGTATTAAGAAAATCTATTTCATTCAAGAAGTAAATAAAGAAAAATTTCCTTCATTTGTTGAATTATTTTTGGCAAGTATTTTATAAAAGCAATAGAGGACCTTTCTCGTGTTTACATAGCCTCATCTATAACACTCGGGGGGCTGGGAGAATTCAAGACAGTTATGCAAACCCTCGACTTCGTCTCGGGTTTGCATAACTGTCTCGAATTCTCCCAACCACCCTCGTGTTTAGATGAGGCTATGTAAACACGGAAAAAGTCCTCTACTGATTAATTTGTTCAAGTCAGAGCATCATAGTATCAAATTTATTGCACTCAAGGGCGACTAACTTCAACGTTCGGTAAGAGATTTGTTTAGACCGATTTGTTTATTTACGTTTTGTTTGTTTCTTATCTAACGTATTTCTTGTAAATTTCACATACCCCCTTTATGATACCCGCTTAAGCAGTTTCGTGGTTGTTTGACCAGTAGAACAAATACTTTTTTATAATTTTGAGGTGCGTTTGTTACATACACCCGTATTTGTTTTTTGCCACGCTTCGGAAAAAAAAAAACGTTCCTTCCGTGGAAATGAAAGAGCACAGAACTCTTATTACGTCCTTTGAGACAGCGACTTTCCTTATTTTTACTTCTGGAAGACACCAAGTACACTCATCCAAGATATAACTTTCCGTCACCTGTTTGAGAAAGTCCGGCGAGCAAATACCGTGTAGTATAAATTAAGTAAGTTTTTTTCTCTGTTTCTTTGCGGAAGTTAAATACGAAATGCAAACAGCTGCACAGGGCTTGACTCCAATTGCGTGTGGCTTGTGTTAGCTAACGCTGTCAATTTCCACATAGAGAACAGGTCGTTACTTTTTCATAGCAGTTGTTGCCTTTGGTCACAATGGAGAGGGAAAGTATAATTTTGAGTAAGCAGCGTGTTAACTAACAATAAGAAAAAAGACCACAAAAACGCCGAAGACGCATACCTTTTTGAAGATTGCTTTCTTCGTATTTGTGTTTCGCAGCGGTTATCATACGGCTTTTGTAGATGAGATGTTGATGGAATAAATGAGACAATTTTCAATATCTTACGAATCACGAATTTAGTCGTTTTTTCCCCTCTGAATTTGGTCTATTTTAGGGAAAATACTGTGAGAGGAAAAATTTGGAGATGGACTTTTCTCCCTTTCAAGTGTCCCTATATAATGGTAATCATACGGCTTTGAATGTTTGTTGTTCAAGCAAGCTTCATGCCAAGTTTTAACGGAAAATGATGTTGTGAAAGTGGTCGTGGAAAGTGGTCGTTCTATTCAACTTTCGAACACGCCAGCTGACCTTCTGGCCTTCCTTCTCTTCGGAAACAAGAAGAACAATAGCACGAAACTGTTTTGAATTTCCCGGCCGAACATTAATATATATTAAGCTCCGCTTCCGCAAACAATAGATGCTATCAGGCATTGTAATTGAGGTGCTAAGCTGCATCATTTAAAAGTTCACTTCCAGCAACGCTTTGCGTCAATTGCAACAAAATCTATAAAGTTTCAATACGCGCGCATTCTTCACAAAACTCCAATATGCCGTCCGTGCAAGAAATTTAGATTTTACCACAATCTGCTTTAATTTTTTGAAGAGTCATGTTTTCCAAAGCGAAGGAATCACAGGGCCATTTCAGTCTCACTCGTCGGAACGCTTTGGAAAACTGGGCTTATCAGGACGGGTTCTATTAACATGCAAAAGCTGACAAGGTTTAACGGTTAAACCCCGTCATTGCATGCAATTGGGTTAGAAAAAAGTGTCCTTGACATTCGGATGTTCTTAAAGCATGATTTCATTTCCAGAAGTTTTTTTTTTTTTCCGACAGAGTAAATTTTCTCGTGCCCATTTCGTCAAGCGTATCCAACGTTACGAGTACCTTTTCGTTGAAAAAAAATCCTAATAACAAACAACGAAAAGAGAAGTTTAACAAAGTGAGTTCATTATTAAGACCTGGCTTTAAAGTGCTTAGTACGCATGAAGCTATTTCAGTTCACGTTTAGATTTTAGTTACCTTTTGTGACGAAAAGTTGTTTTCAATAGGAAGAGTAATCTAATTAGAGCTCTATTGTTAACTTTATCACACCTTGACGTTCCCATATGTCTTCTGAAGAGTTTCATTGGCAGCTGTAGAATTCGCCGAATTCGCCGAAAATCCTAATAACAAAAAAACGAAAAGAGAAGTTTAACAAAGTGAGCTCATTATTAAGACCTGGTTTTAAAGTGTTCAGTACGCATGAAGCTACTTCAGTTCACGTTTAGATTTTTGTTACCTTTTGTAACGAAAAGTTGTTTTCAATAGGAAGAGTAGCCTAATTAGAGCTCTATTGTTAACTTTATCACACCTTGACGTTCCCGTATGTCTTCTGAAGAGTTTCATTGACAGCTGTAGAATTCACAGAATTCACCGAAAATCATCTAATAACAAAAAAACGAAAAGAGAAGTTTAACAAAGTGAGCTCATTATTAAGAACTGGTTTTAAAGTGTTCAGTACGCATGAAGCTACTTCAGTTCACGTTTAGATTTTTGTTACCTTTTGTAACGAAAAGTTGTTTTCAATAGGAAGACTAGCCTAATTAGGGCTATATTGTTAACTTTATCACACCTTGACGTTCCCATATGTCTTCTGAAGAGTTTCATTGACAGCTGTAGAATCCACCAAATTCGCCGAAAACCCTAATAACAAAAAAACGAAAAGAGAAGTTTAACAAAGTGAGCTCATTATTAAGACCTGGTTTTAAAGTGCTCAGTACGCATGAAGCTACTTCAGTTCACGTTTAGATTTTAGTTACCTTTTGTAACGAAAAGTTGTTTTCAATAGGAAGACTAGCCTAATTAGAGCTCTATTGTTAACTTTATCACACCTTGACGTTCCCATATGTCTTCTGAAGAGTTTCATTGACAGCTGTAGAATTCACAGAATTCACCGAAAATCATCTAATAACAAAAAAACGAAAAGAGAAGTTTAACAAAGTGAGTTCATTATTAAGACCTGGTTTTAAAGTGCTCAGTACGCATGAAGCTACTTCAGTTCACGTTTAGATTTTAGTTACCTTTTGTAACGAAAAGTTGTTTTCAATAGGAAGAGTAGCCTAATTAGAGCTCTATTGTTAACTTTATCGCACCTTGACGTTCCCATATGTCTTCTGAAGAGTTTCATTGACAGCTGTAGAATCCACCGAATTCGCCGAATGTCACAAATAAAACAGGAATTTAATGTATACACAAACTTCTTATAACATGGACGGCCATGATGGTCCGAATCTCATTCCTCTCCAGTCCCCAGCAACATATGTAAATTACAACATCCGGTATGCAATACGCAATATAAACATTACATCTCCTTCCTCCTAGTTAGAGAATCTCTTGAAAGCGATAAAACAACAATATTAGATTGCTGCAATATAAAGCTGAATAAACTTAATGACTGTCCACTAGACCTACTTTCCTGACTTGAATCAAAGCTAAAAAGAAACAAACGTGCAGTTCACAATCAATGCTTTTCAATCAAAACAGCCACGAAGTCAATGTTCACAGTTCCAACAAGTACATAAGACTATAAGTCAAGAATTTGTCGAGGAGTTCGTTTTCGGGTAGATCTCCGCAAAGGTGCTTGACTGTCGGGCTGAGAGGCACGAACTGAATTCTCCAGATCAGGAACAGGATTGCTTGAATGTGGCAGATCAGCTTGGTCCGGACAGGTGTCAACAAGTTTCGGCGGAGCCACATCGGGAGCATTCAAAGTTGGGGTTGTCGCTGGTAGCTCCTGCAGGCACTCTTGGTCAGCTGAAGAGCCAAAACCACCGCTTTGAGACGCATCACTGTCATGATGGATGGCTGGTTGGTTCAGACTCTTGAAGAATGATGAATTTCTTGTAACTGCTTGGTTTTCACTTTTAGCTGTGATCATACTGCCCTTCTTGCCCACAACAGTTAGGGGAGTGTGATCATAAACAGTTCCTCCTTTTGACACAGAGAATGGTTTCTTGACCAGCACAGTTTCACCAGGAGAGATGGTGCAGGGTTTTACGTAGGTCTCGTTGTCAGCATGAAGCTTGATCTTGGACTTTTGTGAAGAATCACGTTCCCGTATGATCTCAGACACGGGGTTTATGTAGTTAGCTTGTGGAAGCTTGTTGCGAACAGGGCGTTTAAACAACAACACAGCCGGAGCAACACCAGTGGTTGCATGGGGCGTGGTGCGGTAATTACGCAGACTGGCTTGCAGCTCCTTTCTCCAATGTCTCCCTTCTGCTTTAGCAGCCTTGAAGCATTTCTTTATCGTCTTTACAAATCTCTCCACCTCTCCATTGGCCCTTGGCCAGAACGGGGTGACTTTGCGATGTCTAAAACCAAGCACACGAGCAATTTTAGCAAATTCTTCTCCATTGAATGGTGGACCATTGTCTGATTTTACTATGCGGGGAGTTCCAAATGTAGCAAACAGCTGGTCTAGCTTGGGTATAACAGCACTAGCAGACGTAGATGACACCGGTTCCACGAACGGGAATCTTGAGTAGTCATCAATCACTAGAAGCAGGGTCTCACCATCCACGTGTGCAAAGTCAATGCTCACTTCATCAAAAGGGTTGTCAGGTAGTATAGACATTTGAAGTGGTTCTCTAGTGTAGATTGGGGTAACAACTTGACACGGTAAGCAGGTCTTAACTTTCATTTCGACCATCTTGTCCATGCATGGAAACCACACCTTCTCGCGCAAGAGAGCTTTCGTCTTTACTATGCCCAGATGGCCTTCATGGGCAATGTCAACGATTCGCTCTTGCAATGCGGCCGGTACCACGAGGCGATCTGACTTCAGCAGGACGGTGTCTGTACAAGTTAGCTGATCCTTTACATGCGCATAGCGTGACAGTTCAGATAATGACACATTAGGGGGAGCTTTATGCCAGCTGTTATACTTTACGGCGGACATAACAGCTTGAAGAACTGGATCCTTTGCAGTTGCTATCTCTACCTCAGACAGCGTGATGGCCTTCGGTATTGCATTCCTTGCGACAAAAGAAATGTGTTCCTCAGATTCTACTTCATAGTTGTGGGATTCTGGACTTCCAACAGGGTGTCTTGAAGCATAGTCTGCTGGGTTTGAGGCACCCGGGCGGTACTCCACAGTGAAGCGATATTGCTGCAATTCCATGAGCCAGCGCTCTATCCTGGCAGAGGGTTTGGACGATGGGTTGTTGAACAAAGCCACAAGGGGCCTGTGGTCGTTGATGACCTTGAACTCTTTGCCATAGACAAACAGGTGAAAGCGTTTGATTGCCCAGTAAATTGACAAAGCTTCACGATCTATTTGAGGATACCTTGCTTGGGTGGGAGTTAGCGGACAACTGGCATAGTGCAGCGGTGTCACTTCTTTATTAGATTCATCTCTTTGGGTCAGGACGGCGCCTAGACCAACAGGGCTACCATCCACAAAGATGGAAGTGGGCTTCTTGGGGTCAAAGTATCCAAGGGTCGTCTTGACTGATAGCGCTTCTTTGAGGCGTTCGAATGGCGACTGTTCCTCTTGGGTCCACTGCCAACTCACTCCATCACAAGTCAGCTGCCGAAGAGGTCTGGTAATGATTGCAAAGTCCTTGATAAACCTCGAGCAGAATGCAGCAGAGCTGAGGAGGCTTCGTACTTCTGATACATTGACCGGTGTGGCAACGCTTTGAAGAGCTTTGACTTTTCTTGGATCAGGTGACATACCCTTTTCAGAAAGCACATGGCCAAAGAAGAGCATGGTGGGAACTCGAAACTGACACTTAGGTAAGTTGATCGTCAAGCCATTTTCCTGGAGTTGGTGGAATACTTGCTTCAGATGCTGGTCATGGGTGTCAATGTCTATGCCACCAACATAGATGTCATCACTGATGTTCTTAACACAGGGAATACCACGGATTGCGTCCCTCACTTTCCTTTGGAAGATTTCCGCAGCGCATGACAGACCAAAGTTAAGACGCTTGTAGCGGAATAACCCAACATGGGTGGAGAATGTTGTCAGTGGTCTCGAGTCAGAGTGCAGTGGAATCTGATGGTACCCTTGATTTAGATCAATCTTGCTAAACACTTTACAGCCATTTAAGTCAGACATGACATCATCAATGATAGGAATGATGTGCCGTTCCCTGTTTAGGAACCGCATATCAACACAGATTCTGACTTCGTTTGGCTTCTGCGGCTTGGGTACAACAACAATAGGTGAAACCCAAGGGGTGGGACCCTCTGCACGTTCAATGATCCCATCATTCTCAAGCTGCCTCAGTTTCTCTTCCACTTGTTTCCGGACATGAAATGGGATGCGACGGTGAGGCTGTGCCACTGGTTTGGTAGATTCGTCAACATGTATGCGTACTGGTTCACCTTTGTATTCACCCATTCCACTAGTAAGACTAGGGAAGTCCTTAAGAACATCTGGGGCACCTGGTGGCAGATTTACAGGAGGTTGTTCAACCGTGCTGACAGCTTTGATGAGATTCAACTTCTGTGATGTCTTCCAGCTAAGTATAGAACCTGACGAGCCCTCAGCAACATAGAATGTTTCTTCTGAGGAGCAATGATCACTTGCAACATTGGCTCGGAGCTTGCCGCACAGATTAAGCGGTTCGGCAGACATGTATGGGTACACTTTGACATTCGTATTCATCAGTCGCGGTTTTGGTCTCAAGCCATCAAAGTCCCTTTTGCTTAGGATGTTCACTGTTGCTCCAGAATCTGCCATTATGCGGACGGGTTTGTCCATAATCCTGATTTGAAAGATAGGTTTGGCAGTTTGAGGTTCCTGCATGCCAATATGAAAGGTGTACTCTTCACTATTGCTATCATCAGCATCTGCTAATGTTGAAGTTTCACCACCCGAGGGATCTTCAGTGTCCAAAGATCTAGCACGGTAGTTGCTTCTAGAGAGCTTTCTTGGACGGGTAGACTTTGAATGATTGTTGGATTTACTGCGACAGACTTTAGAAAAGTGATTAAGTTTGCCACAGTTCAAACATTGTTTACCTTGCGCAGGACAATTACCCTGATGTGGATACCTTCCACCACACAAACCACATTTAACGCTATGGCAACCAGACTTTGGTCGGGCATAGGAGCTCTCCTTCTGATAATCATCATTTGTTTTCTTTCGACCAAAACTAACTGCATGTGACTGCTGCTTCTCAATCTCGCTGGTTCGTTCGTCGGCCGTCTCCATTGCGCGAGCAGCCTTGAGAAGGTTCTCTAGGTTGAGATTCTGTTCAATGGCTTTTCGCCTAAGGCGAACCGAAGAAGTGCCTTGAATTATTTGCCGTTTTATCTCCAACTCCGTATTGGTGAATTCACATCTGCGAGCCAGTAGCTGAAGGCGCGTGTAGAATTCGGTGATATTTTCTCCGGACTTTTGGGTTTCTTGTCGAAAGACGTAAACATGGTGATCAACACACTTCTGAGGTTCAAAGTGATCGGTAAGCGCCTTGACTGCAATTTTGTACTCGTCATTTCCATCACTCGGTTGCGGTATGGTCAGAGTTTCGAAGATATCACAGGTTTCCTCACCAACATAATGCAGCAACATAGCCTTCTTTTGGGGCGCTCTGGTGATGTTCATCGCTGTAAACATGTTATTCAAACGCTTTACGTACTTCTCAAAACGGGTGGGCACTGTGTGCCTCGGTTGAAGCTCAAACTCAGGAAAGGTCAGTAGGTTGATTCCCGTAGCCATGGTGTAGGTAGAAGTCGTTGAAGACTGCGAAGATGATGAGGTCGATGAGGAATCCGAAAGCATTGAACACACGGTCGATCGGTAAGGTTTCTTCGTCGGTTCGGCACTTTGAACACAGTATTTTTCCTCTACAATTACAGCGATCCCATCCTCGTCGCCATTTGTGATGTTCCCCTTTCGATTAATTCCACGATGTCACAAATAAAACAGGAATTTGATGTATACACAAACTTCTCATAACATGGACGGCCATGATGGTCCGAATCTCATTCCTCTCCAGTCCCCAGCAACATATGTAAATTACAACATCCGGTATGCAATACGCAATATAAACATTACAACTTTAGTTACCTTTTGTGACGAAAAGTTGTTTTCAATAGGAAGAGTAGCCTAATTAGAGCTCTATTGTTAACTTTATCACACCTTGACGTTCCCATATGTCTTCTGAAGAGTTTCATTGACAGCTGTAGAATTTACAGAATTCGCCGAAAATCCTAATAACAAAAAAACGAAAAGAGAAGTTTAACAAAGTGAGTTCATTATTAAGACCTGGTTTTAAAGTGCCCAGTACGCATGAAGCTATTTCAGTTCACGTTTAGATTTTAGTTACCTTTTGTAACGAAAAGTTGTTTCCAATAGGAAGAGTAGCCTAATTTGGCAAACCCTAGGCCTAAGGTTGGTTTTTAGGGCTATAGGCCTAGGGTTTGCCCGAATTGAGGGTTAGGGTTACTCTCCGAAAGGTAAAACAATGACCCGGTCCGCAGTCCGCCTTTTATACCTAGTCCGCGTTTTATACCCGGTCCGCAGTCCGGGTCCGCAGTCCGCAGTCCACAGTCCACAGTCCTCGTTTTATACTGACCGAATTGTTTAGTGGTAAGCTTACTCCTGATAGATCCTCCACCTGGCTTTCAACTTCCACCCGAAAGGCCCTGGCCAATATTACTGACTAAATATATGGGATGGGTGGTTAACTGTCCTCCGTCCTTCAAGGCTCTGCCGTCCAAGGTCGATTAACATGTTTCCGAGGAGCAATAAAACTGCAATCATGCACATAACGAGTATGCACGTACGCACGCACGTATCGCAATTATGCGCGTATGAAAAATTAATTGCGTTAATTGGCGGGGTTTTTCTCTGGTCAAAACAATTTCCTTATAAGCAAGAAGTATTTGAAGATGAATTTATTTTAACGACGCCGGCATAGTCGCCGGTGGAAAAAAATTCCCACTGCTCCTAACAGGAGTCGATTCAGTCTACGACCTTCCGATTACTAGTTCGGGAAACTAGCTGTAGCAGAAACCTATTAAAACCCAAAAGTAGTTAATGGCGCTGTGTTGACTTTACACTGAGTTGTAAATTAATTATGACATAATGTGGCCTTTATTTTAGCCAGTACAGGTCATATTTCCCGGCAGCCGAGGGTGACTCTGTTGACATAGAAAACTGTCGTATATTAACGCGAAGGAAGGCAGCAACAGACTTTGAGGTGCAGAGATGGCGGCCTCAGTGTGTCCAATTTACTTGGTATTTTTTTTCTTCCGTGTTCTGATCCACGTTGTATTTGTGACCACGAGCAAAGTCTTCATCTGCGAACGTGTTTTCGAGACCAAAGTCGGTAAGTTTAGTTAAACGTTAACGTCGCAATTGTAATAGAACCGTTTCGCTTAAAATGCCCTTCCAGTCGACGTGCTTTTTCGAATTCCATTCAGAGGAAAGGTAATAAAAAATAAATCAACTAATTTATCGCTGCCTTTTCCAGTGAAAAATGAATTAAGAGGTAGGGTCAGCTGTGATAGTAAATGACTATAAATACTAAATGTATACAATTATTTTTTTCTCAGTACTTGAGCGGGCGGAATTCAATAAATCCTGCAATCAGATTTGTTCTGGGAGAAGGCAGAATTTTCTCATCCGGCCCGCTCACGGCGGGTGGAATCGTTTGCATGCTTACAGTCCTTAAATGTTCGGGTCTTTCGCACGCCTTTCATTGTGTTTTAGATAAAAATAAAAATGTTATTGACCAGACTAGGTCGGTTCGTATTGGGAAAAACTGTGCCCTCTGTCTTGAGTACCGCCCTGTCACGAAATTTTCTATTTTTTGTCATATTGTTGTTTGCGTTTAATTTAGGTTTTTGTTTCAGTGTGTCTTGTTTGGTAGGAATTTGTCGTTGTTTTAGTTAATTACGTAACTTTTGTAACCTTAAAGTAATTAATATTTAAATATTCTTTAAGTGTATTGTGTAGTTTAGATGAACGTATCAGAAATGATGTAACTTTGTACAATTAAGGGTGTAATAAGTGTTCCTTGTAATAACTTTCTTTTTAGCGTTTGTTTAAAGTGTTAATTGTAGGGAAAAATTAGTCTAATCGTATAAATTTAAGTCGTGCAGATGTAGTGGGCAGTTGTGTGCAGCAGTTTTGTTGGAAAGGGGAAGTAAGCAAGAAAAAAGAGAAACAAGTTGAAGAGCCTGTGGCCAAAGACAGAAAGAAGAATTCACTGCCAAGAGCCATTGGTAGGCGCCAGCCAAGTAACTTGACGAAACTCATTTGTCAGTGGTGGCGATGGAGCGGAGAAGTGCCACGTGCTGTGTGGCGATTGAGAGTAGTGTTGAAAGACCATGTACTGAGGAGAAAACGTCAGCTGAAAGATAAAGAAAAGCACGTGGAGACGCGGAGCTAGGTTTGAACTAAAGAGAAAGAAAGAGCTTTGTGGTATCGGTTCAGGTTTTGTGGCGTTGGTTAAGAAGAGTCAAGGATTGTAAAAAGGAACTGCATAGTGAACTGCTCCATATAATTTGTAAATAATTAGCTAGTTCGAATTCGTGTGTTATTACTATCTAGGTTTAAAATTACTCAAGTTAAAGTTAGGAATCGTATTAGTTTAGCGACCAGTTGTAATAATTTTTAAGCATAAGATTGATATAGAATATTTAGAATTAGTTTACTTGGTGTTAATATTGTTAATATCGAGTGTTAAAATCTTTTCTACATACTTTTAATAAACATTAGCTGTTGTAATTTATGGTGGAGTGTTGCGAGATTGTGGGAAGGGGTATGTGTATTCAGTTATTGTTAATTTCGGTGTTATTTTTAGCTTTTGTTTCTCCGTTTTCATCGCCAAGGGAATTTCCGGGGTTTACGCCACACGCCCTCGGCCTCGGTATCCAAGACCTCGGGCACAGTTTTTCCCAAAACGGACCTCCCGGCTGGTGAATAACCCCTATATATAAAAAATACACCAATAAATTATACATTCACATAATCAAGGCCCTATGACGATTACAAATTGTTTAAATCTCTCGATGTTAAATGGCTTTCACGCTCTGCTGCTACTTCGTCTAAGAATGTCATGACATTCCCTCGACACAAATCTGCCTGACATCAATGGAAACAATGGGTTGGATGGTTGAACGGTTGGCCCTGTATAGAGAGACATTTTTAAGCTAATAATTAAACAGTGGATTTGAATTCGAAAGCACTGCAACTATGGCGCCCATAGTCCAATGGCACTCACGGAGAGTTAAGTTGCTACTACATACTTACTACTCTCTTATATCCTCCGCCGCAAAAAAAAAAACAAAAAACAAAACAAAATAAAAAAAAACGATGGGAAAATAGAAAGATGTGGACTAAACGGTATCATTGCCAGAAATCCCGGCCCCACACAAGTCTGGGCAGTTTCCTAAATCTTCAATAAACTGAAATGTCCTGTTATTTTCACGGTTGGAAGCCATTTTGTGAAGTTTAATGCAAATCACGGGAAGAGAGCGCCACTTTTGATTGGTTGAGAGTAAGGAACACACGATGCGAGTTTCCCAACCGGCAAAAAAGTTGACGAGAATAGAGCCAAGTTCTATTTGTCACCAACAGTTTGCCAACATGTTGTCAGTGTTGTTGCGTCGTTGGGCGCACCAACTTTGAGTTTGCCAACACGACCTGGTTGACATGATTTAGTTCCACGGTCTCCTCCAAAAGAATGTGAGCGAATATCATGCAACTTTTTCTTCAAATTGTTGCGTTTTCCTTACAAACTGACCGGTCTGGCCGGCCAGGTCTGACAAAACGAAAGCGCCCTTAGTATTCAAATTCTTGGCTTCAGGCAAGGTTTTATTATGTACCGAAACGTAACGATACATTCCCTTTTCTCCGTCACAGAAAGTACAACAAATGTACAACAAATCCTCTTTCTTTATTCCTCTCACCCTAACCTCTTACAATGTTCGGGAAACGCCGTCTCTTCTCTTTTTAATTCGATCCATATGTAAAAACGTTAATCTCAGCGCAATTTCCGGTCAACAAGGGAGAATAGCTCACGACAGAAAGAACGTAATGTTCGTCTTGAACACTTGTTTCCTTGTTTGTATTTTGTTCTTGCTTTTTTCTTCTTCATATCGTTTCAGGTCATGCCTTATTTGGTCATGTCACGAGCTCTGCTTTTGTTGGAGATGAGTTCGAATGTCAGCTGAAATGTATGGTCACCAAGGCATGCAAATCATTCAATGTTCACCCCGCGACTGGTAAAGACAAACGTGTTTGTGAACTAAACAATAAAACACGGTAAATGACAGCGAGTGATTTTAAAGCGAAAAAAGGATCGAACTATTATGGATGGGTTGAGGTCAGTTGAAACTTTTTGAAAAGATGTTATGGAGCTATTGATTGATCACTCCCCTACAAGGGTTTCCAGGGACAACCATGGGCGCCATCCATTTTCCAACAGTCTCGGGATGTTTGGTTCAGAATGAAATTGAACGGTAATTTCCTGAAGGTTCATTAAGAACATTTTGGTCAATCTCTCAAGGTTGTCAATTTTTCCAAAACATCGGACTTGTACTGTAAGGTGTTCCTTCCCTCCGTGACATGTGGCATTACCATCCGGGGTGTACTACTTGTAACAAGTTGGACCATATAAATCCCTGGCCGGATGCATTACACTGCAAGGCTGGGAGGATAATTTCTAACTTCTCATGGGATACACCATAAGAAACGGTCACAGAAACCACTCACTGGGACTCCATTTATGCTATGTACAAATTGATCCTAGCATACTACTCCGCAGATTTGGCAACATATAACCTACGAGGGTGTAAAGGGTATTTTCGTGACTCGTGATCTGGTCTTTTTTTTCCCGTAAAATGTGAAATAGCCATTTATTTTTTCTCGTGAATTTTCGGTAAAAGGAGAAATACATGTGTAATTCGCCGTGAGAGTCAAACTAAATGGAGTCACCAGCAGTTGGAAGCATGCTGTTAGAGGTGCCCTCAAGGGTCATCATTTGGACCCTTACTGTGGAACATTTTTCAAAATGATATGACCTATATAGTAGATAATACAAGCTTGTCAATGTACGCTGACGATCATCAGCTGTATGTAAAGGGGTATTCAGTTGACTGTGTGGAACAACTTTTAACTAATGGGGGGCACACTATATCAAAATGGTAAAAGGATAACTTTCTGAAGGGAAATTACGACAAGTACAATTTAGGAAGAACAAAAACAAAAATTAGGACAGTCCATCTATCAATGTCAAGATTGATGAACAGGTTATTGAATCATCACCAGACTTGAAGTTACTGGGAGTAACATTAGATGAACTTAGTTTTGGTACTCATATAAGTGATATATGCAAAATGGCAAGTAGGAAAGACGACTTAGAAATATAATTCCCAGAGAAGCCAAGTTACAATTGTACAAATCAGCAATTTTACCTTACTTAACATATTGTCACATAGTGTGGCATTTTTGCAAAGCATCTGTTGCAAGAAAATTAGAAAGAGTACAAGAACGGGCATTACGTGCTGTATATAATGATAGGAATGCTACGTATGAGGAACTCCTTGAGAAGGCAAGACTCTCTAGTCTTGAGAACAGACAGTTACAAGATATACTAATTTTAATGTATAAGGTTAAAAATTCACTAGCTCCAGAGCATGTATGTAACATGTTTTTTTCAGCAAGATAAGCATTAGTGGCTGCTGTGCATGCTTATCTTAGAGAGGTGGGTATGCATAGTGGCTTTCACTATGTGGCTGCCTGGCGTATTGGGAGTGTGCTCCCCTATCCTCTATTTAATTCGTCTAATTTAAATTTTCTAGACTTTTAACTTTCGGAATTTTGTATCTATATTTTATTGCTGCGTATATGTTTGTCCCATATTGTGTGTTTGTTTGTCTGTCTATCTGATTGTCTGTTTTGTCTATCTATTTGTTTGTCTTTGTTTGTTCCCTGCTTGTCCTACTGTTTTTCTGAAATAATTTTATATATTGATGTTATTTTTATATATTAATGATATTTTAAGAATATATATTTTTCATATTTTTACTTACACTTTATTTAATCCTATATTATATTCATTCGATTTATTGATAGTGTCCACAATTAGCTCCTAGCTAAATACCTTGACACTTTAATAAAGTTTATGAATGTATGTATGTATGTGTGTGTGTATGTATGTGTGTATGTGTGTGTGTGTGTGTATGTGTGTATGTATGTGTGTCAACAGTGATTCTCGTTATGTCTTCGTTTTCTTGAATTGTGAAAGGACCGGTTTATTTTCCATGAAACGTGATCTAGACCCCCCTCCCTTTACCACCCTCATCTAAGAGGACGTAACAACGTCGTCGTGCCGCAATTTTCCACATACTTTACAAAGAGTTCACTTCGATATACTGGCGCTGTTTTGTGGAATTTTGTCTAGGATTATTTTAGTGACTGGCAATTTTAAGCAATTTTGCAGAAAAGTGAGATCAGATCCTTTAAATAAGGAACTTAATTTCAATTTATAGTTTATCAGTTCAGTCAGCGCCTGAAAAGATGACAGATTTTAAAATTCAAATTCTGAACTTTATCTACTCCTCAGTGTAGATACACGTTATGTCTATGCATCTTACGTCTTTATCTTTGTCTCAGGTAGTTTGTTTAACTTTCAATTTCCTGTATAGAATTTTTATTATAATTAGCACGCGACCCCACAAGGATGTAGTTGCTGTAACACTGACCTTGGCTTGACATACAATTAGGGTGCTTGTTGAATTTGCATGCAATGATCATAAAATTGTGATCCGGCTTATCAAAGTTGTTACTGATGCGACATTTTGTTGAAAAAGAGGTTGCAACATCTTTTTAAAAATTTTATTTCCTATAATTACAGGTGTCGTTTGTCGATGTTTCCCATGAGAAGGAAGTAAGTTCTAAGAAAAGTGGCCAACGTCATCCTGGTAACAACAGAAAACACTGTGAACGTAAGTTTTTGGGAGAAAAGTCAAATGTGAAAACCTGCATATACAGACCCGTAGGCTAGGAGGGAGAAGCGGAGTGGGGGAAGGCGGGGCTGGTTTCACTGTTAGCGTAGCGTGTCCCTTAAAACTCTGTTTTTCTTTTTAGCGAAGACCTGCACGGAAATTAAAACTCACAAACCAGAGGCCAGTAGTGGCTCTTACACCATCGACCCTGATGGAGCCGGAGGTTACGAACCATTTGTAGTGTTCTGTGACATGGATGACAAGATTGGGGTTGGCGTGACAGTCGTAGGCCACGACAGCGAGAAAAGAACGCAGGTCACTGGATTTGAATTAGCTGGAAGCTATGTACGAAATATTACCTACCTGGGAGAGAACATTACGAGTATTCGACAGTTGGGTGGTCTTCTGGATGTCTCCGCTCATTGCGAACAGTTCATTAAGTACGAGTGCCTCGGTTCTCTCTTTTCGCCAAATGGTTGGTGGGTGTCACGTTCCTTTACCAAAATGACTTATTGGGGAGGAGCAACACCAGCTGATCACGTCAAATGCGCATGCGGAGTAACCTCTCCGAATTCGTGTGCAAATCCCAACAGGGGATGCAACTGCGACAAAAATGATAACGTATGGCGTGAGGACAGCGGTCTACTCACTGAAAAGTCTGACCTTCCGGTGACACAGTTAAAGTTTGGAGACACAGGGGGCCAGTCGGAAGAAGGCTACCATACCCTTGGAAAACTCAAGTGTTGGGGCTAAGCCTGAAGAGTCCTGATAAATGTTGACACGTTGTGATTAGTTTAGTAATTCAGTTGTTCTGTGAGGGACGTTAACTTTATTGCATTGTGCTTTAAAAAAACATGCGGACTGCCGTCAATCACAATACTGCCGAGCGGACCGGCTCAAAGGCCACATCCGCTTTGTGATTGGCTGATTTCGGTCCACTTTGTTTTAAACGGTCCGATAGATAGCCCCCAGTTTTTTGCATTTTGCGCAAATTAGTAGCAAAATGCAAAAGAATGTTATAACCTTGAAAGCCACCTTGGTGCCGAATCTAAGGACAGAGACACTTGTGCACTTGACTGTTTGTTCTAAAACAAACCCAGGTGATGTTCTCCTTTCAGCCATCTTTTTTGGAGCTTTTTCAAATGAGACACAATCCCTGTGACACTTCCCTTAACTCAGAAGAGTATAATTGTACCTGTAATAGCGTTTTGTTAAACTTTGAGGTATGCTCCAGATTATAGTTCGGAAGCAGTTAATTCTGCAAATCCTGGATACAGTTAAAGTGAACAGGAGCTCAAAGCCGATAGTGTTTCCTTGAAGCTCTGTTTCCAGCATAACTGGACTCTTTTGGTCATGGTGTCATCCAGTAGTCATCCTTACTTGTGAAATAAACCGAGAATGCATGCATCGTAACGTACTACCCTTCAGCCATAATAAAAGTCTTCGAATTCATCGAAAACAAGTCAATACTGCCTGTTCTATCCGTCTCCAGGAGAGTGCTTCAAGTTGGATGCACGGACTGAAGAGCACTGAATTGACCACACTTTGTTTCTATTGCCATTGCTCGCCCTCTTACCAATAGTTAATCTTGTAAAAGTGTTATATCACTGGTAGAGTTGGAATTATAATAACACAATATTATAATACAAAGATTAGCCTGTCTTTTTCCTGTGTCTTTACGCCCATTGGCTACCAATGGGTGGATTGAGGCCATAGCACTACACTCCTATGTGAGTTTGATCTGCTATCGCGGAAACTGTCGGTGCATTCTTTTGGGGCTATTCTGTTTAATCGAATTCAGATTTGGGATTGACGGAGTAAATGGAGTAAGGTTTTCCATAAGAATGCGTATTTCGAAAACTGAACGGAATGGTTACTGCGGAAGTGACCTGAGAACTAACACTCGGAATAGTCTGGAGACAACTAAGACTGACATTTTGGCAAACGTGCACGATTTTAGCCCCAAAATCTCCCCAAAAGAACGTGTATTCTGTGTATTCCGAGTTCCTTCCGCTATCGAGAGCGGAATAAACAGAATTCTACCTCATCCATTCTGAAAAACAGTAAAAACCGCGAACATTCCGTGTATTGTTAGGTCTGGTTTAAACGTCACATATTGAACTGCCCCACCCGAAGCCAAGGCAAAGAACCTTTCCTCTCCGCGTCCCCTGCTCACGTGGCACATAAAGTAACAATCAGGCTCTGTCCAGAGAAATAGACTAGCACTAAAAGAACATAACAAATTTAAAAAGAGAAGATTACTTTTATTAGTAGTGCAACACCAGTTAGCCACCGCTCTACTGTGCAGTGTTGGATGAGCAACATTAACCATTCACCAATTCAACCGAGTTGTGGCTTGGACACCGACGCCATTGTGTTTGTCCTTACTTCAAAAATCGAGATCTAACAAGACACAATGAGGAGCGGCTCCTGATTTCAGCCCTATTTGCCAGGAGAAATTCCAGTGAGTTTCCAAACACTCTAAGGGAGAAATAGCCAAGTTCACAATGAATTTAATATCGCACAACAGAGTAATTTGACCCCTGCGCTCCCCCCCCCCCCCCCCCCCCCCCCCCCCCGTGCCATGACAAAGTATGAACCTTTAAAATCACAGAACAAGAGACTGACATTGAAAAAGAACTATGGGCATGTAGCAAGAATCCGACTCGGGATAACGGTTGAGAGCCCAGCGAGGGGTTCCTAATGTAGCGCAGAAAAGCGCAGATTAGACTTCCACTAAAGCCAGCGACACACTATAGGCGATTTTGCTCGCCGATCGCAGCGATTTTGATCGCCAGCGAATTTCGGTCGCTGCGTGGTACGGGCACACCTGGCGATCTGCCGATCGCAGCGAATCTCCACTCTACATTTGTTCCCAGGCGTCTCTCAAAATAGAAACGACCACTGCCCGCCATTTTTAATTAGTCACGTGGTAAAATCGTAGGGTCTTATTGGTTGAGTCGTTCAGCAATCTCTGATCTGAGCATCGGACATGCTTTTGGCGGCTGCCCATGCAAGAAGCAGCGCCAATCCTAAATATGTGACCTATATTTGTGCCACATTTAAATCACAAAAACAAAGTGAGTTAGATAGGGCCTTTAAAAAAAGCTGCATGAAGTAGGGGATTGAAATAGAGGCCAGCAAAACAAGGGCCCTGGAGCAACTCCTCTTAAGGTGGCTGAACACATCTTTTTCTTTGTTTCATGTTTTTGTTCCCTTTTTTGGCCTTGACCATGCACAAAACACTCCTTTTTCGAGACTATAACCGATCAAAAGTTGTCATTAATATATTCGCAATTGATCATGAGTGGCAAACCGAAAACAAAAGATTGTGCACCGTCATGGTCAATTCAACGTGGATCGCGACAGCACTGTTCTCGCTTTTGAAGTTTCCAGGGTTTCATAACTAATCTCTAGATTAACTATAGCCATATTGACATTTGTTTTTGTCAGAATCTCGAAGAAAACCAGTTAAACTAGGCAAAACGTCGATTTGCAAGGTTTTTAACCTCGGAAGAATATTGAAAAGCAACAGATTTCTTAGTTTTAAAAATTAAAATCGTTTCATCAGGTACGATTACCAAAACAGCGTAATACTCATCACCTTTTGCACCTACCACAACCCCCTCCATCCACTGACCCAATTAAAAATTACCACCTAACGAACAAATATTTTCCAGAAGCCACCGGCAGATACTCCAACTCGAAAGTAATCACATTCCCATCTCCCATCTGACGGGTTAGGGAGTCAATGACAGGTGAAAGATACATAAGTAATATGATGATCATGCATTCTGTTGTCATCCTTGGCTTCAAACGACCATACTTGATAGTCCCACCGTACGCGGGCTGTCGCCAAATTAAATTTGAGTTGTCATTTTCCATTCGGAAGAACGATGCACTCGAAGCAGGCCTCACACCCGTCTGGCCACTTAAGTACCGGACTGCAGCTTCGCCAAACCTGTTAGCAGCGCCGGTAACTACGTGGAATGTGCGCCCTTGTTGTTTACTGCAATGGAACCTCATTTGACTGAAAGTCAGGTATGTGACCAGCTCTTTCGAAGCGTCTGTCATGGGAACCATCTCATCGCTTGCTATTCCACGGAAGGAAGTCTTGATTGGCAACTTACCTGGAAGAACCGACCTCCGCGTCATAACAATGGAGATAAGCAGCCATTCCCCTGACATATTAAAAGAGCAAAGTTCATTTGTTGCGAGTCAAAAATACATCTGGACCAAGTTCTTCAAAGCAGCGTTAGGTCTCTTAAAACGCTATAGATGCAGTGACAATTTATAATGTCGGGAACTGTGTTCATACCAGTATTAGTTATTTACACATTGACTCGGTTCATGCCCTCGAATGAACTTTGTATCCAGTTTACGTACGAGAGATCGAGTAACCCGTTTCGTAAAACGACAAAAGCACGCGGTTCAGTGAGCCAACAGCCATCCGAATTGTGAATCATTATAATGGCCGTTTTTACACTGGAGACGCATCATCCGTCTGGACGAACTTGGGCAAACGGCATTTGTTGCTCGCCTGGTCAGGTCTAGTCTGGTTGCTCGTCTGCTCGTCTCGTCTGGTCCGGTCTGTCTGGTTATGCGCAGAACAAATGTTTTCCCAAGTTCGTCCCAGGCGGATTATGCGTCTTTTATAGTTCGTCCCGTCTTTAGACTAGACGAATAAAATGAGGGACGCATAATTCATCTGGACGGATTACGCGTCTCTAGTATAAAAACGGCCATTGGGACTTTATTTAGTAAGGGTATTAATAAGTTCCCAAACACGTTTCTCTTTACCAGCCGCGGGGTGAACATTGAATGACTTGCGAGTGAATTGAATGACATTTCAGCTGACATTCGAACTCTTCACCAACAAAAGCAGAGCTCTTCACATGGCCAACTAAAGTATGATCTGAAGCGATAAGGGCAAAGGAAGAATTCTTAGGTGCCGAGACTTTTTTCCTTCGTTTATGACTGACGCCACATCTGTTAGTTTCCTTCATTTTAGGGTAACTGTCAGGTATCATTTACTCGAGGACAGGCATTGTGGAGTTTTCTTGCAGTTTTCCCTGGTTTTTTTACGAACTAATCAGGATTTCAAGCAACCTACTATTGATAGTCATGACGCGGTGTAATGCACCCGTGAGGAAGATGACGTGTTAGCTGCTCGGCAACGGGCGAAGAGACAACTGAAAAAGAAATCAGAATCAAGGCAGGAATGGAACCTAGGACCTCCGTAACAGCGATCGGATGCTCCAACCAATGAGCTACAAGAACTCCTGATCAGCTTGGTCGGTTATCTCCCCCATTGACCGCTTTCTATAAGTTGCTCCTTCAACTGTGATGATCATTCAAAACTTGGAAGCATTTCTTATCCGCAGGTCAAATATAAGGCATTTCATATATTTTCCATTGTAATTGTTTTTGTCAGAAAATATGATAAATGACAAACGCAAGCCGTCGAAAAATTCCAATCTAACCGTCAGCCGTCAAAATCTAAAAGACCTTTTTCGCCTCTGCTAATCAGTGCTACATATTTGGTTTTTAGATCTTGACGCAGTATTTCAGCATAGCAACTTTCGTTGGCGTTAAGTCGTCATTTTAAAAAATCTGATAACTGAAAACCATCAACCGCCAAAAGCCCTAAATTTAACCGTCAGCTGCCAAAATCTGAAAAAATAGAGGGCTTTGCTAAGCAATACCATATGCAGTTAGATCTTCGTGCAGTTTGTCACCATGGCAACATTATTTTGCCGTAAGGCGGGGGTACACCCGAATTTGAATGAAACTTTAACAGGTCTAGAGGAGGGATAAAAGGAAGAAAATTAGTATTGAAACACTAACAGACCCCCTCCCAAGAGCACCCCAGGCTGGTAGGGGAACTGTTTGGTTGTGCACATACTAATTTTAAACTTCAAATTCTAATTTTAAAACTACATTAAATCTTCACTATTTCTTATTTCCGAAAATTGTACTTCTCTTTTGAGAAAAACTACCTCCTCCTAAACATACCCAAAAATCATCCCAAAATTTACAAAACACCGCCGGAACACTGTTTTCGAGACGGTTAGTCACAAAAGTCTTCCTCTTGGTTGAAGAGGAAATTTGACTTTTGAGTTCCCCCTCCCCCTCCCCCTCCCCAATCCTTTTTTTTTTTTAAATTCACATTCAAATATTTGCCCATGCAGAATGTTCAAAGTGCTAAGCTTTCAACTGACCTCAAAGTCAAATATACTTTGGGTTCTTGTTTTTTAAAGCATTTAACGCATTGTTGAATTAAAAAAATTAGCGTTTCGCATTTTTCTCCCGCTTCTCGCCCTCTTAGAACTCCCGCTTCCCGCCCTTTCCTCTCCAGCCTCCCTTACCCCTCCCGCCCCCTAATCTCCCGGGCTCCCGCCCTCCTGTCCCCCCCCCCCCACTGTAAGGACAGAAGCTTAAATTCTCAAAATAGAGTTAAGAAGTTGCTACCTTGAAATATTTTCACGCCATATTTTGTGGCTCTCTTTGTGCTCCCTGGTGTTGCGTTTTGTAACAGTTCAAGGACTTCTTTTTCATTTAACTCCGGCGCGAAGCGATTTTCGCCGGCCGCCATTGTTTCCTCAGGGAAAAAAATTTAAGCTGACGCGTACACTTACCATATTTGGAGGTTATGGTATATTAGCTCATATACCATGATAGCTAAGCCAATGAGAAGCCTTGAATTGCATTATCCAATGATTCAGTTTTTAATAACGAAGAACATTAACGTCAGGCGAGTAAGCCAGGCCACAGTAAGACCTCCATCTCTGTCATATCCGTCTTCTTCGGTACAACCATAAGGAATTTAACACTAGCTTTAAAGTGGGAAAGCGCCATTAATCAATTGTCTTTTATTTAAACATCTTGTCCTCGATTTGTGTCAGTTAATTAGTCCTTTGCAACCTGTTTGTTTTGTCTATAGCTGCCCTGTCATCCCTGCATGAACGTGCTGCCAATTAAAAGATTGCAACTCATCTCGATTCAGACAGAAAAAAGACAAATATTATTGCCTAAATCAGTAAGCAATTATTCGAGTTGGCTAGACCTAGAGTGCCTATTTTGATTCCCAACAGGAAATTCTGTCCACTAGTCGAAGGTGACTAGAATAGCCGTTACAACACAACAGTTTGTCCCAGGTGATGAATAATTTAACTACAGGTGTGGTAGTCGACAAACGAAGCATACGGGGCATCGGGGCGATTCTCAACACAACCGCTTTACCACCGCTAAGACTTCTGAGTATATACAACTAATACATTATAACAGGCACTTATTTAGTTATTTCAACTGTGAGACTCTTCATTCATGTCATCTAAATAATTTATATAGGTGGGGGCGTTTGCACCACCACGCCATCTCTTCCCCATCCCGGCTCCCCAGTTTATTTTCTTGGTCCAAAGATACCGGACATCTATATGAAAAGCATAAAACTGAAGTTAGCAGAGGTTAGACTATTATATTTTTGTCATCTTCAACCGTGGAAGAGAAATAATTTAAATTAGACGAAATTCCACGCCACGGTAACTTGAGAACATATTTAGAAACGCATCTGTCTCAAAAAAAAAATGAAAAACGTTCACTTTTGTCTCATCCTCGACCGCAACATTTGAAATAAAATAAAATAATTAAGAATTAGCAGTGGCACCTCCACAGAGTGCCTATTCATCCACTGAGTCCAACGATAAAATCCGAATTTGGAAATGTTGCTTTTGCAGAGAAAGGAAAGCCGGGAGTACCCGAAGAAATTCCTCTCAGAGCAGAGTAGAGAACCAATAACAAACTCAACCCACATATGGCGTCGAGTCCGGGAATCGAACCCGGGCCACATTGATGAAAAACGGGTCCGGAGAACGGAGGGTGTAGTTTGCAGGTTTATACATTATACGGGCTGCAGGTAAACACGGCCGTTTGGACTCACGAATTTACTATCGCGCGCGATTTTTTAAGTCTTGAAATGGAACGCTTACGGTAAAAACATTTTCGCAAACTAACAACTAAACTAAATACTTACCACTTTGTCAGATGAGCTGGTGAGCATTTGTTTGCTGTTATTTTTAGCATAAATAGGCCAC
>BLFK01000104.1:58766-61266 GCA_014634185.1 Astreopora myriophthalma | reverse complement strand
AAGTCGTCATTTTAAAAAATCTGATAACTGAAAACCATCAACCGCCAAAAGCCCTAAATTTAACCGTCAGCTGCCAAAATCTGAAAAAATAGAGGGCTTTGCTAAGCAATACCATATGCAGTTAGATCTTCGTGCAGTTTGTCACCATGGCAACATTATTTTGCCGTAAGGCGGGGGTACACCCGAATTTGAATGAAACTTTAACAGGTCTAGAGGAGGGATAAAAGGAAGAAAATTAGTATTGAAACACTAACAGACCCCCTCCCAAGAGCACCCCAGGCTGGTAGGGGAACTGTTTGGTTGTGCACATACTAATTTTAAACTTCAAATTCTAATTTTAAAACTACATTAAATCTTCACTATTTCTTATTTCCGAAAATTGTACTTCTCTTTTGAGAAAAACTACCTCCTCGTAAACATACCCAAAAATCATCCCAAAATTTACAAAACACCGCCGGAACACTGTTTTCGAGACGGTTAGTCACAAAAATCTTCCTCTTGGTTGAAGAGGAAATTTGACTTTTGAGTTCCCCCTCCCCCTCCTCCTCCCCAATCCTTTTTTTTTAATTCACATTCAAATATTTGCCCATGCAGAATGTTCAAAGTGCTAAGCTTTCAACTGACTTCAAAGTCAAATATACTTTGGGTTCTTGTTTTTGAAAGCATTTAACGCATTGTTGAATTAAAAAAATTAGCGTTTCGCATTTTTCTCCCGCTTCCCGCCCTCTTAGAACTCCCGCTTCCCGCCCTTTCCTCTCCAGCCTCCCTTACCCCTCCCGCCCCCTAATCTCCCGGGCTCCCGCCCTCCTGTCCCCCCCCCCCCACTGTAAGGACAGAAGCTTAAATTCTCAAAATAGAGTTAAGAAGTTGCTACCTTGAAATATTTTCGCGCCATATTTTGTGGCTCTCTTTCTGCTCCCTGGTGTTGCGTTTTGTAACAGTTTAAGGACTTCTTTTTCATTTAACTCCGGCGCGAAGCGATTTTCGCCGGCCACCATTGTTTCCTCAGGGAAAAAAATTTAAGCTGACGCGTACACTTACCATATTTGGAGGTTATGGTATATTAGCTCATATACCATGATAGCTAAGCCAATGAGAAGTCTTGAATTGCATTATCCAATGATTCAGTTTTTAATTAATAACGAAGAACATTAACGTCAGGCGAGTAAGCCAGGCCACAGTAAGACCTCCATCTCTGTCATATCCGTCTTCCTCGGTACAATCATAAGGAATTTAAACTAGCTTTAAAGTGGGAAAGCGCCATTAATCAATTGTCTTTTATTTAAACATCTTGTCCTCGATTTGTGTCAGTTAATTAGTCCTTTGCAACCTGTTTGTTTTGTCTATAGCTGCCCTGTCATCCCTGCATGAACGTGCTGCCAATTAAAAGATTGCAACTCATCTCGATTCAGACAGAAAAAAGACAAATATTATTGCCTAAATCAGTAAGCAATTATTCGAGTTGGCTAGACCTAGAGTGCCTATTTTGATTCCCAACAGCAAATTCTGTCCACTAGTCGAAGGTGACTAGAATAGCCGTTACAACAGAACAGTTTGTCCCAGGTGATGAATAATTTAACTACAGGTGTGGTAGTCGACAAACGAAGCATACGGGGCATCGGGGCGATTCTCAACACAATCACTTTACCACCGCTAAGACTTCTGAGTATATAAAACTAATACATTATAACAGGCACTTATTTGGTTATTTCAACTGTGAGACTCTTCATTCATGTCATCAAAATAATTTATATAGGTGGGGGCGTTTGCACCACCACGCCATCTCTTCCCATCCCGGCTCCCCAGTTTATTTTCTTGGTCCAAAGATACCGGACATCTATATGAAAAGCATAAAACTGAACTTAGCAGAGGTTAGACTATTATATTTTTGTCATCTTCAACCGTGGAAGAGAAATAATTTAAATTAGATGAAATTCCACGCCACGGTAACTTGAGAACATACTTAGAAACGCATCTGTCTCAAAAAGAAAAAATGAAAAACGTTCACTTTTGTCTCATCCTCGACCGCAACATTTGAAATAAAATAAAATAATTAAGAATTAGCAGTGGCACCTCCACAGAGTGCCTATTCGTCCACTGAGTCCAACGATAAAATCCGAATTTGGAAATGTTGCTTTTGTAGAGAAAGGAAAGCCGGGAGTACCCGAAGAAATTCCTCTCAGAGCAGAGTAGAGAACCAATAACGAACTCAACCCACATATGGCGTCGAGTCCGGGAATCGAACCCGGGCCACATTGATGAAAAACGGGTCCGGAGAACGGAGGGTGTAGTTTGCAGGTTTATACATTATACGGGCTGCAGGTAAACACGGCCGTTTGGACTCACGAATTTACTATCGCGCGCGATTTTTTAAGTCTTGAAATGGAACGCTTACGGTAAAAACATTTTCGCAAACTAACAACTAAACTCAATACTTACCACTTTGTCAGATGAGCTGGTGAGCATTTGTTTGCTGTTATTTTTAGCATAAATAGGCCAC